>CM035814.1:43302071-43902071 GCA_020458035.1 Magallana ariakensis | reverse complement strand
ACTGTTGTCAAAAGATACAAAAGCAATAAATATGACGTATAACATGTTGTTTTGTATGCAACTTACACATATAAGGGCAGAACAATGCATTTTTAAATCACTTTGAACTGCGCACGATTTAAAAATATAAAAAAATATGAAAGGAAGTCATTAGTGTCTACTCTACAACCATTTGTCGAGAAAAGGGTCAAAGCTTGCTTATTTAAGTTGTAACTTTGTCTCGAAAGAGGGTACCCCATTCTTAAAATGAGTCTCAAAAACCATCAATTTGCACGAGATATTTTTGTCTGTGTCTATGGAGGTACATTAGAGTTATATTTTCATTGAAAAATATATGTATATTTATTCTTCAAGGCAATTAATATTTTGGACCCCTATCATACTTCTACAAAGAATTTAATTTAATTTATACTCATAGAACTAAAACAAAACAATTGGAACTGGTATAGAGATGTCTGTCACATTCAGTCCAGATTGTTTTGAATTGACATTTATTTTATCGATGAAAATATAACGTCAATGTGCCTCCATAGACACGGGAGTTCTAAGTATAGCCTGGAATTTTCTTGTTCTAAAAATAGATACCATGCCGACTGATAAAAATAGGGTACCCTATTTTAAGGCAAAGTTTCTACATTTATGTGCAAAATTCAACCTTTTTCACAACAAATGGTTGTAGAGAGAACACCAATGAACCCCCTTCATATTTTTTCAGATTTTTAAATCTTCAAAAAAAAAGTCTGTAGCTGCGCAGTTCGACAGCTGTTTTAAGTGATTAAAAAGGCGTTGTCCTCTTCTTGTATGCATAATTTGCATACCTAACAACATGTATAATCTCATATTTATTGCTTTTATATCTTTTGGCAACAGTTTCGGGCAGAAACAAGCCAGCTCAAGAAATGTTTACATTCTTATGCTCAAATGTAAAAGATGGCCGCACATCCCCCTTAAGGAAACGGATTTTGCGTATTTCATTTCCGAATAGTCTGCCTTATCCTGAACAACACAAACTTTTGGTTTTAAAATGCAAATTGGTTTTCATTGCTATTTTTTATCGTTGTACTAGCAGTATTCGATGCATTATCCGTTGTATGAGGTACCGGCAATACGTAATCAAATCAAAGATCGACTCTGAACATTGCATTAGACCATAATTTAGTTAATGAACACTCTGTGTGCATGTATTTTCTCCATTTTAGAAGGCAAAAGAGGTTTCTATTCATCAGTACTTCATTCTTTAAAATATTCGTTATACATGTAGCAGGTAACGACAAAAATGAACTTTTTGAACTACATAAATTTAGTATGTACAAAAAATTCAACTGCAATCAAATTTTCTTATATATTTATAGGGTCCTGAATGCTCCTAACTTTTCGCTCCATTCATATGGGTCAATTTTGATTCCACTTATATCATTGTTTTACAAACACCTTTCCTGCCAATTGTACTCTGATAAAACTAAGTGTGTATTTTACAAATTGTTTTAAAAGCCAGGGACACGAGACTAAATTTGATAACAAGAATAAGGAATGTCGCACACATATACCAAAAAGAAACAACAATGGTTTTGTGCCTGAACAAATATACTTTAGAAGTACGAAGTAGTCTTTGAGAGTACGTAATCCGAGAGGGTAATTCCTCAAATGACGGCTGGTCCGTACTGTACACCCGATCCGTTCCGCTCAACTACTGTTTATACTATAATGTAAGCAATGAGTAACAGAGTATATATTAAGACACCTGGACTAGATATACCTAGCGTTCTTTTTATTGACAGTGCGTGAATCCGTAGCGGAATGTAAATTTAAAAGTGTTTTAAAACAAAAAATGCCCTGACGGTTATTTAAATATCCATTCCTTTTGACAAATTGCAATAAATGCCCTCACTTCCCTTTAACTTTTGGTCGGAACTGTTTAAATTCTTTACGATAAAATGACTTGAGGATGTATCAACGAGTCCGCATCAAGGAATAGTGCATCAGCAGGTAACAAACTAACTATGTTATCAAAATTTTTATTTGCAATTTTTCTGGTAATGTTGATCTTATTAGTTTATATCAGACAGTGATAACTGAAGTAAATTTGAACTATTTTGTTCATTATATGCTAAATTATGCCTTAGATCTCAAAGAAATTTACAGTGAGTGGTCGGGTTTGGTCTGATCCAAATCCTTAAGAATATTTTGCGATAATAAGTTGCTGTATGCGAAACGTTATCATGTGTTACATTAAAGTTTTAAAATTCAGAGAATTTAAAACTATCTATAACAATTTCTGCTCGGTTTGTCAAAATAGAAGCCCAACATGTCATAATAATGATAAAAGATAGTTGGTCTACAATGAAATTAAAATAAAAATATTATCGGTGTAGATATAAAATTTGAAAAAACCAAAAGGAGGTCGTGGAAATGCCACGGGGACGAGGACGCAAGTTCATTTTTTTATCCTGAATTAGAAACCAGGCATTAGTTATCTACACGAAGGGATTTATAATTTCACGCCATTGTGTATTTAGAGATAGACATGCCATCTTGCTAATAATCCGTTCAATTAGCTCCTTTAACGAGATTGCCAAACAAAAATTGGTAGATTGCAAATCTCAAATTCCACCATCAAGCAGTTGCTTTTGGATTGACAATCACAAATGCAAACAAATCGCGCTGAACCATGCCTGTTTATGGCACATTCTCACTTCAGTGGTACTCAACGTATTCCGTCAGTTCAGTGTATAAATTCCCAACCAGTCTCAGTCATGATATAAAGACAAGAAGGTAACATCTCAAGTTTATCAAAGAAAATCAACGCGAAGATTTCAAAAACGACAGAGTTAATGTTGCAATGGTATTGGATACATACATGTAATTCATTTTTTAGACTGTCTTCTTTTTAGGATAAAAAAATGGCGAAAAATGATTCGTGTAGAATAGGCAGCGTTGGAGATGAAGAGGGAGTTTCGAAACATGCCAAACTGCTGTCCGAGTTCAAAGCAGAGGAGTCTGTCTCTGAGATCGTCTCCGTCAACCCGTTTGAATCGTGGGTAGCACCGGTCGCCGCCCAGAAGGTAGTTCTGTATAACGACAGCGGCGAATGGGTCCGGGAAATCAAAGTTGATTTCAAAATCCAGTGTTTCGGAGTGTTCGATAGGAAAAACTTTATTTTGAGTGATTATAGCGGTAAATGTGTCTATAAGTTGTCCCATGAAGGAGTACTCACAAAACTTATCAGTACTTCTCCGTTTAGTCCTAACGGTATTCGAGTATTCCCAAATGATCATGGGTTTGTCGTATGCATGGTTGGAACGAGTGGCGGGAAAATCGTTCGCTACACGCATGATGGAAAATCGCGAACAAAGACTTACCAGAAGGACGAACGCGGACATCCTCTCTTCAAATTCCCCAGAAGAGTCGTAAATAATATGAACGAGGACCTCATTGTGGTAGACATTATGTTCAAGTCTGTTATATGTGTCAACAAAGATGGAAATTTGCGATGGGTTTACAAGGGATCTTTGGAAAGTCGGAAAAATGGGATTGAATTCGATCCCTGGGACCTGGACACCAATTCCAAAGAGGAAATTATCATATCGAATACTAAACCTAACACGGTTGATGTACTGTCTAAGGACGGGTCCTTCTTGATGTACCTTGTGACAAAACTAGACGGTATATCTCGGCCTCTTGGACTCTGTGTAGATAGCGAGGGTAAGCTATGGTTGGGACAGGCCTCGGGAAAAGTCTGCATCTTCAATTATCTAAACGAGGGATAACATTCAACTCATTGTTTTTAACGATTGATAATCTAGCTTTCAATGTCGATAGTCTGCAATACAACATTTTATGAAGTCATCCGTGTAAAGTAAGTGGTTTTTGTTAAATCGTTTGTTGAGACACGGATGATATAATATCGCGGGACCTGTAGCCGTTTACATTATACAGGGATTATTTCCAATGACGTTGGAAAATTGGTCATGGACGTCAAAGTGTTTAGGAGTGTTCGATGGGAAAACCTATCAATTTTTATTTACAACATTGCTGGCATTGTACATTAAATTTATTTTACAACGGATTTTTGTGGCATCGAGATGGAGCCTAGATTTCTTTTCTACGTTCCTTTTTTTTTTAAATGTGATTTTACGGTCGTCCGCTCGGAATCTTGACCTTAGTTTACAATGCTTTTAGGCCGACACTATGCTAATCGAGAGATATCGAAATGAATTGCAGGGACATTTATTTTATGATGGTTCTTCTTTGTAAAAACTAAATAAAAATGACTCTTTAAATTCTTCAATTGACATAAAACTTTTTTATTTAATTTGTCATTAAAGTTTCAGATTTCAAACTTTGACATGGTTCAATCAAACGGTATTGAATGTTGCCTGGTGTTGCATTAGACTTGTAATTCATGCATGTATTAGGAATGAATGCTTATATTGGTTTTACATTTAAAATCATTTGGAGGTACTGCATTATACCTGTAATGCACACTTTAATAGCAAGACTTACGGCGTTAGAGAATAGACGTTACATTTGATTAAATATCTATTCATTTCAAATAATCACAACATTTCTTTTGTAGTCTTCTGTGATGTGATTCTTATTTCGAGTCTTCTATTAATCTAATATATTTATAGTTTGAATCTGTCTAAACAAACACACACTTTATCATTCATCCCAAATGGCGAGCGCTCGCGAGCACCCACTCTGCTGAACATACTTCGGGCTCGCTATCCTGTAAATTAGCGATGACGTAACGTTACGAAGTTGCAGAAGAAACCTATATCTCTAGCCTCTGCAGAAGAAATGTCTTATACTGCATTCATTATAGATATATAGCCATTGGTAATAAGATGTTAAAGTGTCCGCTGTGTATGACTGTCCCATTTCGTGGAGACCAACGTAAATGCACTGGTATAAAGACTTGAATATGATTAAGTTTCTCTCTCTCTCTCTCTCTCTCTCTCTCTCTCTCTCTCTCTCTCTCTCTCTCTCTCCTGCAGTTGATAGTATGAAACAGAATGTTCATCTAAATAGGGTTGATTATTTTGAATTCTAAATAATAATATATAAACTAACCTTGCTGGTATCATAATCAGTCATGTTACAGTGGTATTACAAAAAAGAAAAGCAAAACACAATTTAATAATAAATGCTGAAAAAAAAATTAAAGTTGAACATTAAGTGTATTAATTAGAGGTGGAATCCTGGCCTGCATTTTAAATTTGGAGACTACTTGACAGTCAGTAATAAAAGTTATTAAAAGTTTGTTTACTATACCCAAACTCTATCACCATAAGCAGAAAACATCCCACGTTTTTCTGTAAATTATTTTTTGTGGTTTTTGTCATTTGCAATAAGTAATTATAACCTGAAACATTATAATTTATAAATTTATCAACAAAAATATTTTTATTATCATTAGAATAAGCCCACTGAATACGACGTTTATCACACGTGCTTATCATATCTACTGACCTAACTCTGTCACCCACACATTCTATGATATGCCAAGAAATGAAGATACATTAACAATTTAGTTTAAATTAAATTTGTATCTAGACCAACTTATGATAAGCAAAATTGGTGCATACAATTTTTAATGGTATTTAATTTCATCGAAATGAAATGATCGCCAGAATAAAAATCAATGGGTCCTTGTAACAACAATCACAATGACCTTATCAAAATGTTTGGATGCCGTTTGGTTTCTGTCCTTACATATTTCAAATATTTTATATCATTAATGAATATATTAATGAATAGCCTATATTATTTATTTATTATATATTTTATAAATGTAGCTTATTCTAAATAGCAATATATATATCGTATGTCTACCCTGTATAAGGCAAAAATTACGGCTTGAGCGATTTGATGTTGTCATCAAGTGTAGTGCATAAACGCTAATGCAAACTGTAAAAAAATGTATTATTAACCTTAATTGAAAAATGTATCACATTGAAATGTTTCACCTTGACCTCTCTAAAAATGATTGACAACCGTAAATGCATGATCGAAGGGCCCACATGTCAGAGATATCAATATTTTAGTGCACCCGTAAAAAGGTGCTACCTGATATCACACAATTAATGGTGTATAAAATGAACAAGGTGTTATATTGTTATGTTTTAACATTTTCTTGAATTTGGCCATTGTAATTTGTTGACATTTGATTGAAGATTTTTGACATGCAAAAAATGATGTCATAATTGCACTTGATTTCAAACTGCGAGGAGTTTCCCAAAAGTGATGGAGTTTGGGTAGTGACAGAGTTAGGGGGCTATGCGATATAGTTCATGTACCATCATGTACGTTGACTTGTACATGGAAAAGTTTATTTACAATCAACTTTATTTAAGTGATCACAAGTTGTAAATTGTGTAAACTGGTGGACATTAATATTAAGAAGTCTGAAAATTTTAAAACAGTATGTGAATTTATGCATGAATAATCTTCAGAGCATAGTGATTCCTGTTGATTGTACTAGTGGAAAAATATCATCAGAAATATTCATTAAATTGATAAGATAAAAAAGAATTTAAACAATGTCCTTTGAGAGAATTAACTTGACAACTAGAATATTTGGTCTTGATATTGAACATTGTTTAGAAATAAATGTTGAAGTTTACATTGATTAAAGTGCACAAATGGAATTATATTGGTGTAGAATAAAAATGAAAGCATAACTTATTTTGAAGTTTGCTCATATGAAGTCCCTTACTTTAAAAAAAAAACAGCCTGTGCAGGCAAAAGATTAAATTTCCTAGCTAGCTAGATCAGTTGGAATATTACATAGGGTGGTGCAAAATATTCAACCATTAATGTGGACTTTAGTATGACTGGCTATACCGGTAATCTAGATGCTAGTTAACAATTGGAATTTCTCTCTCTTTCTCTTTTTGATTGATTTTTTTCTTCTCTATCTGATGGTCGCTAGTGTAGGCGAGAATACATGCAGGTGACATAAAGTTGGGTTTTTTTATCCATCGTTGTCCATTGTATGTTTACATGTCCACCCCCTCACACCCTTTGACCTTAGATTTCGGATAAATAGTGTAGCATTCTAAAAAAAATCTTCCAATTCTGAACATCTAGAAAATCTAAGTACATGTACATAGTTATGAAAAGAATGAAGTTCATGACCCATGGTATCTGATATTAGGGTTACAGGGCCCTTTGAATCTTGTAGAGAGAAAAAAAATGAATATCTTCTTTTCTTGTCTGTGCCCAATTACAAAGAGGCTTTTACTAATACAGTGTACCATAAAACTTTGTTATCTTGAACTAGATGGGACCATTTAAAACCTTATCCATGTATTCAAGATATCAAGGGTGAAATACTAAAAAAATAAGTGGTTTGAACTTACAAATCACTTCGAAATATCCATTGTATTCGAGATATCAGTGTTCAAGATATCGAAGTTCAACTGTATCTGGGTGAGGGGTAATGATCTTTCTCTTTTTTCTTTACCTTTTTTTTTTTTTTGGGGGGGGGGGGGGTTCCTTATGTTTATCATATAGTATAAGATCTCTCTTCAATTTGGATATAAAATGGTACATGTTGCTTTATGAATATACAGGTAATTTGTACATGATATATTTAGCAAAAGAATTTTGCTTCCTCTGTGTGACTATATACATGTAGTCTAAGACTTTAGACATCCTATAATTATTTGAGTTGTTGCTCTTTATCTGGTAAATCATCTGCCAACCATGATTCAGTGCTGTGAATAAGCTAGTTTTATGTTTAATTTAACAATTAAGCATCACCCAGTAGTGTGAAAATATCAGAAATCTGCTCTAGCTCAGGAAAAATCAATGCAGCAATAAAGCTCTTTCACATAGCTTGACATGTATAATTAATAGTAAATGAGCAAACCTAAACAGACTCATTGATTTTTCAAACTCTGAAAATGTTTCCTTTCTTTTCACAATAGATAAAGGGATTTCAAGGCTTTTTATGATGTCAGTGCCATATCAGAGAAATGCACTGGGCTGATAAATATACAATGGGTGGATAATCTTGGGTAAGTGTTTTACTTCAAATGCTTTGACAAAGGTGTCCATCCAGGTACTGCTGTATTGATTCTTATTGAAAACCACATTTTTGTTTAAGAAATTACTCTTTCATCACAAATATTTAGTACCATGTTTCTTTCCAGTGAAATTTATCTTAATATTTTAGTAATTAAAGGAGAAGGTAAAAAGAAATTACAGCATGAATATAAAAAAAAAATTGGATATTAAGAAATTCATGGGATGAAGGACAGTTGATTTATGATACGTACAGAAGATAAATTCTTTTCATTTTAACTGAATTGAGTGCATTTTGATTGAACTAATACATTCAAACCATGCAATCAGCAGCATTCATAAAAGGATTGGTTAAATTACTGGGTAGTTTGAGTAAAAATTACACCTATTGTACCAGGTAATTTCATATTTAGGAACTTTTTAAAGGTTGAAAATTTTTCAGGTTAAATATGTTTTGGTCGAACACCTACAAAGATAATCATAAAACACACAAAGCAAATTACAATACACACTTTTAAAGGCTGATTAGTTATTGTTATATATTCCTTTTAACAAGAACCAAAAGTCTAAACCTTTCACTCCAAAAGGCTGAGGTACGTTTTCTTTCATGTCAGTATTCTCGATAATAACTGCCAACTAATCAGATGTGTTTTTTAACTCGCGGGGCTGAATAAAGGTAATTGTACCAATGTTAGCTTGCTAGTAAATGTCCGCATGCATGAAAAACTAGCTTTAAATATTAATGGAAGGTTGGGGTATATTTTAAACAATGGACTGAAATCAATATAACGATGAGTATGTATGTTGTTGTTGACAGCGGGGAAAGATGTTAGGTTTTTATTGCAGCAATGGGCTATTTCCAGCCAGTAATTAAGTTAATGATGAACTTATGTGGGAATGTAATAAATAGCAAATGTGGAACAAATAGATAAAGTTTGGTGCCCAGTGCCCCCTGTGTGAAGCAGCAGCCAAGTTCATATATGCAGACTGCCTACCTGTGGTAGTTAGTTTTAAGTGTACAGAGTGTTTATTGATGTCACTTTGATACTGTTGTTCAATTATCAGTGCAGAGTTGGAGTCTAGACTCAGGGGATTATTAAATATAAGGTAGGTCTGCATGACCATTTTTCTTTATTCATTGTGACTTAGCTTGTGATCTGTTTGATTGATACACATGTATTTACATTGTGATAAATTTTTGTACAGCTCTGTACGTAGATTGATTAATGCATGTATATTACAAAGGTTAATTAGAGTAGGTAAGAAATGGTGAAATTTGTACAGTGGATTTCTACACTAATTGTGTGCAAAACTATATATTAAAATATCATTTCTTACATATAAACTAAATCAGACTTGTTTATGAATTCAATTCTTGATTAATTTACTCTCCCAGTTACATAAATATACAGGATATTTATATTAAAAACTCCAATATACATGATTATAAATTAAGCCTGTCGATCCAGATCCTGTTGTATAGAAAGTACTTGTACCCACAAACTAACTGGATATAATGTCCTGAAATAAGACATAAATTCAGCTGATTGCAGTAGAACCACTCTGCTCTTTGATGGGATTAATTTATGTTAACTAAAATTCTCTGATTGTCATATATTGCATGGCCAGTTTGGTTAAAGCTGCTCCAAGTGTAAGTACCGTACATAGGAATCTTATTAGCCTGCTTCTATTCACTGGGTGTGACACTATCTATATACCCACAGATGACATATATTCAAATCACATACATGTACTAGTAAATACATATAAAATTAAAGCTATGTTCTAAGCCAAAAGGGACACATGATCATTATAAAAAGTATTTGCAGCATCAGCAGTTTCCTTCAAGACTATATCAATAAACATAAAACAAACCTTTATATAAAGGATTTATTGGGCTCTTGGCAATCTGTAGAGTGTAGACTATATCCAGTAGATATGACTGAAATATTGGATCAGACATGACCACTGTGGGCCAAACATGATGCATTTGTTGGCATCAGTTGTCTTTACCAGGCTTTGTAGAAGGCTAAAGATTGGAAATTAATAAGTTACATCTAGCTGTTGGTAACTATACTACAGTACACAGATGTCAGACGACAGCTGTCCATTTAGAATCTGAGATTTAAGTGCTTATTGTTTGTTAGTATTCCTAAAACATAAGCAAATATTGATTTTCCTATTGAAATACATGTCATTTGTCAGTCAAAAAAGGGAGAGAAAAGATTTTGAGTGTTTTTGAGGGTTAAATTTATATGTCTTAACAGTTTATCTGGGTGTGACATGTTCTGCATACAGAGGAAGTTGTATCTCAGATGCAACATTGCAGGTGCTTGCACTATATTAAACACTGTAGAGATTTATTGAACCTAAATTTGCAGACAAGGATTGAAATAGATTGATATAAAGCTGATATAAGCACTTCAGAGAAGGATGAAGTTGATTCCTCATATATTAATGTTCTTTGGATTCTGTCAAAGACTTGATATGAAAGAAATTTATTGAATTCTCTAGATAAACCCACATAAATATTTTAATCTTCTTGCTGCATATTTTCATTTCATACTTAATTAAAAGCACTGCAAAAGAACAGATAAAGGGGGCATTTTGAGCCTTTGATGAATAGAAAGTCACATAAGTATACATTCTCGTTCATGTCAAGGTCATCTTTGACGCAAGTAGGATGAAGTATACTAAACAATATTGGCAGATTTCGTGTTGTAATTATCTCCTTACAATAATGAGGTCTGTGATCCTAACCAGAGAATGATGAGCAACAATGTTGTGACCTGCTCCTCTGACTTTGGTCTTCATGTTATTGGAGGAATAATATTACAACTCCCTGCATCCTCGATCCCTTCTTTCTCCTCCCGCCAAGAATTGGAATTGATGATCAATCATTCAAAATGGATACTAAGAGGAGTCTTTGTGAATTTTGTAGCAAGTCAATTTTTTTCAATTGCTTTTGTCTAGAAATTCATATTTTATGCTGTCTCCATTAATTGAAGTCTGTAATCTCTTATTATATGTCAGGTAATGTTGAGAGCTGCCAAAAAACCCATGGCCTCCATGACTTATTGCTACATAAAGCCTGCTGCTGTAATTGGAAGATTTATGTAATGTACCACCATGCTGCTCTTTTAGAATCAGAAACAGATAGAAGTATTAATTTTTATTGGAGGCATATCTTGCACAATTACAGGTTATTACAGACCCATTTTCCTGACAGTAGCTCAAGTATTCCTACTGAAGGATCTGCTATAATGGGAAACAAATATTTGGAACATTTGCATTATGATTTATTACTATAATGTATAGAGTAAGGATCGAGGCAATTGCAATATTGAGGGCTGATGTGCTGTAATGACTGGAGATTGAAATCAGAATTTGCTTTCAGATTAAATCAATCAGATTTGCTCTTGGGAATGATAAATGAGATCTCTTAGTTATACTATGAAATATTTATAAAAAAAAGTTCGGAGAATTTACTACCATAGTCAGCTTAATTACCATTGTTCGGATGCAGTTTATATTTACCATTGGTAACCAACACAAACATCTAGCTAACTGGTTTCTTCTTTTCTTTCTCTAAAAAAAAAGTACACAGCTGCAGCATTTAGTATGTAAAGTGCACAAATGGCCCATACAGTGTAACAAAAGGTACAGTGAACATGATTATAAAGAAATCAGGATTACAGTAAAGTCATTTTTATCCCAAAATTTTATATCAATAACTTATTGAATATAGCAAATTACTTTTATAATGAATCAAAGTATATTATTATAACGAAATGTTACATGCGCGTAAATTATGCGTGTACGGTTCGCCGTAGAACTCGCGTCTTTTCTATATAAAAGCAGTACAATTTGCTATAAAATTAAGACATTCAGTATAATAAAATAAATATTGCCTGTTTGGGAGGGTACCAGTTGAAATTGACACCCCTCGAAAACCATTGTCAACCTCCGCTTCGCGTCGGTTGACAATGGTTTTCTCGGGGTGTCAATTTCAACTGGTACCCTCCCAAGCAGGCACTATTTATATACTGTAAACCAACTTTTTTCGTGTGCGAGAAATTTTCGTAAGGTTGGCGAGAGCCTTGTTGTTGCGAATATTTCTCGCCGCAAACCAGCCCTTGTCGTTTGATTCTTATCACAACATGGGTCTGGATAAGGCTTGGTCGCGAAAATTACCGTAGTTGTTGCAAACCAGTTTATCTCCAGTACCAGGTAAATTGTGATATAAAGTCGCCGTGAATAAAAGTTGGTTTATAGTAGCTTGTATTGGTGTTTTGCTGCCATAAAAATTGTGTTTTACTGTAATCATAAAGCACAAAATCATAATCTGTATCCATTGAATGCTCATTCAAAAATAAAAAGTTCATTACATTCATTGTCTTGTTCATTTTTATAAAGAATATTTTTTATTTATCATTTAGTAAGAAATGTAGAAGCTTTATCGATTTGTATTTAGAAGTTTGACATATCCTCATGATTCCATTTTGATTTCCATTACTTTAGAAGAAAATCTAGATGCAGGTCACTGACAGGCCTTATATATATGTACAGTAAGTTCATAAAACATATTTATACAGGTGATTTTACTTCTTAAAAAAATGTGACCACCAATAGATATGTTTTCATTTCCAATTTTTTGATCCACATTGGTTCATATACAGAACTTTATAAGCTTACTTAGCTTCTAGTTGCGATGGTCAGCGCCAATGTAACCACAAGGAACTCCACACTTTTTATTTACAGTTCACACATTGATTTGTAAATTATCGGGATTACAGACTGTTGACTGTTTAATGTGTAAAGTGATATACAGCTTTGGGTTTGCATTTTCTCTTAGAAAGATGTCTTTGAGTAAATATTGTTTCGTCTCTTTGATTTCCTCTCGTTATTAGAACAGTATTGATCTGCATTTTGGACAGCCTGGATGTTTAGTTTGGAAGCAGTTAATCTCGAAAATCAGGCACACTGATTACCCAACTGCTTGTTAATCCTGTCTATTATTGCAGCTTAGCAGTATTGTCTGTTGCTAATTTAAGACTCCCTTCACAGAGTGAACCAGTGCAGCACTGCTAAACATCTGTAGGGGTAAACACAAAAAGCACTTCTAAGAATAGTGGCCTCAACTGTTTGTTACTTTCACATGGGGGAGCTGGATTTAGACTGTTTATTTCTGAAGGACTCAGCTGCTTGCAATCTATCAATGGCCTGATTTATTCCAATCACAACACAGACAAATATTGGCATCGCTTTGGCAGCAACTTCAATACGTGTTAATCAAAGGATTTTTTCCTCCTTCTTTCTCATATTGCTCTGGCTTTAGATTTGTGGAGACTGATGGAATTTTATTTCTGAGAATACAGTGTCGATCCCTATTGATTTGCTGCTGCTGATTTATTTTTTGCCAGGAGGTTTAAGGTGTTAAACTGAACATGGATTGGATTTCATTATCAATAAAGATGAATTTGAAACGAGTTATTGATACAATTTTTTGTAAGTGATAACATTCTGTTTTGATACCTGTGATATTGGCATTCACTATAAATTCCAAATGGTAAGTGCATTGAGTATTAAATCTAATAATGTCAAACCTTAAGTGCAGCTGATTAATAAATATATACCGGTACATGTATTCTGTAAACCAACTTTTATTCACATTATTAATTGTTGATTAATTCATTTAAATGTTTGTTTCACAGAAGCTTATTTTTATGATTGAGCAATTTTCATTGAAAATAGAGGCATATATTCATTGACTTGTTCGCCATGTGAAAATTTTTGCCTTGACAAATTAAGTTCTTGCAAACATCTTGGCATTTATAACTCACTGTCAATTAAATTTGGTTTACAATTTATAGATTAACTCATAAAATAACTGACAATACAAAAAAACCCTATTGTAACTTTGACTGTATATAACTGGGTTTAAAAATTAACTTTTTTTCACGCTGCTTATTTTGGTCTCAAAAAGGTGTTATATATTTAATGGAATTTAAGAAAAACCTCAACTAGCCATCAAATATATTTTCAGTTCATTAGAATATGAAGTTAAATGGTTGAGGATGCATGCCATGCCTTCTTTAATTTCTATATTTTTTTCAAATCATATAACCTAAACTTTTCAATTATTAAAATAATGAATGTTTAATTCTGTGTTTCAGTGCAGTAGGACACTAGCCGCGCCATTCCATGCCCTGGAGGCCCCCATTCTAAACATGAGCAGTCGCAAAATGAGTAGTTCCAGCTCCAGCTCACTGGTCACCTACAGGTAGTTTTAATTAATATTTGTATCTCAGCACTTGATTAAGGTGTAATTAATCATATCTAGAATCAACCTCCACACACAATCCTGCCATCTCTTTCATTTTACCATTTTTGTCATTGATTAGATTTGGTAGTCTGTGGAATAATAATTCATGCTCTACCAGTACCATTTTTACAAATTTAAAATGAACATCAAATGTGAAATTATTTTATTAACATGATGCAAGTGAAAGATCAAAATCATGATAGTAGTAAAATAAATCTAAAAGTCAGAAATGATCAGTACCAACTCTTTTTCGCAAATGCTGCTTTAGTATACAGAAGACTGGTTAGTTATATACATTTTGAAAGAAGATTTTGTATTCCTTGAAACAATGTTAAAAGGCTAAAAGAATATCAACAAAATTGAAGCAACAGATGAAAAATATTACATAAAAAGATACAAAATGAATTAGTTTTCAGGTCTGCCTCCTAATTAATCCTCCACAATCTTAAAAAACTCAGTCAGCTTTAATGTACTTTTGTGGTAGCTCTGTAGCTGCATTTCAAAGAAAGAGGGGATTTTTGAAGTTAATTGTAATGATTTTTATTTTCAGAAACTTGGGGAAGTCGGGTCTGCGAGTGTCATCCATTGGACTAGGTATGAATTTGTAATCATGGAGTATAACAATGATTATTATAAAGTACAGAGAGTGGCTTTTATGTATGTGCAATTGTTCCACTTCCAGCAGCATTTGGTAATACCGGTAATTAAAAGAACATTTAATGCAAATTTCATCCTTTTTTTTTGTTAACAAAAAAATCTAATACTGTGGTTTCATTAATATTCAAGGGTATCAATTTTCGTGGATAAAGTAAAAATCACAGTTTCAAGGATACTTAAATTCGTGGTCGATGATCCTATCAGTACAAATTGTTAGTATAATTGCACTTCAATGAACATTTAATTTCGTTGATCAACTTAAAAACGAAATCCATGAAAATTGGTATTCAACGAATATTGATGAAACCACAGTAATTAATTACAGATTACACTAATTACAAGTATTATTTATATACATGCATATGCAATTTTCTTATATATATAATTATATAACACCCAACATATTGCATGCCAATAAAATAGGAATAAGATAATATGTGTATACATGTTAATTAATTGTGTATGTATAAATATAGTTTCAAACCATCACAACTATCTGAGAGTTTTATGTAATTTGTGTCTATAAAGGCATATTTCAAGAAACTCCCATAATGTTACATGCCAAAACCAGCATACCAGCCATTCCAAAGAAGCTGTGGTTGTTTTGACATAATGGCATTTTTCAAAACAGATTAAATGCTTAGGGGTCACACAACCTGAAATTTACATCCTATCGAAAGTCTATGACAATTAACATCAAAAACAATATTTGCATATATCCTTGTTGTACATATTCAGTAAACACAGTGTAATTGGAAATTTGACTTTGTACACAATTACTGATATATCTCCCTGCATGTTCTCCTTTTTGGCACATGTATTATAAATGTCAGCATATCATAAAAAGTGGGGGGGGGGTGGAGGTGTTGGCCTGTCCTGAACCTTCACTAATGCTTTAATTACATTGTACATTGTTTAACGTGAGAGAAAATGTGTGAAATACTGTGTGTCTATATGCATACTGGTGAAAGGAAGAGATTGAGTGAGAACATGATAGTGCTTATAGTGAAAAATTACCTCAGCGGGGTCTTTAGTTTTAGGTCAGAATGTCTGTTTCACATCTTCCTGATGCCTTGTTTATACTCCTTTAATTCACTGTGTCTCTGAACTGTCTAGTTAAAGAACATCTTCCATAAGGCTCTTTGCTCAGCATGCTTTGATGTTGAGGGGGTAAACACATAGATTTCTTTGGTGGTCATCTACCGGTACATGCAAGAGGAATAATTACTTTTATTGCTTTTTCTAGTTTTGTTTTGTAGATAAAATCCTTTCTGAACATGAAAATGGTTTCTCAGATGACATGTTTTTGATAGAGATTCTAAACTATGAGTGCCATGTACAAATTGTTAATGTTCCATTTCAGCTATTGCGATCTTAAGGGCAATAAAGTTTGACTGCATGCATTTGCTATTATATGTATTTCAATTAGAAACAATCTTTGATGTTTGCATGAGGTTAAGCAAAATTGTTCTAGTGCTTTATCCTTAAATGGAAATGTAAAGAGGGTTTATAACTGAGATTGTGGAATTTAAACTATTCATATGTTTCAGAGAAAGCACAAATCCACTTGAGAAGAATTTTACTGTAAATTTTATAAAAGAATTACCAGAATCTCAGTAATGTTGTTTGATTGATGAAAGATTAAACCTCTATCATTCTAATTCAAACACTTCAAATGTTTCTCAGGGGTGGTCCTTAGATGAAAATTACATTGTGAATTTTTTTTTTGGTTGGTAAGAATTAGGAGAATACATGTAATTTTAAGTTAGCTGTGTCTGAGTTTTTAGTTCACATTGGTCATCCTGGACAAGGCTACCATAAATCCAATTTTAAAAAGATAAGGTTATTAGGGCCCCGCTCTGTGGGCGCCCTACAGTGATTAGTCAATCCGTCCATCTGTCTGTCTGTCCAAGATCGCTTGTCCGGAGCATATCTTTTTTTTCCCTTGACCCATTCTGGTTCATACTTCACCCACAGCGTGCCTTTGGGTAAAGAGTGGGCAGTGACCTTGAACCATGTTTCTAGGTCTAATGTTAAGGTCATAGCAGAATAATAAATAAAATCCTTGTCCGGAGCATATCTTCTTTCTTGGTTTTATTTAGCTCATACTTTACTCACAGAGTGTCTATGGTCAACGGGTGTGCAGTGACCTTGAATAAAGTTTGTAGGTCAAGGTCATATCGGACCATGCAAAAATCCTCTTTTTAGAGCATATATACTTTCCACTTAGCCCTATTGGGCTCACACTTCACATAAACAGAGTTTATGAATAACGGGTGTGTAGTGACCTTGAACCAATTTTCAAGGTCAAATATGAAGCTCATAGCAGAACTATATGAAAAATCCATGTTTTGAGCATATCTTCTCTCCCTTTGCTCCAATCTGGCTTATACTTCACCCACATGATGCCTTAGATCAAAGAATATGCAGTGACCTTGATTGATGTTTATAAATCAAGTGTCAATGTCAAATCAGATAAAAATCCTTTTTAAAAGCATATATATGCTCTTCACTTGGGCCTTTTTTGGCTAATACTTTACTTAGACAGAGCTTTTTGGTTAATGACTTGCAGTGACCTTGAACCAATGTGAAGGTCATAGCAGATCTCTTAAATAATCAATTTTAGACCATAGATTATTTCTTAAGTTCTATGCCAGGGGGAAAATTTTAAAGTTACAGGTCAAGGTCAAAGCAAAATTATCTAAAATTCTTTTCGTCCTATTGTCCACTATTTAAGCGGGGCCCTTTGAGATGGTCACCATCTCAATGTTATCTAGTTATTTTTTAACTACACATTATGTCATAGAAACCTTATAGAAAATCAAAAATACCTTAGTAATACTTATGAATAATTATTAAAGGATGTATGTGAGGAATTTTTAATGTTGGAAAATTTGTCAGTAATTGGAGAATTTTAGGGAAAAAAGCATAGATAATCAAACTAGAACCCCTGAATGTCAATATACCAAGGCATCAAGATTGTTGTTGAAAATGATCATCATGAATATTGAGTCTGATGGGACTAGAATTTTCTATTTATTACACAGCATCTTTTTTTATCAAGGGGATTGGCATAGCATTAGCTGTTAATGAGAGAAAGTATGCAGACCTTTCAAAATTGTAAATAATTTTATCAAGAGTTAAAATTGGGTAACTCTGCATATATAATTACAAATAGTGTGTATGTTTGGAGAACAATTGAATTCATTGCATTAAACTTTTAAATGATAGAATAACATGTACATACTGTATACAGGAAAATATTTGCCCTTGTTTTATTTTCGCTCCTTTCGCCCTCACTGTCAGCGGGTGAATTTAAGACTGAGTGAATTCCAATGTCTTAAAATATCTCTTTTTAAACAAACCTACGTCTGGGCCAATTCAAGACAAGACAAAACTGTTTGCAAGTTAAGAAGGGCAAAAATAACATGGGGCGAAAATAACCCTGTATACAATATGTTTAACATCACAATGCTGCATATTGAAATTCAGTGCGAGAGAGAAGTCATAAATGCCATAGCTAACTGGATTGATAAGATCAATAACATTAAATTGTATATCAATTTTTTCCAGTGAAAACTTGAATGAAAAATCCATATTGTGCTCCCAGCCACCACTTACTCCATCAAATTAGTATGCTGTAAAGGAAATTGTTATGCAAAAACTACAGTTTTATGACTGAAAATATGATTCATAAAATAAAGTTATTTGCAACACACTGGAGGACTGCCTGTTTTATAAAAATCATTCATTGCATAGTGATGAAACAATTTGAATAGCATTAACTGACTTTCAAACTGTTCAAGAACAACAGTGCAGAATATTGTTTGTTAACACTTATATACAGTGTGATCTTGAGACCCATTTTTGATATCTTTGGCCACATGTACTTGACATGCGGAAACAACAAGGCATGGACATTTTCCAACTAGGTGCCAGTAAAAATGGGATCTATTACAACATCAAACAGATTGCATCACTGCAAAGTGCATCTATTGTCTCTAAATTGACTGAATATTGGCTTTAGTGATAAAGCAAAGCTTTGATGTTGCACTATGGTAGATGACAAAAAACAAGATTATATCCGAACTGGCACTGGTATAACATATGATACTGGTGCTGAAATGTATGGATGCATGTCTATGGATTCAATTTTGGCTGATAAGAGCATTGTGAGCAAATGTTTGCATCTGCAGTAAACAGTGGTAAATTGCTTCAGGTAACCTTCAATGTACTGTTGCAATAAGTATTGGGTACTTACATTTGTACCAACCTTTTGATATCCCCTTTACACACAAACTCTTAGGAAGTACATGTTGTTTTATTTATGTTTTATTTTTATCTTGTTGAGTTGTGTGTTTCTTACTACATCAAGTGGATTATTTGACTGTCATTTAGCTGAGCTCTTACAGTCCATTGCAGTTTATCAAAGTCAAACAATCCTCTATTATCTTGTCTTGAAAAAATCGGGACTGTCAATTTTCAGACTTGAATAGTTACAAATCTCTTTTTGAAGAGCTCTATTTCTCAAGATGTAGAATGGAGGAATTCTAGGAATGCTTGGCAAAGTCTCTTTAAATTGTTATATTTATGGTTCATTTTTTCCTACAAACAATATTGTTCCATGCCTTAACTCTTTTCTGGAGAGTATCAAAATAATTTACATGTCTCTGCTCAATTTCAACTCCTCCCCCATCTGTCATGATGGAAGGGAAGGTATGCATATTGCAAAATGTCAGTTTATTTCTTAAACAATGTCAACCACTTTTTGTGATCATTGTTGAACTCCTTCACTCTCTATTGCCTGATGGGTAATGGAAGTTGATGTTGGTGTCAGTTTCTTTTTGCACATTGAAAGCTAGCTAGATTGTTCTGTAGCAACATCAACAATGATGGATTTTGATTTTCATTTAGCTTAAATATTTGTGATGAATGAGTTTTAACAGTCAATTTCAGTTCATCAAATACAATGTTGTATTATCTTGTTTCATCTTATGAATATTAGCTACAAATCATGCTTCTTAGAGCTACATTCCTCAAGGATATTCAACATTGACATTACTATGATGAATTCTCAGAATGCCTGACATTTTTTTTTATAATTATATACATGTATATGGTTCATCTTTTTCAAACAATGATGACTGCCTCAATCTTTTCTGGAAAACACCACAACACAGTACCGTATATCCGGTAATTTTTGCAATGATTTAATTTTCGCTTTTTTGCGATCCCTTTTACATCTCAAATTATTCATCACGCAGAAATTATATCTTATATTATTTTGTATAAAAAACTTTTTAAGTCGCAAAAAATGACTGACGCAAATTAAAAATGTTACACATTTTCCCTATTTTCGCAAATTTTGTGACACGCAAAAAAACCCCGTTCCATGGACTTAGAGATATACTCGGGTTTTTTGGAGATTGCAATCTCCAAATACTCCCTGTCTGTTTTGAGGGATTGAGTGGTATATTTATATCACAAAATATCACAAAAACTATCAACTAGGTTTTTTTTTCCATGGTCATTAAGTGAAGAGATATATTCAGATGAGAGCGATATGATAGATAATAACAGGGACTTTATGGTAAAAGAGGGCTTAACCCAACAATCTGATAGGAATGATATCTTCTATTATTCTCCCTTGTGAAGTATTTTATTGCATAATTGTTAACATGCGTAAGGAAAACTGTAAATGTACAGAATTGTTTTGACAGATTCATATCTCTACATAAAAAAACCAATTAAAGTTTATATGATGATTCTGTTTGGATTTCAAACTGTTAAAAAATGGGTTCCATTATTTTGCTGGGAATTTACCATTTCAAAATTTTTGGCCATTCTTGAATATACTACTGAAACATTTAAGTTTCACCACAACTTCTCTTTTGATTGGTTATTTTTTCTAAGAATTATGCTCCTTTGATTTGATATTTTCTGTGTTTATACTTTGACACTCAATATGTGTATAAATAGCATTGAATTGAATATGGTATGATAAAAATAAATATTAAAACTGTCAATATCAGATCTACCATGTGTTTTCCTTCTTACAGGAACCTGGGTGACATTTGGCGGCCAGGTGACAGATGAGGTGAGCGACCACTATTCACTATACTTCTATTGTAGGTCAGAGGCATTGTGTTATTTCATCCTATCCCTCAAAAATCAATGTATGTAACAAAAGAAAGCTAAGGGGATGTCCTATTAACTTCTATGCCTCTGGTTTTATGGGTATCTAATATACAGCTTTTATATGAAAATCATTATTTCAATGGCAATGTTGGGTTAAACATAGGGTTTATTTGTGTAATTTTGAAAATAATTCAAGTATCATTATTTGAAGAAATGGATATTAAGGGTTTTTTTTCCCTTAATTCTTCTCTGCAACTACTAAAAAAAATTGTTTTCATACAGTAAAACTTGGTTATATTGAAGACACGTGTATTTACTTTATATATGTAATTCATTATATCCATATAACCAATTTGTTATTATAAGTTTAGGGAATTCACTATATACATGTTTTCTTCAAGATGACTACCATTTGTGGTTTCTGAGTCATGAAATAAGATATCTACTCTAGAAACCTCAAATAACTGTATGGTAAATGCAGGGATTTTTGTGAAATTTAACTCATACAAAGTACTATATCTATTGTTATATCTAAGTTTTAAAACTATACATCATTTCGTTATAAAAGATGTAAATTTTGTTAATATTAGCTCTACGGGACTCAAAATCAGTTTTGTTATCTTCGCAAATTTATTATAACTGAGTTCATTTTAAACGTTAACGTTTGCAAGGATTTAATAAGAATTTTGCAGGGGACTCCACAAAACTTCACAAAATCTGAGATTTCGCTATATCTGTGTTCGTACTAAATGAGTTTTACTGTATCTCACTAATAAAAAATTATCAAGCCAATTTTCCTATTAGCCAGTTCTCAAGCTTATACTCTATTGATCGGAAGTTAGAAGTACGTCAGACTTTCCGGTTAAGCCATCAATTAATTAATGCTGCAAACTTGTGAAGCCCAAGTGTAAAATCCACATGCAATATAAATGAAGATTCATTGAAAATACAGCATGTATAGCTGAATGAAGCTTTGCACTGCATTTGTTAACTTCTATTTCATGAAATTCAACTAGATTATTTTTTTTTCATGTCAAATGTTTGAAATAAAAGCAAAGAGAGTCACTGTGTGATATAGGTAGGCTACCATAGTTCCAGAAATATGAGACAAAGAGTATGTGAATTTATAGATACATGTACCATTTGTAACATAAAAAACGGGTATGATTTATATTTTGCAGACTTTTGCAATTATTAAGAGTTGAATAACTTAATGATCCCACATGGTTTGAACATTCAGTTATTCTACATTATAGGTTTCTGTCTAAAAAACAAAAAGAAAAATGCTTAGATTTGGCTGTAAAACAGCTAGTTCACAATTTGCTTATATTTTTTTAAGGATGGAATTTGGTGACAAGTTTAAGATTAAATTACCGGTAGCTTGCTAATTTAAATCATATATGGTGGCATCGTACTATGCAAAGAGAATAAAATTTATGAGGGTTCTTTTAATCAGACATTTTTTTTTAAATCTTAATTTTTAGCATTGGGTATTAATGATAATTTCCTCTCAAATGTTGTGCAATTGAATACTCAATCAATAGACTAATTTTTGTAATGCAAATGTCTTGTTAAAAAAAAAAAACGGTTGGAATTAATGCTTAACAATCACAAACACCGAAGGATGCTGATCAGAAAGTCCACAGGATGCAGCAAATCAATAAGAAAGCAGACAAGACAGTGCTGGAATCTTGGCAGTAGTGTCTATTGATTGAAAACATTTGATTACCCCACTCAAGTCGGTGATGGAGGATCTGATGGCTGTATAGATCCCCAGCATCTGATGTGTACTGTACGATGGTACAGCAGCATCCTGACACCTAGCAACTGGAGATCCTGATGGATCGGATCACTCACAACCTTTAATATATCATAGTAACCCAAGGTGCCAATGTACTAAGTGCTGGGGGGTGGGAGGAAGATGGGAGTTTTAGAGATGGATAATGGGGAAGGGTTGTCGATTGGGAGAGACTATCTGGACATAAAAAGGTTTCAAAATTGGTAGTTTGGTTTCATAGATCAGCTTTATCAATATTTTGATAGGACTTATAGATAATTATAAATCTTTTCTTGGTGATCATGTATAATGCTTGAACTAAAGGCGAGTAAATTCTTGATGGAGATATGGATTTGAAGTTGAGTTTGGAAATCATGAACAAGTCAGTTCAGTTACAAGTTTACTACAAACTAGTTTGACTCTCAATACTGCCACGCTGGTTATAAATAAATGAGGGATAAATCAAATTGCATGAAGCAAGGACATGGATGATCTATGAACATTGATTATACATTCACATTAAATGTAGTTGCAGCCATATTCTTATTGATTATGAGTTCTATTGCAAACAAGATGTTTTTGTCATTGAATTATCAGTCTTTTTAATGGCCCTAGATGATGCATTTTCCATGTTCAAATACATATGAGTTTTCCTTATTTTATGTGTTTGATACTTCACCCTTAAATAATCAAATTGTATTACATCTATTGGAAATAAAAAAGCATATGAATTCTTTTCTATTATAAGACAAATGAATTTGAAAACCAGATTTGCTGTATTTTTAGGTAGCAGAAGAAATACTTACATTAGCATATGAAAGTGGAATCAACTTTTTTGACACTGCTGAGGTTTATGCAGCTGGAAAGTGAGTTAACATATAGAGATTTTAATCATAATCCAATGTAGTGGATCAGCCTCATAATCACATATTCTCCCTATTATGTGTTAAATGATTTATCCCTAGACCTGCATTGATCTATTTTAGTTCATAACCGTATGTATTGAATGTTGAAAAGCAAATGTGACGTTGAATGCATTATTTTTTTTCTTTTATATAGTGAGAATTAAAATTAAAATTATGACAGATATCATTTTAGTGAATAGGAAAAGTTTTTGTTGAAAAACAAAGACTTTGTGCTTCAATTGCAGTAGAATGAAAATTTGTAATATACAACATAAGGGTAAAAAATGACTGTTTGGGAGTAATTTTAGTGTATATATAGGCATGGTGATATCTTTTTGAAATTATCTCTTGTCTTATTAGCTTGTAATATCTCAATTTAGCTCTCACTCCAACAAAGGATCAAGTTTCTGGTATTAGGGGCATTGTGAGGAAAAGTGGGGGTCTTAATATCCATCCTGCACCTAAAGTTTTATTTGTGTGTAAATCATATACAACATTTCATTCCTTTGTCGTCTGTATATAGCAAAAAAGACAACCCTGATTTACCTTCCTCTGCTTATGAGGCTATTCAGGAAACGTGTGAAGGGTAAGACAGTCAGAAATCACTGCTCCACACCTCCAGGTCATGTCGCCTATACTGTCATCACTCCAAAAAAAAAAAATTGCAAAACTTCGCACAACCACGACGCAATGCATGACTCCATGTATGCATGATATTGGAATCTTTCATTTATTTGCATGAAGTTTAGACCTGTAAAAGGGGTAAAATTGAATGTATTAGATAGAGACTAGTACTTATTACACTTAATACTTCAGAGAGAATTAATGCTGTTTGTCTAATTATTGTTTTTTTACCAATGCACAGGAATCCATCAATTTTCCGTAGAGACTAATGGCTTTACTTTATTAGTCAGTGATCCATTATCCATGTCTAACTTTGATACACACATATTTTAGATAACAGTCAATTAAAGCATGCTGTTACATGTTCTATTTTAAAATACTGACATGATAACTTATATGCTATACAGAGCTTACACCTGTATCCTTCATGAGCTGCTGTTTATTAAAGGACCCAATAAACATCAATAATATAAATGAATTAATTTAAATCAAAAGCGAGTTTAGGATAGGTTGTTTTTTTTAAATTGGTCAATTTTTCTAATTGAAGAGTGGGTTTAATAGATATTTTAGAAACCCTTAAGCTTGTTTCAGGTGGAGTACTTCCACAGCATTACGTTTCAATGTTCTGATGCGTTTAGTTTTTCAATCGATGTGTATGTAATGTTGAAATTCTTGTACTTTACAGAGCTGAAATTACCTTGGGGAATATTCTGAAGAAAAAAGCATGGAGAAGATCCAGTTACATCATATCCACTAAACTTTATTGGGGAGGAAAGTAAGATATTAACAATACAGGATATAAGGGTTTTTTTTCATTAAAACACAAAAAAGGTTTTTGGGGGTTTTTTTTGGTTGCAAATTGCAATCTGTGGTTTTGCATGATATATATTGCTTACAAGTATTTGCAGTACTTTGATTTATAGGGCAAAAATTTACTTATTACAAAATTCTTTCTTCAGAGCAGAAACAGAGAGAGGATTATCAAGGAAGCATATCATTGAAGGTAGTTCATTGGCAAATAACAGTTAATGTAGATTCCTAATTAAAAATATCTGCATAAAATTACAAGAGGCATTCTCTCAAGAACTTTAAAATCTTGCTGTTATTTATCTGACAGCTATGAATTAGATGAAATATAGGTATAAAATGGATGTTCACAATTTTATATTCTCATGATTTGATACTACATGGTGGAATTGCGGAAATAAATACTTGTGTAAAATAAGGAATCTACAGTAAAGAATGTTGAAAAATTGTGTGTGATAGATTTATTTCTTGTTTTAATTTAAAGACTTGTTTGTTTATACTATCAGAACAGGTTAATCGTGAGTTAATTTATATATTTGTAGGATTAAAAGCTTCTTTAGAGAGACTTCAGCTAGACTATGTTGACATTGTATTTGCAAATAAACCTGATCCTCATACTCCAATGGAAGGTAAGTAACAACAATGTCCAATATATCTTTTAAAGGAAAAAAAAACCAACATTTGTGCAAATGGTAAAAACATGTTTTGAATATGGAGTTTTTCCTGGTCTCCTTAATTATCTTTATTGCATGCCACATAGGAGTTACGTCAATAACGCTATCTTGCAGGAAGCTTTTTACTTGGAAATAGCTCCCAAGTAAATGATTTGTCATTGATTTACACTTTTGGAATTAATTAAAACGCCTCAGCATTTGTCTTTTATCTTTTGCAGAGATAGTAAGAGCTTTTACATTTGTAATCAATCAAGGTTGGGCTATGTATTGGGGGACTTCTCGATGGTCGCCTACAGAGATCATGGTGAGTGACACAGGCCACTAATGACTAATGCTAGGCTCTCAAGAGTACACAGAACAGGCAGATAATTGTTATACAATACAAGCACTTAGATGTACTTTTTAGGAATTTTACTTAAAAAGATATAGCACTACATTTATTATAAAATCCAGATATTATTTTGATCAAAGTTCAATACAATTTTTTCTTGTGATGGATATTTGTTCAATTAGAATTCAAAGTATCAAACAATGAACAATTGTCACTTGCTTTCAAACTCATTTACTTGATAATAAGGCATACAATTTAGAGACCATTGATTTCTACACCTTTACTATTGATGGTGAGATGTGATGCTTGTAAATGGCCTTTGTGAGTTTGTGTGCATAAAGACAAAAGGAATCAAAACTGATAAAATATATATCAATAACATTCAGAGATAATTTTAACACACATTCTTTTCCTTTACCCAGGAGGCCTATTCAGTGGCCAGACAGTTCAATCTTATCCCTGCTGTTGCTGAGCAAGCAGAGTATCACTTATTTCAACGAGACAAGGTAGAAGTAGCCATGCCAGAGCTATACCACAAAATAGGTACCAGGATTTCTATTTCACAGCACAGACACAAACATTATTGCTGTTTTCTCTCCAAAAATGTTTGTGATCTATACATTGAAACAAAATTGTATTGTGCTGGAGTTACTGGAAACATATTAGGCCAACAGTTAATTTTAATGATTTACCGTAGACACATGGAAATGTTACTGGTTTGTTGAAGGACAGAGATTAACATTTAGCTGTGTAGACAGTTGAATCCAGGGAATTGGCGTAATTTTGGGGACCGAGCCATTAGATTTCCTCCAAACACAAAAAATTGATTGATGTTAAGAGAAATGACAATGTAGTCCTCTGATTATATAGCACTCTTCCCTTGTTATTGTCATTTTTCATAAAACAATATCCATGCTAATTGAACAACTCATGAACTTTTTCTATAATGATACGCCTTTAAAATGAAAACATTTACAGTACAATGCGAAGCATATTTATCGTTTACCATGTTATTACATTGATTGAATATATCTTTTCTCTTGGGATGTATTTAGTTTTTCGAAAGTTGTATACTAGGGTATTTTTTTTCAATATAAAGTTAAGCTAACTACCACTATCCTACACATAATTGATATTCCTCCTTTCTGTAGGTGTTGGTACAATAACCTGGTCCCCTCTAGCAGGAGGGATACTGACAGGGAAATATGATGATGGTGTTCCTATATACTCTAGGGCAGCTCTCAAGGTAACAAGACACATGATGTAATGAACTATAAAACTTATGGAAAAGTATATTAAAAAGTTTATTTAAGAAACAAGCAGCATGTTAAAAAGTTCACCAGGATATGAACTTGGTTTGTCATGTGATCAAATTCTGTGAAGCCCAAAGGACTTCTCAGTAGATTTGATCATGTACCAACCAAGTTCATGTCCCAGTGAACTTTTTAACATTGCTGTTTGTTACTTATATATTTACCATTAAGAAAGGCAAATCATTCAGAATTATTAACATAACTATGTTTTTTATGTTTTCAATAATGCAAGCGTCAAAGTGTGTGTGGTAATCATTGTGTTGTCATTAAAAAAGTTTACACAGAAATGAATGTTTTTGCAATTCTATAGGTTTATATAAGGAAACATGTTTGGAAATGTAAAGATTCTATATCAAATTAACATGACAGGTGCCAGTAGAGTTCGTTAAATTGAATTGGATTTTTTTTTTCGGGTCAGTCTAGGAATAGTTCCAAGTTATTTTCAGTGGGGAAAGGTAGGGAGGGGGGTGGGGGTCATTGTGTCAGAAGGACTGTAAGGCTCATTGAAGTAAAGTATACAAAACTTTAATTACGGTATCCTCTTTTTCAAAGAAAATTGCTTTAGAAATGTGCCAAAATTTTGTATTTTATTAGATTCATCGATCATTTGTTTTCATGAAGTTGTGTTCAAAGAGAGATAACTCGAGCTCCATCATACACAGATCAAATTAATCCACACATTAATAGTTATATGATGGAATATTTCAGGGTTATGTCTGGTTGAAAGACAAAATCTTGAGCGAGGACGGTAGACGTCAGCAGGCCAAGCTTCGAGAGGCTGCTGTGATTGCTGATAGAATCGGCTGTTCCATTACTCAGCTAGCCATTGGTAAGGAAATAAACTATTTTTGATCACTTTTCCTTTCCTAAAAGGACTTAAATGGTATGATAAGATCAGTGAAGATTGGTGAAATTATTGTATTTTAACAAATTCTTTTGAGATGAATTACAGTCAAACCTGTCTAAAATCAGTTTAAAGAGTAGGAAACCAAAATATTACATATCCTTTTCATTAGCAGTCTTTGAATTGGTGTTATTTTGTTTGAATTAATCAAACATTGAATAAAATGAGAATATATATTTCCTTTTTACAGCCTGGTGCTTAAAAAATGACAATGTAAACAGTGTATTACTGGGAGCTTCCACTGTAGATCAGCTGTACACAAACATTCAGGCATTGCAGGTACAGTAAAGGAACCAGGCATCTAAGTGGGAAAAATTTATTTTTGAATACAAAAATCCAGACCAAATCATTGGGCCTTTATTGTGATCTTACCCTATTCTATTTTTGTACCCTATGTGTATTTCTTTTGCTTTTGGAATAAAATATTTTAATTGACAAGAAATGTTGTAGTGGATTCCAAAGCTGACCCCAGCAGTTATGGCAGAACTTGACAAGATATTGGGAAATCGTCCTGGTGGAAGGAGAGACGGGTTTAACAGGTGATAATCAATCTCGTTCAACTGGTCCTGCTAGTTGAGTCATTGCACTTGGATATATCTTCTTCTCCTGAGAAAATGACAGTTATCTCCCTTTCCAAACCTTGGCACATACTTGGCAACACAGAGCAAACTGCATGATTGTTTTAGAGAAATATATGTTTTAAAATGTTATTTCTAGTTTTCTCTATTTTGTTTATTTGGGATGTTGGATATTAACTTTATCTTATTTAAATCTGTTTCATTTTCTTTTTTTCCTCTAACCTATAGATATCATTTATTTCATTTTTGAGCACATTTATTGGAAACCGTAATTCAACCTTTACTGAAATGGGAAAGAAAGATTGAAATATTGATATATATATAAATATGTATTACTTAACATCAATCATGTGTAACGTTCTTAAAAGCATGATACTGTTGTACTGTTGGTTGTAGATGTTAGATATTTGCACCAATATATACTTTAGCTATACATGTATTAACAACCACTGCAGCCATTATAACAGTCATGTATGGCATGAGCGATAGATATTCAGTTTTATACACTTAATTAAAAGATACAATAGTCTTATTGAACATTTATTTTGTCTTATAGAATTTACAGATAAATTTAATCCCGCGTTTATTCTTCTAGTAAACAAGTTAATATTCATGAATTTCTTGAACATAAGTAATACTCCTCTAAAATAAATATGAACACCTTAATATTAATGACAGTAAATTATTCAAGCAGAAAAAAAAGGAGAGTTCCTAGAGCAATGATACCAGTACTTTATTTTGCCTATTAAACACTCACTTTGCTATTTATACAATTTTAAAAAATTAGCTTAATTTTTATAAGTAAAGTAAAACAATTAAGCAAAGTAATTCTTTCAGAACATAGTTCAAGCTTCTTAATTTGGAGAATGATAGAGATATTTTTGACCATGTGTAACCTCACTCAATGAACTTATGTAATATTGGTTATCTTCAAGACATACATTTATTAGAGCAGTCGGTGACCCATCAACTGTGTATTGACATACTGAAATAGCAAATTATCCGGTAAAGACCATTATATGAATGTTATTTGTGTGTAAAGAAATTTTTTTGCTTTTTCTTTAAAGGTCATCTAGACGTTCCATTCAGACTCAGCCTAAAACATAATACCGGGTAATTACATTGCTCTGTCAAGCCTGTGTAGTCATTAGGCCAAAATTCTCACTCCTCCCCAAAACATTCTGGGTACTGTTTACGTGCACAGCCAAGTCGTAGTGAGAGGGAAATGATATTCCATTTTGTATTCATGTTTTCTGTTTTCATGTCTTAAAACTTTGATATCCAAAATTGTGATATTGAATTGTAAATGACATGATTTTTTATGAGAAAAAATGGTTGAATCAACCTAACTACCTGGAATATCTTTAAGTCAAATGTTTTGCTAGTACATGTATACCTGTGTTAATTAAGACAACATTCATCTCAATTTTTGTTTAATGTTAAGAAATATTACATCAAAAAGTACTTACAATTTTCATGTAGGTTTTGAATTTTTTCTCTTTTTTCTCCATCTTATTTATGCACAAGTGGAGCAGCATAATGATATAACACATATCGTGTTTGTTAATCATATTTCTAAAATTAATCTGCTTAAAAGAATTACTTTTCATCTGCAGTTTGTTTATTACCTCAGAGTTATATCAACTCTGAAATTCAAGTGCCAAAATACTACATGTATTTACATGAATTTTAGAAAACTGTTTTATTGTTGTTTGAACAGCAAGCAAATAGAATCAAACAGACAAACTAGGTATGATGTTTGCATTCATTTTCATATTGCACAAACCTTGTGAAAAGTTCAAACTTTTTTGTATTGATATATATATGCATTACAAAAAAAAAGGGTTTGCATGGCCAGCAATGCTCCTGTGTAATCGAGGCACTGACAGATACAACAGTAGACTGAGTTCTTTGTTACAATGATCCATTTCATCACAGACTACCATATCTTTCCTCCAAAACATTCCCATTTCTGTCATAAATTTGTATGGTTATAGATGTCCAGAATTTTTGTAAAGATCAGACTCAGTTTAGACTTGATTAACTGTATTTTTAGTGGTGAAAAACTTACAAATGTAAGTATCTTACCGGTATGTATCTCTGTGGTCAGAAATCGACTGAGGCCAGTAGCATGCAGATATGCATGTCAGCAATTTAGACAATGCAATTGTTATACACTGTACAAGTAATATTGATAGATTGACATTGAGCTGTGGATGCAGCATTAGAAAATGTGACCTTGATCAGACTTTTTACCTAGCTATTTCTATTGTGTAGACTATATTTATATTGTGGTGTGGGATACACTTTTATCTAGTCACTGGTTTTTATTATGAATGACTGTGATATACAAGTAGTATTTAGAGATACCTACCCCCCCCCCCCCAAAAAAAAAATAATACAGAAGCATTCATATTTCTCATGTGTATTAAAAAGAAAAAGATAGCTATTAGTTCATGTATGATACATATATGGTATGTGCTTTTAAGATGTTTGTAAAAACATTGTTATGTTATATTTAAAAGAGCCGATTTGCATTTTATTTTATCAAAAGATGTTATGTTTTTGATAATGGGTAAAGGTATCTCATGAATATTGTGTGATTAAGTTTATTAACAAACACACGACTCGATCCCTTCATCAATGCACTTTACATGTAGATGGTATTACAACATATCAGTTAATTTATTTTAGTTTTCACTTTTATTGTACATATATAGTCAGTTTTTCATTTTTCTATTGGTTGAATCTTTAAGATTTTAATAAAGTTTTCCTTATAAACCCAGTGTTCTCTTGTGAATTAATCAACTCTAAACATGTTGCTTTTTTGTTATTTGTGGACATTTTATCCATTAATATGGTAAACATAACCATAGTGTAATACCTGATATGTATGGAGCATCTCTCCTGAGGAATGACCCAAACAGAGAGCTATAATGGGGCCCCCTTATTTTGGTTTTGTAGATGCATGTACTTTGTCTTACACAGTATATTCAAGTTTGTACAAACAATGATTCCAAGCAGTCACTAAAGAGTCGTAATGCAGGTTCCAAGTTTAGCTGAGAAATAAATACCGGTAATATAAATGACTTGACATTTTCTGATGAAGGGGAAGGATGCTGTAAAGATTATGTGTACTTCTGGAGGTCAAAAGGAAATACAATGAGAGAGGGGGAATTTTTATAAAAAATTATATCTTCAGGTAAGATAAATGAAAAAAACCAAACTGATTTCAGAAAGAGACACTGTATGATCTATTATTGATTCAATTGAACTTAAGCCTGAAAAGTGGGAAAGGGGACGCAGTGGACTCTTATTTTTACAGAGAAATATGTGTAAAACTTGTAGAACTATTAGGAACCTGAATCATGAAAAAAATATATTTTCAGACAATATTCATGTTTCCATGTGAGTTTTCCTGTATGCGCTGAGACAAACGATAGTGTTTGTGTCACAGTTTTGCATTACCGATCAGGCTAGCAATATGTCCCAAAGGCATTTTTTCTTAAAAAATCTTTTAAAATTAATTTCTTCACAATGATAAGTTTTTTTCACCTTTAGTATTGGTAATAATGGTGTTAGATGTATTACCTGTTATTTAGCTTGCCATCAATCTGATGTTAGAAACTGTAGGGGCACCTGTCATTGATAACCATAGCAAAGAGGAGCAGCTGTATGAAGACTTACTGCGCATATATTGTTTCATACCGTATTTTATTGGAGTATAAAATGGTGTTGAAGGTCAAAACAACTTTAATGACCAATTCTAAAATGTCAGGATAAAAAATGTAATAACTGTTGGAGAATTTTACGATTGATACTTGCACCCTGTTTCCCTGGCTGGGAAGGAAAGGGAGGGGGGGGGGGGTCATGGTATACTAATTGCAACGAAGTTTTACATAATTCAGAAAATTATGAGTTCATTCATCTAAATAGTGTACAGATGTGAAATGTATTTTATCACTTTATGATAGAATAATTTGTACAGTAGAATTTTTTTTTATAATATCTGAGATTTATTACATTATAATCATCATGATTTTATATCAACTAAATTTCTAGAAAAGTTCTTGCATATCCTGTTGATCTTCACGATGTTATTCAATAGCAGTAAGTCTCTCTCTCTCTCTCTCTCTCTCTCTCTCTCTCTCTCTCTCTCTCTTTCCGCGTAGAGGACATATATATTTTTATACTGTAGATTCCTAATTAAACGCGAGGAATTAATTTCCGCGTAAAATCGCGAGAGTCAACCCTCGCGGATTTTGAAATCTCGCTTTTATTTTAAAGACAGTTTCAAACTATAGGAAATTATAACAAAAAAATGGTGATCGTGATTTTATATTCTCGCGATTTGATACAGAACAGCGGAATCGCGGAATTAAGTACTCGCGTAAAATAAGGAATTTACAGTATGTTTATTGTATATGTATTTAATTATTAACACTAGGCGTGAATATGCTCACCTTTCTTGTGGGAGTTCTGTTTGTCTGTTGGTCATTTGGTGAGGTTTTCTTGGAATCGCCATGTTCAAGAGCTGAATCTCTGGTCTGTGGAGAGGATGGGATAACTTACGCCAACGAATGTTATGCAAATAAGGCGTGAGTGAAAAAAATGCTGTATACTTTGAAATTTACGTTTTTGAAAAGTTGAAATATATTCATATAATAATTAAAACTCTTTTTTTTTTTAAATTGTAAGAAAAATAAGTTGTTTTAGTAAAATGTGAATAATAATCTAAAAAAAATAATACCTATATTTCGCATGTGATAATGCAGTAAAATGAAAATAAAATGGAATGGTCCATGTCCACCAACGAAATGCCGCTGCAATAGACTTATGAGTGACGTCTGTGGCTTTAATGGGATTGAGTACAGCAACCCTTGTGTGGCCAGATGTCAGTAAGTCTTCTCTCTCTCTCTCTCTCTCTCTCTCTCTCTCTCTCTCTCTCTCTCTCTCTCTCTCTCTCTTTGCGCACACATGTAGTCATTTTGCTGAATTGCAATTCAAAATTGTTTCTTATATAATTTTCAGTGGAGTAAATGAATTCACATTTGGGAAATGTGGTGACGCAGTAAGCTATTTTTCTCTCTCTATTCAATTCACTGAATTTATATAAAAATAAAAATTTGCTATTTTTGCTATCTAAATATAGTTTTCTCATATATTTTTCCATGCAGGAAAGACTGTGATAAATGGATGTTTTCTTTTTACAAAGTTGCTGAATATTGTATTCCACGTGTCCTTTATCAATAAAGTATACTGTGAAATAAAACCTATAAAAACTAATTTAACACAGACTTGGAGAGAGAGAGAGAGAGAGAGAGAGAGAGAGAGAGAGAGAGAGAGAGAGAGAGAGAGAGAGAGAATTTACAACAATCGGGCTCGGAATACGCATTGTTAGTAGACGAACAAAATGTGACATGCGGAGATTGCAGTCACATCTTAGGGGCTTTTGTAGAAAAAAAAAACATCGGTGAAAAAGTTGGTACCTCGGAGGAAAAATAAATGTCGCACTAATAAGTCAGAACCATGATCCGGAGAGGGTTCGGTTTATATCAGCTTTCACTTGCGCAGCATGTTTGCAGACAGCTTCCGAGGTCACTATCTGGGACGATGGCATCCGGTGGTACGATCGCGATGTCTGAGAAAAATGAGGAATCTGAGGATCTGTCACGGTCTTTTTTAACTCTTGAACAAATTGACGTCAACATTTATAGGTATTTATCACTAATTGGTTCTTCTTGGACCAGAAAATTATTCATTATTCCGATTTTAACGAACATAAACTCATACATCCTTTACCTGTTTAGAACCATTTTAACAAGAGCTTTGCCTTTGGGTAGTTGTGTCAAACAGCAATGTGACGTAGGCCTATCTATTTCATTGCTATAGTCTGTCCCAAGATATTTATGCAGCACATTTGGTCGATTTTTAATAAAAATATACATACATGTGAAAGAATTGCAATTAAATTCGATGAAAGGGAAAATTTTCCAAGATATCTTCATTGACACATTATCACTCAAAAAAAATCACAGGATCGAAAATAGATTTTTTACGGAGATTTATAATGGGTAATGTTTACATCTTTTCTCCATTCGGAAGTCACTCGGAATACCTTGCGCAATTTTTCAACGTTATCATCCGGGCTTACTGCAATACAAATTCTCTGTAGACATATCACAATTTTTAGCCTTGTATTGAAACCTGATAAGTTAACGGGGGGCGTTTCAACGGAGAAATCTTGGAAATTTTTCATACTTTTAAATGAACATTGTTTGAACCCTGAGGTATTTATAAATATCGAGTAATTAAGCAAAATGTGAATCGAGGATATCTTGGGACAGTGTATAGCAACTTAAATAGAATCTTCTATCGTTATAATGACAGATGTTCTATAGCTACGGACCCTGTTTACCCTAAGCGTAGCCTGGTCATGGTAAGATTATTCTTTCTACTCAGCTACTAGCCACTCTAATCTCAGCGAGATTCGTTGAGACTGAAACATTTTTGACAGACGTCTCTTCCACACCTATGTTGCACTGGTCTGAGATTAGGAAGAGACATCCGTCAAAAATTTTTTCAGTCTCGAATCTCGCTGAGATTACTAGCCACTCAGCGATGGTTCTTTGAAATCAACAAGATTTGTCTGGCTTTTGAGCTAAGACTACGCAATCAGTGTATATTTCACTTAAAACCAGTGTCATTTTTAACTTGTTTTGATGCAAGGAATAGATAGCTACGCTTTACTGAAAGTCCAAGGTCTTGTTAAAATGGTTCTAATTGTTTACACGATCATTGACTGATGGGGGCAGGGTATCAATGACTTCAGTATTATACCATTATTGCTGTTTCTGAGGTAAATGCATTAATGTTGTCACCCAAGTACATGTACATGTAGTACAATAATTGCCCTATTTTTATATTTTAACATTGAAAAAGCCAGGGACGTATATAAATGAGTCTGATTGAACATTTTGAAACAAGGAGAAAAGATGCATGTATCAGCCAATCTAAGAGATAAGAATTAAATAACAATAAGAAAGAAAACATTTCTGTAGCTTATTGTAGTTACATCAATGTACTGCTTGCAACAAAACTTTCCAAGTCCCCTATTATTTTTGCCCAATTCGTTTGCCTCGTCAAAATACCCCTGTACACACTGATAGTATATTGTCCCCATCCTAATTGAATTTAATTAAGGAATAAGGAATCATTTTTTGGGTATTACCATATTATGAGGTGATAATTTTGGTCGGGGCGTTATCAAAGCAGTAAAGCCCGGAGGGCTTTATGAATGATAGATTTGATCACGCCCCAACCAAAATTATCACCTCATAATATTCAAAGAAGGATTCTTATTACTTAATATTTATATAAATTTTAGCAATATATATTGTACGATTACATATTTGAATATTAATAAGGAAACCCTGCTTGCACCCCAATTATACATCATTTGAATTTATTCGACTGTATAGTACAAAATCAATACGTAGTGTTATCACAGACAAAGACACTGAAAAATGTAAATACATGTATTAGGAAATATGCAAAACTTAATTCAATTAGTCTGTCCACAGACTGATTCATTATACTTAAAGTCTAACAAGTTAACTCTCCTGTTTGCGGTCCTTTGGGTGACACATTCTAGCTTGCATATTTAGCTAAACTGCCTAGCTTAATGATTTTTATTTTTTTTAGGGCTTCTGCAAAGTGCCTTTGGCGGCCAGTAGGGTCAAGATTTGTGTTTGGGGGCCAGGTTGTAGGGCAGGCATTGACAGCTGCCTTCAATACTGTTAAAGAGCCCTTGTTGTTACACAGTCTGCACTGCTACTTTCTGAAGGGAGGTAAGGGTGTACCTGATCAGTAATGCCCTGTTATTGACTGCTAGGATGTGAAAGGATTGGGTGAATCCCTGCATAATGTTGTTTGAAACTTTATGATTATGACCAATTATATAGTATCAATTAAGAACTCAATGAATTTACATTTGGAATTTTCATAAGTACAGAATTAATCAACACTGTTAAGACAAGGTAAATCTCTAAGAGAGTTATGGAGAAAGATTTTTTCTGCCGCCAAAAATTGTATTACGGTATGCTGTAGACCAAATTATCTTATGTACCCAGTATATGTTATACATACATACTGTATATATTGATAGTATTCTATCTTAAAATGTTATTTCAGGAAATAATGAAAAGCCCATTATATACCATGTTGATAGGACAAGGGATGGCCAGACATACACAAGTCGCAATATTAAGGCCACTCAAGAGGGAGTCCCTATATTTACCATGCAAGCCTCCTTCAAAGTTGATGAGATAGATCCCTTAGAACATCAATTTACAATGCCTGTGGTCCCAAACCCAGAAGAATTGATCAGTTCATTGGACTATATTAGAAACAGACTGGAGTAGGTATTGCATAGGTTCTAATTATATTCATTTTTTTAATATTTTATGCTCATTTATGATATTTTTTATGATTATAATTTCATTTTTCAAGAACAGAGATTATGTCAGATTCAGAGAGAATAAGGATTAGTGAGTACCTCACACAGACAATACACATAGAGTCCCGCCCGGTGGATCCACAACTGTATCACGGCCAGAAACAAGGGGAACCGCGACGCTATGTCTGGGTCAGGGCTATGGAAAATATAGGTAAAAACGTAGATGTCTGTTAACTTGATTATCAGTGTATGAATCTCCTTGGTATGAATGCTGCCTATTGTTCTAAGCTTACAGAGAAGAGATTAATTTATATGATATTTAAAACTAGTTCAATGTTTGATATAATATGAATGATCTTGAAAAATAGAAATACATTGTATATATACATGTAATTAAGTACATGTGTACAGGAATGTATGCATATTATTTAAATGCTTTAACAGTTGATTTACTGATTAACAATTACTTTTCTCAGTTTAATATTGTTAATACATGTACTCATAAATACTGTGCAACTTTTTAGTCTCAATGATCATTAAATATCGCTGGGTAAGCTTGCTTTACCAATAACTTGAATACTCAAAAATGATATACCGGTAGTCATATAAAGTGGTAAGTTGAAATACACTAAACTTTTGACCCACTGGTAAATGTTATAAAAAAGGCACTGTGGAAAACTATTACAATATGTGTAAAGTTTGCAGTGAGTAAATACCAACCACTCAGTGATGAATGACATGGATTTTGGAAATGCACCTCTTTATAAACATATTGAGGAGAGTTGATTCAACTTATAAATTGCCAACAATAACTTGTTGCAGGTGATAACATGCAGCTCCAGCAGTGTGTGGCTGGGTTCATCTCGGACTTGGCCCTGTTAGGGGCCGCCAAACAACCAGCCCCGGTGGGTCACCAGATCGGGTTCATCACATCTCTGGACCACAGCATGTGGTTTCACAACACCTTCAGAGCTGAGGAATGGATGCTGTGTGAAATTGAGAGCCCTCAGTGTGGTAGGTTGAAGTCTTAGGGAAAATGTATAAGTATGTACAGCAATACATGTAGATGCACTTCTCTTTTAGTTATTAGAGAGTTGTACATCTGCCAAAATTTAAATCGGCCCTTTACTTAATTTTTATGTATACCTATATTTTAACTACTAGTATTTAATTCAAGTAGCTTTATTATATAGGTGAATAAAATCAAGGTATTTGCAAGTTCTTTTGGGACATACTAGCACTTTATAACAATATATCCTGCCCTTTGCAGATTTATAAAACTCAATTTGTTGATAGGTTGAAATTAATATGTTGAATCAAGAGTTATATCCCTTAGATTTGTATAATGTCACATTTTATACCACAAATATCAGTGTATGTAATAAAGACCTATATTTAAGGTTATATTTTTTTGTTGGTCAGGTAAAGGTAAAGCCCTTGCCCTAGGCAGGATGTGGAGGAGAGATGGGGTACTAGCTGTGTCCATGGCCCAGGAAGGGGTACTTCGATCCAAAATTTGACCAGTATTCTCAATCATTTATCTACTTTATGGAAGTAAGGCTGTTTCAGGCATGGGATGAGGAGACACTGGATGTCCTGGGATGTAAAATGGCGCCTTGTGTTCAGTGTAGACCATAGTGTATAGTGTGGACCATGGTGTATAGTGTGGACCATGGTGTATAGTGTGGAAGTTTGACAGTGGGTAGATGTGATGTTGTTTATTATTTGTATGGTTTGACAATCATTGTTATTAATGTTTTACGGGAATCCATTAAATTGTAAAAGGTTTATTTAAGTCCATTCCTTGGGGGACAACAGACATATCAAATCAATTTCTTTTGAATATATGTAAATGTTTTGAAATTTTACTTTTTTAATCTTATTAACAGAACACAATACCAAGAAATGTAAATAAAACCATTATTATGCTCCTCTTCGAAGAAGGGAGGGCATATTGCTTTGCTGCTGTCTGTCGGTCGGTCGGTCCACCAACAGTTTCCATTCATTTTCTTCGCAAGGGTTGCACATATTGAAATGAAATTTGTTATACAATTTATTCATAATAATATTTAAGTCAAGTTTGATTTTGGGTACGATTGAGCCATTTTCGACAGAGTTATGGCCCATTGACTTTGAAAAAATTTCAATTATTTGCAGTTTTTATTCATTTTCTTCGCAGATGTTTCCAAGGGAGGGGGGCATAAGTGTTTCACAAACATCTCTTGTTATTTGTTACATTGAAACTTTTCATGCCGCTGATTAGTTTTTGTGTAGTTATTTTTATTGACACATACATTATTTAAATTTACAAAAGTCAAACCTTTTAGAACTGCAGCATTATATTGCCTTTAAAAAGTTTCAATGTACATGTTGATTCAACTGTGATAAATATATACTTTTACAAATGTTTAATGCTTTCATTCATTAATTTTGATAAATTATTAAAAATTATACATGTTCTTGGTTGGGTTTTTTTTAGAGATGGTTTGAATTAACCACTGCTTGAGTTGGTTTTTCAATCATTAGCTACATCTGTATTTTAGCTCTTGCTTGCCTTGGTATTACGAATAATTCCCTACAGGCAAAATGACTAACACAAGACCACTGGCACCTGACGTTATACATACCTCCTCCTCCCCCCCCCCCCCCCACACACACACACACACCTAATAATGTATTATTAGGAAGGGAATCGGATGTATTGGGGTTTTTTTTATTATGAGAAAAATATATAACATATGACAGTTACCTGTGCACAAGAGTGATCCTCACAATGTGACATAGTCTTTTCCTAAAAAAATATCCTCAAATATCGGATATTCATGTAAACTAATCCATACAAATAAAGCTTTAAGATCAACTACACTGTACTGGCCAGAGAGCAGATGGCGTTGAAGCAACCTTTGATTCTCTGCAAGGTGTTATGATTACATTTAGTTCAATGCAATGTTGTTGGGGTTTTTTTTATAACCAAATTGTGGAGCCAAATGGTTGATATTTCTATTCTTTTATTGCCAAGTGGCCTAGCGTCTCGATGTACTATATTCAGTGAAATTTGTAATAATATTATATCAAACTTTAGAAGCAGACCCATTTCCCTTTTTAGGTCACCTGAGTAAACTCAGGTGACCTATTGCTATCTGTTTTCGTCCGTCGTCGTGCGTCATACATCAACAATTTTACATTTTTAACTTTTTCTTAAAAACTACAAGGCCAATTGTTTCCATTTTTGGTGTGAAGCATCTCTATGGTAAGAGGAATGTAAATTGTGAAATTGGTGGCTCTACCACCCCCAGGGTGCCACAGGTGGGGAATATGCAAAAAAAAGCCAAATTTTCAATAATCTTCTTTACTCCCACACATGTGAGGAAAAAACTGATTGCATGGTTATGATGTCCATGAAGCCCTCTACCAAAATTGTGAAATTCATGGCCCCTGGGTCAGAGGTTCAGGCTCTAGGGTGGGGCCAATATGGCCATATAGTAAAAATGTATTAAATCTTAGAAAATCTTCTCTACTCCCATATATATTTGTTAAAAACTAAAATCATGGTTATGATGTCCATGAAGCCCTCTACCAAAATTGTGAAATTTATGGTCCCTGGGTCAGGGGTTCAGGCTCTAGGGTGGGGCCAATATGGCTATATAGTAAAAATGTATTAAATCTTAGAAAATATTCTTCTCTACTCCCATATATAATTGTGAAAAACTAAATGCATGGTTATGTTTCCCATGAAGCCCTCTACCAAAATTATGAAATTTATGACCCCTGGGTCAGGGGTTCAGGCTCTAGGGTGGGGCTAATATGGCCATATAGTAAAAATGTATTAAATCTTAGAAAATCATCTATACTCCCATATATATTTGTGAAAAACTAAATGCATGGTTATGATGTCCATGGAGTCTTCTACCTAAATTGTGAAATTCATGACCCCTGGGACAGGGGTTTAGGCCCTAGGGTGGGGCCAATATAGCCTTATAGTAAAAGTGTATTTAATCTTAAAAATCTTTACTCCCACACATGGGCAAACAACTGAATGCATGGTTATGATGTCCACTAACTCCTCTACCTAAATTGTGAAATTCATGACCCCTAAGTCAGGGTTCAGAACCTAGCATTTGGAAAGAGTTCAAAGGGGGGGGGGGGTATCAGTTAATGGAGTTATTTTCCCTTGCTTCTTCCTAATGGAGTTATCTTCCTTCTTTGCTTGTTCATATTTAGTTATTAATCATTGAATATAATGTAATTATAAAGAAGTTGTATGATCAAAAGAGTTATGCAAGGATTTTTATCATTATACCCCGGCAAACGAAGTTTAGGGGGGTATATTGGTTTCACCCTGTCCGTCTGTCTGTCCGTCTGTCTGTAGACGCAACTTTGTCCCCCCTATAGAATTTTTTTACTACTGCATGGAACAGTCTGAAATTTTGTACATATGTTGAACACCATCTGAAGATGTGCACCTGCAATTTTTTTAAAGATCAGACAAGATTTAATGATTTTATGACAGTTTTCATTTTCCTTATTCTATATATATTATACACTGATGTTGAAAAGTAAGGGAGGTGATCCTTACAGACTTTATTGATTAAATGATTTTGGTATAAATCCCAGATGGTGATTGTCAACGAAGATTGAATATTCAAAAACTGGAACAGGAGAAGTGAGTAACTCATGATGGCTTTTAAAGCTGGTTGTTTTTCGTTTGTTTGAATGCCCACAGGAAGAGTTTCTGTCTGCCCCAGGGAATGGGAGGTTGTTTTAGATAAAACATGTATAATAGCCACCTTGTTATAGCTTTTCTATGAAAACATATATACACATAAAACCTATCCTGAAAGTTAATAAAATGGGAAAATTATTTTCTATCAGAGTCGCGCACCTTTTCAATATCAGGTCATGCACTCTTTTATGATCTTTTAGATTAAGTTTTTCGCTAAAATTATAGGTTTAATAGTCCTTTTTGAAAGATTTCAGGCAGGGAGGTGGTCGTCATTACAATTTTTCTACTCCAGAATAAAACTTAATTAAATGCATATATGAGACTCCTTGACAAGTTTGCGTATGGGTTATGCTACTCAGGTGACCGTTAAGGCCTATTGGCCTCTTGTTTCTATTCGCTTGCACTTTTCGTTGCCGTTGTTACAGATATCTACCAATCAAAAGAAGATATGCGCATAGATAATTAAGATATCACTGTAGTATTGAGTCCTTGATTTACCCAACCACTTCCGATCACTAGCCGATCTACATCTTCATTAAGCGCCGCGGCCAATAGGATTAGGAACACCGAAGCTGCATATGTCCAAAAATCCCGTCCGAAAGATGTCTCCACAAAGAACCAATCATTGCACTGATTTCCACCTAATCGCTTGGACGGCTTTTTAAGAACCATGCACGTGTCTTTATTGCAAATGGAAGCCTCGGAAATAGATATTTTTTTTTCTATATTGATGATTTGAAGCGAGAAATGAAAGTTGATCCTGCGAACGAAAGGCGTAATGACGGACAACGGTCGCTACGTAACGCCGCAATTATAAAAATTCTGTGTCGTCTGAATGCTCATGTCGATATTACAGTACAGAGATCGATTGGTTATTAATTATACATTGGCTATTTACATACCTATTGGGGTCCAAGAAATTTTCAGTGTAATGAAGGAATATTAATTTTCTTGGATTTCTGATAGACTTAATAAGGTAAGACCTCTCAGGTGAGGCTTGTGTCTACGTAAAGCTAAGTCTGAATTATACGAGACTTTGATATTTGATAACAAAAACCTCTTTGATATAGAAACGTTTATAGACCCTTCAACTGTACTGGAAAGGTACCTCCACTATAGGTTAGTAAATTTTTATATTTTTGTAAATTTGAACCACAACTGCAGAGAGCTTTCGCGAGAAATAGTTATTTTGCTACCATAGGTTGTGAGTAACACAAGTAAAAATACATCGCCATAATTAGCATTCAATAATATTGATCCTTTACAAGTACATTACTGTGTGTCATTTTACTTCCCTTTTATTTAGGATCGTTTATAGTAATGAGTGATGACTGAAATATCTATAATTTTAGTTTTAATCTGGTTTTACTTTGCGACTTTGTTTCTTAATAAGTTTTTTCTTTTATCAAATTAAATTATTAAAAATCTATAGAACTGATGAAGAAACAGCCATGCAGATGGAAATGGCATGCGTGTGTTGTAAATTTTGAAGTTATTTCTATTTATACTCGCCCAGTACTTTCAAAATTTTAAAATATAAAAAAAAATTCTCGAGAAGAAAAAGTCATCAAGTTGAAGAAAATCGAAGCTAACCCGATTGACTTTCTGAAGATAAATATCGTGTCCCCTGGCTATTCGTTTATTTTAATACGCACTGAGGTCTATGCGTGAGAAACAGCTCGTTATAATAAGCTTATAATTAACAACATCGGCGTAAAACGCGAACCGGAATATAACGTCACTTTCTGTGATCACTTGTTCACGCCGCATTTGCAGTTGGGATGGAAAATCTATATCGAATGCAATATTTATGTAGATAGAGCTAAAGTTATCATGGTTACGCCAGAGTTTTGTCTTTCCCCGATTTCACGCCCTGTCTACGCGAGCTTATCTTGCGCTCAGTTTATGTTTTTCGTCCCTTTTTGTAATCGATATAGTTTGCGCTTCTTGCATTTAGAGTTTGATGAATAATTAATTCAACAATTTGTCAAGTTATTTTTTAAAAGTAAGAAAAACAATAGAAAATGTTGATTTAATTAAGTATATAACAGGCAAGCACGCAAACCCATAATGTTATACTAGTAGATATATAGAATGGCAGACGCATGGCTTGTCTTTGCACGAATCTTCTACGTGAATTGTTGCGTGGTCGTGGATTCCGTACACTAATCAAACGATAAGACATAACAAACAAATAAAAGAAAATTTTCTTGGATCTTTTGTTTGCTTACATCTGAGGCTGACGCATCAGTTTTCTTAACAAAGAGGGTGTCAAAGCAACAGCGCAATTCGCAAAGATACATGGGTATAATTTAAATGTCTCTAGTAATTCACACTTCTGTATTCAGCAATCATAGCCTTATCAGTTACGATATCATAAAGAATTTTCATGCCAAAATTTTGAACATTCAAATTTTTTAAGATGATCGATTGGTTGGGATATCAAAATTGTAGCGCACATTAATTCTAAAATCAATTTCTTTCTTAGGGTTTCAATATGTCGAATGTCGCATCCCCTAAACCAAAACGCCGAAAGAACAAGGCGAAGTTAAAGTTATCTTGGGATGAACCTTCCAAAGAGGATCGAATTGCGCAGCAGATTGATGATTTCATAAGTGATGTCATCGAAAGTGCTAAACAGGAATACCTGATAAAAGAGCGCCAAAGCAGCATTAATGGTGAGTAGCAATAAACGGAAGAAAAATCAGTCAACGGAACACATTATAGATACATGTGTTTTGAATCAATGGTTATATTTGGTAACTTACTTGAAACTTGTTTAAGTGCAGTAGTGAGTAGTTTTTGTTCTGTATATTAACACAGGAGAATGTGAGATATATCTAAATGAAGAATTGAAAGAAGAAATGATAAAACTAGACAGTATTGAGATGATGGAACACGACAATGATGATTCTATGATGAACTGTGTAAGTACGAGAACTTCTATTTCAACATAAGGTTTCCGATTAAATATGAGACACTTCTAAAGCTATTGAGTTATTACTCCAGGGACGACTTAATCCAGTATGTTGTTGTAAGGTTTCCAAAAAAACTATAAAAAACCGTTGCCATGGCCCGATTTATCTTGGCTACTTGTTCTTCGACCATCTGTCTAAGTTAAGTCATTCATATTAGCTTGTTATTAAATTCAATGCCTCGGAGAAAAGGAATCTATTTTATAGATAGCAAGATATACAGTGGTATAAAGAGAATCCGAGACAACATTAAATAAAAGGCAATACTTGTTTGGTTACTGGATACCTCGCTGTTTTGCGGCTATATTACATGGAAATGCATTAAAACAAAGCTCGCGTATTCGGTCGCATGTCGTAGTGCAAACAACAGATGGATAGATTTCATTTTTTCCCGATCAGTGCCTTTTTTCGTCTCTATCCATTTTCATTAATCTAAGTGACTTGACAGTAAAGTGTAGGACGGTTTCCAACATCACAATTAATCATTATAGCAATCTCTTGGTTCAGTATAATGGATGGAATACCCACCGAGATTCAAAATTTATCTTGAAATTGTTCATGAAATGAAGGTTAAAACGAGGAAAGATTAAAAAACAATAAATTACCAAAGTACATGTAAAGACGCATGATTAACAATCTGTTTAATGATGCAATGCAAAACATGTTTAAGTGTAACTATACACTTACATTTACATTTTTTTTTCAACTCGAAATGTAGAACACAATATATTAGATAACACTCTATCCAATGCCAAATGGGCGAACATTTACATGTGCATGTAAATGTACCATGCTGAAATTCTGTGTTCAACCCAATGAGATTCACAACAAATATATGATATTCAAACATATGGCCAATACAATATTAACGATCTAACGTGTTTTACAATTCTAATACAAAGAAACTGTATAAATGGTCAACTTTGTGAGGTACCGTGTGTAATATGCTCAATCCACAAAATTTCATATTACATGTACCACTAATATATTGTGTGCAATCCAATACGTTCACTGATTTGTGCAAAAGAGTTAACAAAATTTGTTATAACAAATTAACCAAACACCCTTGACGTCATCATGTAGTAATATCAGGTTTGCATTGCCTACTATAATATACAATACGGTAACTTAAATGCGTACCATATGTTGATATTTGTTTTGCTAACAAATCTTTTCCAATCCATGAGGCAAATTGGGCTAAAGCATATACCTGATACAAAATCGTTGAGAGTCATTGAACTCCATTTGGATGGGATCCGGACATGCAGTCAATCCGTTCCATGCTGACCCCCAGCGAAAACTTGTGTCCGTTCCGTTTTCATCTTATAGACTGAGACAGTGCATCAAAGTGCTTTGTCCAAGGACACAAAATGCAACATGAAGTATTCAGAGCAGGAATTCGGTCTTACTTGACAAACAAAATGACCACTGGGCCATATGACCAATGCCTAGAACTTTCTCGTAATAAGTTAAGACAATTTTACATTATAAATGAAAGAAATATATGATTTTACAAACTGAAGATAGAGAGATATTAATACCATGGAGGGAATTGGTTTTCTTTATTTCATCTGTATCCGGGGTAAAGGCTTTTAATTGCAATTGCAGTTTGAAGGAAATATTTTGCAGTTAAGAGATTAAAATGGCACTCAACGACACAGAATTTGCGATGATTACGTCAACAAGTTTGAATACATCGCTGAGAATTTATATTAGGCCTACATTACCAGAGGAGTTTAATCAAAATGTCCTTTTTTTCTCTATTTAACTCATTTATCAAAGCTGCAGTCATAATATAAGTTTTAAAACACACTGGAAACATCGCCAACTTTTAATCCGAAAAAGTCTCTGTTTTTCTACACATCGTGATATTGTACCATACTGTAAATGTATCATGTAATTTCCATATACTCGATTGATATTTGAGTAAAAAGTAGGCATAAGGAGTTATTTCAAATAGAAAAATATATTTTCAATGCAGTTTTGCATTTTAAGAGACATACATGACAAAGGGGACTTTGTGAAATCATGCATGTGTATATATGTTACATTAAAAGTTTAAAATCAAAGATTTCTAAACTTATCTATAACAATCAAGAGAGATTGTTATAGATAAGTTTAGAAATCTTTGATTTTAAACTTTTAATGTAACAGGTTATAGATTTAAAATGTACCAGCTGCTATGAGAACATAAGTTTGATTTTTTTCTCAGTTAAATAAATCTACGCAATAGTTTGTAAAGAAGAAAAAAAAAACCGAGATTCTTTCATGTGACAAGAATGTTAATCCCATTGACACTAGTCTTTGATATCTACTTTACTTAATCTCCCGGCAAATTGAATAATTGCTGGACAATAGAAGTGCGAAATTATCTTAACAGCTATATGTGTGAATGTTTATTTTTCTGGCATGCCATTACCATCTCTTTGTCATCGAAAAAAAAGCAATGCCTGTCAAAAATATTTGTAACAGAGAATGGTTTAAGATCTGGAAGAGTACGGTTGGGCTAACTGTGCTGGAACCCCGCACGTTAGTATAGAATGTGTAATGTTGGGCTAACTGTGCTGGAACCCCGCACGTTAGTGGAGTGTGTTATGTCGGACTAACTGTGCTGTATTTCCGCACGTTAGTGTCGATTTTGTGTACAGAATTATATCGGACTGTCCGTGCTGGAATCTCCGCACGTTATTAAGTTGTCATCTCGGAACTCCGAGAATCGGTTTTCATTGGAATACCATGTACCGTTTATTTCAGCAACTTAAATACAACTTGTTGAACGTTTTGTTTCGTTTTGGAGTTTTTATTCAGCGTAAACTTGAGCGAGTGTAACAAATTGAGCTTTCCCCTGAATTCACCATATGGATTTTAAGAACTTATACATTACAATTTACAGTTTACAATACAAATCAAATACAAGATACGTTCGTGAAAGTTGGGTAGTATTTTAGTAGAAAGCCGAGTGGCATGCTACCGGGCTAGCCGCAACTTCACGTTAAACTTAAACTACACAAAAAGGAACTTTGCACTTAAAAATTCATTGGTGAAATATACATTGTATTTCTTTGAAGGAGTTTATTTAGAAAAAGACTTTTCAAATGACCAAAAATAGGAATCTCATACATAACTACATAAAGTTGAATCATATTTAAAAGTGTAGCTGTTTGGTTGTACAAATTCAGAAGTCTATGTGGATTGCATTCTAAAATCATGATGTGATCTTGATTAACATATACAGTAAAACACGGTTATAGCGAACACGCTTATAAAGAATTGACGCTTAAAGCGAAGTGATTTTCATTCCCCGTGACTTTATTACATGTTGTAAACTTGATGGATATAATGAATTACGCTTATAACGAAGTAAAATTGCCCGTCCCTGGGACTTCGTTATCAGCGTGTTTAACTGTATAGAACTTTTCCCAATTTCATCAAATTGTCGATAAAATTTTCCCAATTCACTAAAAATGGCATTTCCCAAGATAGGCTGATAAATCCCTGATTTTTCATGAAGTTGATGAATTGAACTTTTTAAGACAGCAAGCTCAGTAACGTTAGATGGGATGACACGGGTTGAGGATGTTTCCATTATCTCTTCCGTTCATTACCACGAGGAGCTTAATTTTATGATGTTTATTTGTCACCATCAAAGATATATTTCTACCATGACAAACCTATCAAGAGTTTATGGAATCAGTTTGAACTAACGATTGATTTATTTTTACATGAAACGCTTTCGTTTTCACAAAAAGATTTCACTCTATACATGTCTATCAACCTCAGCGAGTCATAATCTTGGGGGAAATATTTTTACTAATAGAAAAAACTACAAGAATCACGTTTATCATTTCGACCAAGATTTTGATGACACTGACCATAAATAATTTGTGAACATAATTTCTTGAACTGTATTTGATAAGGAAAGTACATTGTAACAGTTTTCTGAGAAACTTTATCGGATGCTGTTAAAAACCTACAATGCTGTAGTCCTGTGTTACAAAAGTTTATATACAGCGTACACTGACGAGCCTAATCAAATGCTGGAAATTCAATTAACTTTTGATTTAGAGGAAACTATCGACAATCTCTCTGCCCATTTACTATAGTAATCTAATTTCATATTGGGAGAAAATCCCATAAATGTTCTTTTGTAATGTCATATGCGGCAATTTTAGATTTTCACGTAGCACGCTTACTTCGATCTTACGGTTATTATTGCATGTTTATGTCTGAGAAGGTTGCCTTGGAAACTAAAATATTCATTGTATCAATGTGTTTTTTTAATCTTAGAATAATAAATGCATACAATAATTGATTCAGTGAATCATGGAAAAGTTTCTTTGTAAATTCAAAGAACATTGAATTTTTGATAAATTCGACTTGAGCAGAAACTTGGCGACACTCTAGGGATCTGTGTCGCCGATAAAACTATCAAATTTACTGTATAAGTGAATTTCATCGAAGTCAGCGTTAATTAAATCATCCAACAATAGATTAAAAACCCGAAATGCTATCATTTTGCCTGTGGAGTGGATACATTGCAATTTCGTCCTTATGATAAGAGAAGACACGGTAGTCACGTGACTAATACTGATACATTCGGTTCAGATTAAATCATGTTCCTTGTTGGGGCTGTTTTTACAAATACAATCTATTTCAGTGAATGCACTTATAATTATGTCTGTCAAATGTCTTTTGCCATGCACACTTGTGATTGTTTTGTAAAAATAAAAATGGCAGATAAAACTGATGAAAAAAAGATATTACGTAATATATTCGAAATGCAAATGTGTATATATCTTTTACATACTGAAGACTGATCATTCGTTTTCATCAAACTTTTAATAATCATAACTATTTTCAGAGTAAGACACGTCAAGCACACTTTCAAACCGAGCAAAGGCACCAAGATGAAAATTGTCCCGCAAGACATTGTATGTGGCAATGAAAGCAAAACCTTTTAAAAAAAGATTTCAATCGTCTACACGTTCTCTCTCTCTCTCTCTCCTCTCTCTCTCTCTCTCTCTCTCTCTCTCTCTCTCTCTCTCTCTCTCTCTCTCTCTCATGAAGGCTGTTCGTTTTGCATATTGTATATGTTACTGATATTAAAATAAGCCAACTTCATGCCTTCATAAATTGCATTTAGTATAATTGTGTTCTAGATCGGGCCTCAGAATTAAACGAGGGAAATCCCCTGCTTGCGGAACACGCCCATATGCCAAAAAGGAGGTACCTACGCTTTTTACGGAGACAGATGATGAAAATGTGTTGCCAGTGCACGTGTTTCATGAATGGCAATGACGTCACTTAATTGTGTCAATTCAAGACAATGTTGTTATGATTTAATATATCTTTATTTACATATATATATATGTCTATATAATGTAATTGGTGGTTATATGTATCCAGTACAGAGCCAATGACTCATAAATCATAACTGTTCCCAGCACCAAACTAATACTACATGAACTGAAATTCTAAATTTCAAGTTTTAACAATTTGAGATTTGGGGTTCTTGTTATCCTGAAAACATTTTTATAAAAGTGTTATTTCAACACTGTGAAAAAACTATGATTTCCCTTTGCTCTTGTATTACCCGGAATGTTATATCTTCGCGAAGTGTTTCCGATACAATACGTTCTTCTTGAACGCAGGGACGTACCTGGCTAGCGAAGATGGGTCTTTTTAAAAACTTTACATATATTTGTACCTTATATTGTTTCTTGATGGATAATTAATTCTGATATATAAATCACTATGAAAAATGTATTGTTTATTTATCAAATCAATCTAATTGCGTTTTTTAAATAAAATTGTAAATCTTTTTATTTCTCCTAGTAATCTATTAAACTATGAATATAAAGTAACAGTTGTAAATCAATTTGCCGTTACTTACAAGTACTACTACCTTTTATATGTGGTAATGATACACGGTGTCTTTGAGAATACTAACCGGTGTCACTACTGTCAACAACTTTAGTTATGGACTTGTGGTTAAAAGATTAGTGTCTTCACTATGGAGGGTAATCGTGTTCAAAAATCCAGTCATGTAAACTTGTAAATCCGAATATGCAATCGTGTTGGTGTATGAGCCTGAGTATGAATGTGTGTAATTCTGATCGTGTAATCTATAAAACTCGGACATAAACACTCTAAAGTTGACTCCGCAAACATTCAATGTAATTCTTCCTACAGATGCACATTTGCAACTTTAAAATGCTGTTTGTTATTTACATGTAACCTGTCACTATAATACGCATTTTCCATCGGTAGTCTCTGCATTCATATCTCCGTTTTCTGAAAAAGCACAGTTGACATGTTACAAATCGACAAATGTAAAGTCTACAAGTTTGTCGAATTTTGACATGACCATATATGGAAACAGTGACGTCACATATAGCTGCAGGAAAAGGCCTGCCGTAATCGCCGGAATGGGCACAGAACAAACAAAAAAATATTACATATCATCAATTATCTCTAGATAACAAAATATTTTTTAGGAAGTACGATTTTTCGAACAATAAATTATGAGCTCGATGTCCATTATATCAAGAGAATCCAGAAAAGAAAAATCCAAGATAAGGTTAACTGTCGTTAAATTAAAATGTGTATAAATTACAACATATTTTATTTCGTCGGTAATATATAGAAAAAGAAGGTAAAAATTAATTGGCAAAAATGTTTTGATTTCAAGCAATAATTACGGGATATAAGTATGGCGTCCTGAATGTCGATTCAATCCAGACGCACTTATTGAGGTTGGTTAATCAAAATTTTCCGGAAAGCTATACGGCGTTAAAGCCACTTGTGAGCATGTACTAATTACCATAAAACAACTACTTAGTTTTTTAAAATTACTATCAATACAGTATATATATTTATAAGATTTTATAATTAAAACTCTACCAGTTCATATAGGATCAAATCTGTTTAACCCACCCATTCTTTAATTTCAGAAATTCGATTTTCGAAGAAAAAAAAATAATTATAAAAACATAAACATACAAGTATCCATTTTTTATTTCTTCAAAACCTTTCAATTTTTGACAACATTTTGTACTTTAATTAATGATTATAAAACTTCTTTTATAACAGTTTCAGATTGTTTTATTATTTATCATGTATTTGCACAACAAAGTCATTTTGATATTTGAAAAATAAAATATGCATGTAGATACACGTATACATATATTTTTCTGCAAAAAATTACCAAATGTTTTGCAAGTCGTTTAATTCTAATTAAATGATGAGTATTAAATTCACTCTCAAAATTCTTAGCATTTAGGTAAGCAATGAAGCTATATGGGCCTTACGGCAGTCTCCAAATCCCCTGCAGCACAAAATATATTCACCCCCTACTGGCCCCTATGAAATTTCTTGATATGTCTCATTTCTATAGAAAAGAATTTCAACTTTATATTTTTCAGTTTAAATAACATGTCAAATTATTTTAGCGATATTAAAATAGATATTAGGCATTTTTTTTAGTAAAAGTTATCCCCTATCGTATAATACATGTACCAGTGGGAATTATATTACAGAAACTAGCACATTCGTCACACCGGCATCGATTTTTACAAACATTCACCTCTTCTTGTTTGGTCCATTTTCAATCATACTTCAATATCTTTTTCTAAACATGATATTTTTGATCCATAGAAAATATTATCGTTCATTAGAACAGTCTAACTGAATTTTATGTTTATTTTAGTCCATTCCGGCGATTACGGCATGCCTTTTCCCCGCAGCGAGCATTTGCCATATAAGGTCATGTCAATATTCGACAAACATTTGTCGATTTGTAACATGTCAACTGTGTTATATCCGAGGATGAAGATACAAATGCAGAATCTATGGATTAAAAATGCGCAAGGTTGAAGGTTAAATTAACTAACAAAAACAATTCAGCTGCAAAATGTGCATCAAATCTTAAAGAGTTTATGCCCGAGTTTTTATAGGTTACACGATCAGAATCCCAAACATTCATACTCAGACTCACGCACCAACACGATTGCATATTTGAATTTACAAGTTTACATGACTAGATTTTTTAACATGATTACCCTCCATACTTAACAAGTACGGTGTGGGCTTCACTAGCAATAATTTGGCAAGTGTTCCTCATGTAAAGGCCATACATTGTTTATTTCCCAAAAATGTTGACCTCAAATTAATATTTGTGCATTTTTCTTTAAAGTATTTGAGATGGACTGAGTTGAGTGATAAAAATAATTTTGGTCACGGCGGAGCCAGTTTTTTCCACATTTTATTTTGTGGAATATTGATTTATGCATAATCATTAGACGGAAAGTCCATTCCAAACTCATATGTGGAATATAATATTGAATTTTAATTGTATACGTTTTTATGAAATGTGTGTTTTATGTATTATAGTTATGATTTGTTTTCGACAGTAACATTCGTTTTTAAATGTGCATGATTTGTATTTTAAACGACGGTCTGGTATGAGTCACCCGAATCTATACTTTACGAACACTACATTAAAAAATAATATATTACTGTATATGGAATCCGCCATTTTTTTTTTTGCACTCATCAATATTGCTGTGGTCAAACCATAAGTGGCTGCTATCGCCAAATGTTGACGATTAAAACAGATGACACTACCTTGATACTTTTATTCACGTTTATTCGTAACAAAGCATCAAATAAAATTAATAAATAAACTTTTAAACAATTATCACAGAAATGTACAACAATTAGCAAGCATAATATTAGCAAACGTCAATTTGTTAACGTAGCAGCTACTTTTGTAAGATATTTTAAATACTTTGGCACCGTTGCTGGAATGTTACACCTGTAAGTTCTCAATTCGTCTCTATAGGCTCGATATCGACTCGTCTATTATGGTACTGTAGTCTCGATCCACTTCCGCTCCTTCATGCCCATCATGGCCGTCGCTGCTGGAGCGTGCTGTCCGTCTCTCCCGCGAACAAGCGCTTCCTTTACCTTCAGGAAGGCCTTCCTCTTCTTGGCTTCAATTTCACGAATAATTTGCATCATTTTGCGTCTGACATTGATCACAATGAAGACTGATATTGCAGACGCGACGAAGGCGATCATCAACAGGAAGTAGAATAAAATCTGGTGCCACTGGTAACAGAAGACGCCGGATACAGAACCTGAAATAAAACAAATCATTGTTTAGCGTCCTTAAAGATTCTTTAGATTCGAAGAAGTTGTGATATTATAGTTTCATAATGATGAGCTATTACCATAACTTTTTTCAACAAGCCATCAAATCAACAAACAATAAGACCAATTAGGTCTGCACGCAATGATTGTTTTGATATGAACGTTATAATAATGATTAAACGTGTTACCTGGGACTCCAAAGCAATAATCTTTATTTTCACACTCGTTGAAATAAAACTGGGTCCATTTCATATCTAAAATAAATGTAAATACATATTTTTTAAGATACAGATGAAACAGAGTAGCTTTAAATACTAGTTTTCGCCAAAATCACAAAAGTATTGAGTCTCAATACGGATATTCCTTAGATTGTATTATTTACATGAGTTATTTCGATATCCATGTATATACTCACACTGATAACTTGTCGGTGTCATACATTGGATATTTCCATGCAAATTGATATAATTTGAGGAAAGAGAATGCTGGAAGCCAAGATCCGTACATGTGCAGTCCCAGTCAATGTACGACATGTTGATGGAGGTCAGCGATTTCAACCCACTAAATAGGTTATAGGAGACCTTGGTGAATTTGTTCCTGGACAGGTTGATGGTCTGTAAGGCTGTGTTGGAGGAGAACATCCCACTGGTCAAGTTGATCAGGTTAGCATTATCCACGGTTATAGAGACGACGGAAGTCAACGGGGAGAAGAAGTTGGCGGCCAGCTCCCCCGCCGTCAGCTGGGCGTTGCGTATCGTGAATCCTCCAATAGGGTTGGGGACGCTGGAGATCTTCGCAATGGTTAAACCTGTGAGACTAGCAGAATCCGTTGAGGCAATGATTCCTTTGTCGATTTCCAGATAGTCCAGTTGCATTCCGGAAAAAACGTTTGCTGGAATTCCGCTGTTTAAGTTGCAACCGGTTATCCTTAATTCTTGAATATAGGTCATGTCGGTAAAAGAGGATGTGGAGAGACCAAGTGTTCCGGAGGTGGCGCACGAGATTTCAAGAGAGGCCCGGTAGTTTGTGTCAAACGTTGAAACATCATACGCATTGAAACCGGAGAACACGCTGGAACTGACCAAATTGCCGTTGAAAAACGTAATTTTCAATCTCTGTGGGTTAGGACTAGAGAAAGACGCCAGTGCCACGGGAAATGAGGCGTTGGTAAAGTCACAGGTGTAGACCCCGATTGGTTTGGTGTATTCCTGATAGGTACAGCCAGATGGATATGTGGCTCCATCACAAACCACGAGGAAGGTCAGGAGACAAATCACTCGGATATCCATTATCTTTTGGTGAAGTATAGCAAAGTAAAATTTTGCAGTTTTACATAGCTTCAAACGTGGGTTTAATTTTAGCTTATGACATGGGACTTAAACCTGTCGTTTAAACTAGTGTTTTATGAGAAGTTGGTCGATCTTTAACATTTTAATAAACGCTTCTTTATATGAGTATTTATACGGCGTATTATGTCGAAAGCTCTTTATTGAGAGATGTTTGTATAAGAGATACTCCTTCCTGACATTAGGCTTAAACTACTGTACGTAGGTGTGTCATTTTGTGTTCACGTTGTCTTATTCATTTTTAATTTTAGGTTATTGTAGATATTTGTAGTCGCTAATTCAACAATTTTATGCATAATGAAAATTTTCTTCCGTAATATATCTCTATTATTTGACAGAAGGATCACATCAAAGACAAAAGATTATTATTGAGATTTCTGGAAACAGCTAGGCCTATGAGTATTATCAAAAGTTGCCTTTTCAATTTTTTAACTGTTCAATTGATTCAGGGTGGTTTTTTTAACCAAGTTGTATGATTCTGTAGACCAATAAGGTCATGCATGTTGAGAAACAACTCAGTAAATATAACAAGTGTTACCAATGTTCACAAGGAGACATATCTTTAAATTAAACATAACCTACTTTGACACATTCAGCCTAACTTCTTAGTGTATTTATACATTTTCTTAACATACCTATTTCTAATTCTTTGTATAAATATTCGACGTACAACTCATATCCTAATTACAAAGAGAATTTAAAACATATTTATACACCTGACAATAAGCGAATCTAAAAGTTAAAGAGACCCTCTGATGATGTGAGCCAACCGTTCTGCATTTAGATATCAAAAGTCCAAAAATTATCATCAAAATGTTTACTCTGTTATTTGGTTTACTGGGATTTTCCATTGGGATAGTTTCGGCTGCTATTTATCCCAGTGGATGTAATTATGACTCGTCCTCTTCTATGGGATTGTACACGTGCGACTTCGCCTCCATCACTCTTCCACTTCCGTATATTAATTTCAGCAACCCCGAACCGCAGCGTTTGGTTATTTATGACGTCACTGGAGATCTGTCGGCAACCCAGCTCGTCAGCGGATTCAGCGCATTCAACTACTCCGCAGTAAATGCAGATTATACCAACTACTTGGAAATCGCCTGTAAAACGGGAGGATCTCTACAAATATCCAGCACGATGTTCACAGACATGAACTACATTAACGAATTCAAGATGACTGGTTGCAATTTCACGAGCGGTCTCCCAAGCAGCGCGTTTTCTACGTTTGTGGAACTGGATTCTTTGACCATAGAGGGAGGTGTCATTGCATCCACTCAATCGGACACGTTTTCTGGATTGAACATCACCAAGATCTCTGGTTTACCAACTCCACAGGGAAAACTAACCATCAAAAACGCCAATATCGGCTCCAATTTCTCTGTAGGTTTTTTTGACTCCCTTTCCGATCTGTCCGCCATAGATATCAGTGGTTGCGGGATGACTGCAATCGATCCCAACTTGTTCCTGTACAACAATAAAGTCACACTACTGAACTTAGCGAACAACAACTTTACAACGATTTCAAGTTCATTTCTGAAGAACATGACGTCTCTGACTGAAGTCAACTTGGACGGAATTTCGTTTGATTGCTCCACCTGTGACAACCTATGGTTCCTGGATCATTTTTCTGCTTTCTCAATGCACATCAAGGGTACATTTCTCTGCAGTGGAGGAGAGCGGGTGAACCAGTACTTCGGAGAGAAATGCCGGGGCAAAGATAACTGCAACAGCATACCAGGTAAGATCTAGACCCATAACATTATAATTCTACCTGCACCTAATACTAGCAATCAAAACGTTATATCGTAATAATTTTTCCATGTTTTTTTATGCTACTACAATATTTTTTCACTTCTATTTTGTTGATGTTATTTTTAGGTATTGCCATTGGTATTGACTGCTTCGAATGGTACCAGATTCTGAATTACTGCTTCACTTCCGCTTCCTTTGCTTTGTCCTGGGTGGCTTTCGTTGTGGTTGTTATTTATCGTCGCGACATGTACAAGAATGAAAAAGAGATCGAAATCAGAAAAAGAGAAAAGGCCATTCGAGTTCTAGAGGCACTGAAACGAGGCGGTGGAGGAGGACAGAAGGCGCCACCCAAAGGCAACTTCTCCTGGGCCATCACAGAAGACGGGGAGGGCACCGAGGTCAAGAAAGCACTTTGATTGTTGACTGTTGCAGATTATATTATATCTATTTATTTTTTACTCTGTTCGAGTATTTGGTTTAATAAAAATTGAAAACGGTCTTCTGGTTTTCTTTCAATGAGGTATAATGACAGAGAAGATACCGATTCGTACAGTCGTCAACTTGAGTAAATTTTTAGGTTAGGGATGACAACAAAACTCATGACCAATCTGTTTAGAATAATTAGATAAAACTAAAAAGAATACATACTAGTATATGATTCAAGAATGGCATGTTCATTTTTCATCGAAATAGCTAAATACCGCATGCAAACCTCTTATTATAATTATCAAAACGCTGTTTCGTTGTTGTCGATATTTGTTTTTCGCCTTTCAATATCTAATTTTCAAAATTTTAAAGTAGATTTAAAATGTATATATACGAGGCAGACATGCCATTGGTATTTATAAAAAAAATCTTTATGGAGAGTTGTCTTTCGTAGGTAAATGATCTGAAAGGAAGAGGGTGTGTGGGAGGGTGTTGCCGTGCATTTCCAAAATACGAATACTAAAACTACTAATACTAAAAGCCCCTTAATTTTTTTCAAAGACAAAATTTCAGAACTGCAAATGAATTAAGAGACTTTTTGAACCATTTTCATTGGCATTTTATTATACTACATGTACATGTTTGTGTATGTCTTTACCTATCGGTATTTGACAGGTTTGACAAAACCACGTTAAGACGCTAACCGAGTAAACAATTTCTTTTGACTTGAAATTTTTTTTTTATACTTCATTCAAATAGTACTTGATTCAAATTCATAGTAAGCATTATTTTTCTAGATCTCCCCATGATTGGTCGCCGAGTATCTCAATACAATTACTGTCGTTAAGACGCCTCATTATATGTTAAAGCTTGTCAAGGTAGGATAAATGAAAATTATAAACAAAATTCCAAATTGTTTATCCTCGAGCACTAGTGTATATTTTCTAGTTTAGTACTGTAGTAAATGTTGATGACACTGATTTCAGATAAGAAAAAACCATAAACAGATTAATTGTGATACCATGAAGTTCGTGTACGTGCTTTAATTTCACAAAGCAAAAGTTTTTATTAATCTCCGATTAACCTGAAAGTGAAAAGTTCTACGACACATATACACACTCTAGAGAAATGGTTAATCTGCTAGAAGTGGATTACATTATTACCGAAATAAATGTTGATATTGGCCTACTGGGGTCAGATTTGTAAAGGAATAAGAAATAAAACCGAAATTGACCCAGCGTGTGAAAAGTAAGATATAAACTAGTATGTGAATCTTCTACTAGTTATCGTCCATCATGAAGAGTTTGGTGTATTTCATCTGTTGCCTGACACTCTATTCGTGGCCAATCCAGGCGGCGGCCCCCACAGGATGTACCTACAGCACGGACACGGGGTCACGTGGTCTGTATACCTGTGACTTCACTGTGATGACCCTCCCCGCTACATACAGTACCTTCACCAGCCCGATCCCCCAGCGTCTCAAGATACGGAACATCAACGGGAATCTACCTGTGTCAAGCCCGACAAAAACGTTCAACGGGTTCGGGAGTTACGCCACAGGAAGCCATGACAAAGACTTCACATCGTATCTGGAGCTCAGATGTTCCTCAGGTAACCCCTCGGGTCAGGTCGTTATATCCCTGGGGACGTTCTCCCAAATGTCGTACCTGGAGGAACTGTATATCAAAGATTGCAGGCTCACAAACGGCCTACCGGAATTTGTCTTTTCCGATCTTCAGAACTTACACATCCTTGTTATCGAGGGAGGGTCCATTGCTGCAACCGCTGCAGACAGCATGGCTAATTTCAATATAAGCATCTCTTCAACTTTGTCCGAGTCTAGCGGCATCCTGAATTTTACAAATGTTGCCATAACGGGAGGAACTTTCACTACGGGCTTTTTCTACCCTCTGACCACGGTTAACACGATTATTCTCGAAAATAATGGGCTTACCTCACTGGAAACGTCGACATTTTCCCAGAACACCCAACTCCGAAGACTCATAATCCGGGACAACCCCATCACCGCCATTCCTAACAACTTGTTTTCCGGGCTAGACGCCCTGGTGTACGTGGAGCTGAACGGCCTGAGTCTGACGTGTTCTTGTGATAACGTCTGGTTTGTCAAACATTTCATCGACCACAACATCACTCTCGGAGAGGGGGCGGTGTGTTCTTTGAGCACTAATGGTAAGAAATGGCGACAACCAAATAATCTGTCTAGAAGAAACATACTGCATGTTACAAAGCTCAAAATGAAACCATATAAAGCAGTGCTATCACACAATCTTTTGAACTAAAAACACCTTATTCTGATTTAAAGTATAGAAGTGTTTTCATAACAATGCAAATAAATCTTAAGTTAATTGCATCCATCAAAACAAGATTCATAATTGCATTGTAATAAGCTGCGTGTTTTATAAATTATGTTATTTTTCTGAAAACCTTCAAGATGACTTTCTTTTTGTTATAGTGAAAAACGCCCAGAAGTACTACTATGAAAATTGTGTGACGTATGATATCTGCGATGGTGTCCCAGGTAAGACAGCAAAAAGCACTGTCCAAACTTTCTGCATGAGGCATTCGTTATATAACGGTTCCGTAATAAAACGTCTCGTATATTCACGGTACATGTATCTCTATTATATTTGTTTGTAAGATTTGTTTAGGTTAGCCTGATAGGCATGTAGCATTACTTTTCTCAGTGGAGGAGTCGGACGAAAAGTGGAAGGGACAATTGGTTTATACGTAAATTTTCAATAGATAAATAAATGTACAAAAATATAAATATATTTTTAAAAAAAACTTAGAAAGGCCCGACTACTCCTTGCCCCCCCCCCCTCCATTCATGTTGCTATATGCTATATGCCTGTCAGATGAAATGCAAAGACTGGATGATTGCGTATAGTGTAAGCACCTGTTACCTTGATTTACCATGTGAACCGTGCAATCTCTTTGCAGGCATCAAAATCCAAGGCCGGTGTATCCAGTGGTATAAGATCGCCTTTGTTGTCTTACTTATCCTCGCTATAATCCTAACCATTCTAACTCTTGTGCTTCTCGTCCACACCCGGAAGAAACTGATGTCACAACACGACAAACTCAGAGCCAAGCAGACGGAGAAATGGTCCAAGATCCAGCAAATACTGAACACCCAGACGGTTAGCAAACAGAGGCCACCCGCCGCCACCCTCCCGCCCAAGGGCGTGTAGGGCTGACCGTTACCAGTATTATATCAGTGACCACTTAAGGTGCATCACCTTTTGTGCTAATAATACTAGCAATATGATATTCCATAGGAGAATTTCATTGTATTTCAAATGAACAAAATTTTTGAAAGATTTACGGGACGAACTCAGTGTTTTACTTTAGAATAAGAAATAATAGTCGTAATTTTATTATTGTTTGAGTTATTTCCTTTTCAATATAGTACCTTGAAATTATGAAGAACACTGTCAATTAATTACTGGACATAAAGTAGCAAGTGTTTTAACCATTGCCAATAAAATGCATGTGTGCTGTATTGTTATGTTAATTCTTTCAATAAAGCTTGTATATACTAAATAATTAGATTTTGTAGTTTGTTTCAGAAAGGAAATTGTTTTTTACAGTTTCTGTGAATAAGGATAGCAGATGTAAATAAACAATAATTGAGTTAATTTAATTCAATTCATTTATTTGTTTAAAAAATGCTTTCTTTGATGATTCATGCGGGTTATGAAGGTAGCGAACATTGCAGAACAAAATGAAAAACCCGCAAACGTGGGTTATGTATTTTTTCTACAATGTCGCTATCTTCATATCCCGCATGAATCAACAAAGACAGCATTTTAATATTTAGATAATTACAAAAGTAAGAATAGGCTGGTCTTTTATATACTGATTGAAAATAACGATATTTTACATATTTTTACTCACTTTATAAGGATAGTTTAAATACGATTTAAATAACGTAAATTCAAAAAATATTTTTTTTTTCAAATGGTGGTACAAGCGGGTTATGAAGGTATTGATCATTGCAGAAGAAAATTACATAACCGGCTGAAGCGGGTTGAGTATTTGTTCTGCCTTCATTACCACGTAATCTACCATAAAAAGCATTTTATTGTTTCCAAGATAAGCCATTGTAAAGGGACAACTGAAATTTTATTAAAAAAAAAAATTAACGATGGTGACGAGTGAACCATAAAGGACAATTCTATTAGGAGGAAATTTTAAAAATCACAATTTTAACACTGTTGTTGTTTTCTTCAGATGAAACGAATTAGGTTCTCAGTCCGAGGCTATTTGTTTATCAATTTGTTTGTTTTCTAATATCAAAGTAAATAACATTCATTTAATTTTGATATCAAATTACCTTTTTCTACTATGAAAATATGTGTTAAAATTCTTTTATTAATTATTTCAAAATTATCTTTTTTATATCAAACTCTTCTAAACAAAAAATCAAATGAATAAAAAAAAAATGTTGTTACCAAAATTCAAATTCTGACATCTTAAATTTATGTTTATGTCTGAAGGTACATGTAGGTTATAAACTTCACGGAATTTTTTTTTGATAAATGTATTTTATTTTAATTATCTAAAGAACATTTAAAAAAATTTTTTTTTTTTAAATTTCTAAATTACCTCATAATTATCAAAATGACACCTCCTTTTCACAAGAGATGACCGCTTTTCAAAACAGAATTCATGAAAATAAAAAGTTTTGATAGAAGTTAATAAACCTTTATTTTTCAAGAAAGACATATAACTTTTGCATGTTAATGAACTTATTGATAAAAAAGAAAAAAACCCATTCATATCAAATTAAATATGAAATAAATAAATGCGTTACTTTCTTGATAAATTTAAATCTACTTTCTAAAATAAACTAACCAAACAGCTTTTTCCTGATCTTGTAGAAATACTGATCAATGTATAAACCCTCATTTAACTTTTTCATATTTCATATTTTTGTAAATACCCATATCAAACACTCTCCCTATCCCAAGTTGTAATTTAAGCAGTGGCTGTATTCATTATATTACACATGTAAGTCCAGCTTTAAGGAGTTCAAAATAAGACGGTCACCCCATTTGTTTTCTACCGTACGTACTTTTAACCGTCTGCTAAATAAACGAGTTTTATTGGGTTACTAGTATCTTCTTTGGGGTCTTTATAGACCACACAGTAAATTGGAGAGTGAAAATGTATCAATATTGCTACAAGTATTTGATTACCAAATGCAGAATGTCGACGTTATTGTAATATGAAAAGAGCCAAGAGCAGCTACCAGCGGTCTGTCAATCTAATCCGCCTTAATAACAAAAACATTCATTTTAACAATTCTTTATAAAATTTAAATTATCTGGATTAGTAAACTTGAACAGGTTTCAAAAGATTAGAAATCGTGAGCTTATACGTTTTACATTGCAATATCATTCCATATGTAAAGCAGAAGATTATACAGAAATCTGTGCTATATTGTTGCTCTCGGGACCTTTTGTATAATACGATTATTGCGAACGCTGGCTTTAAGTGACAGAGGATCAGAAATAGGAACACGTTTTGGGATTGCTAACGCCATTCCTGTGATAGTATGTGACCAAAAGATAAAAAATAAGGACTGGAGAAGAAAGAGTGAGATTTTTCAAAATGTATTTTGGAAATTGCGCTCTGATTTTGTTCTTGACTGTTGTGACGTATTCAAATGCGGCTACTTTTCCTTCGGGATGCTCGTATCACGATTTAGTAGGGTCGGTACATCTATACAAATGCACGTTTGGCACTGTCTCTCTACCTCTAACCTACAGCGGATTCAGCAACCCTCTTCCGCAGTGGATCCAAATAACAAAAATTAATGGAAACATGAACGCTGGCTCCTTTACTGGGTTTGGTTCCTACAATACAGCCCAACTCAGCCACGACAAGAACCCAACTCTTCAACTGTTCTGTACAACTGGTGGATCGTTAAATCTTCAGGCCACAAGCTTTGAAACCATGGGGTACATCCAAGAAGTCGAAATTTCCAACTGCAACGTTAATTTACCAGATAATGTCTTCTCGCCTTTTGGAACGCTGAACAAGTTGACAATTAGCGGGGGCACCCTCACCTTGAATGCTGGTACCTTCTCTGGACTGACCATTGCACCGATTGACAAATACACCGACCCCGCGGGGGCACTGATCATCAAGGACCTGACCCTCAGTGGAGGTTTTCCTTCGGGTGTTTTCAGTCCTATCAACGGAACAAAAACAATTCGCTTAGAAAACATCGGCCTGACCAGCATTAATAGCTCAGTCTTCTCAACCAACATTGGTCTGCACACTCTCTCACTGAAAGATAACCAAATTGTTGATACCATTCCGACCGACTTCTTTGATGGACTGGATGGACTGGTGAACTTTGATCAGACGTCGTTCCTTTGGACTTGTACTTGTGATAATGTATGGTGGTGGCCAAAATCCGTCAAAAAAGGCATCGCCATTCATGGAGCCGCCATCTGTAATGCCCCTGCTGATGTGGCTGGTATGTATCACCGGTCACATAATATAATGTGCCTATTTAAATATTCATATACACAATACATAAGCTATGTTGTATTTAACATCTAAATGTTTTTTCTTGATTTTTTTTAGGAATGCTTGTCACAAAGTATTACGATACAACATGTGTCAAGACGTCCATCTGCGGTGATACTCTTGGTAAGGATTTTCAAGTCTTCCAATCTAAAATACTCTTTCCGAACAAACACATGAATATTTCAGTTGTACCAAAAAATTAACGCACAATGAATTTTCAAAAATTCTCTTTCAGGAGTCGCAATAAGCACCACGTGTCTACCTATCGGATATTTGGTCGGGTTCGGCCTCATATTTGTGATGCTCATTTTCTGCATTGTATCACTTGCCTGTATCTGTCATATGAAGAAAACAGCTTTGGCTGGCCCAGTTAAAAAGACCCGCAAAGGACCCCCAGCACCGGGGGCCAACAAGAGAGGGGGAGGAGGCAAGGAAAATGGGGGTACTGAAAAGAAAAGACGAGGAAGTGGATGGGTGTGATTAAAAACATTATAATTATTCACTCTTTTACATGTACATTAATCCAATTAAGAATACATTATATCAAACCTAAGAAATTGATTCCGGTTTTAAGTAAACGAACATGTTTTTAAAGTTATTTATCAATTCTTGGTTATTAATTGAAGAATACCTCCCAGTTTTTGTTTATAACCTACCAACTAAAAGATGTTTCATTATTTTTTATCAATTACCAAATAAAATTGTTCAACCAAATAGAGTATGTGTTTTTCTAACTTTTCGCGATCATGTTTTAAAATTCAAAAAACAAATGTCGATACTGCTTAGTTTACTGTGGAATGATTTTGTATGGCTAGTTTTCGTAATTTTTAAATTTTTCACGGGTTCACGGGGACGAAATTCGTGGAATTACTTGTATGATGAATTAATACTAGTACTTTTTTCTCATAATTCGTTGATGATTTAATTTGTAGTTAATGGGAAACAACGAAATCCCTTAAAATTAAGCCTACACGAATTCCAATTATTCCACAGTAGCTGTCAGTGTCTGTACATGTGATGTCTATATAGAGCTAGACTCAGAGGGATGTGACGTTCCATCAGAGCGCCCGTAAATCAACAGTAATTTCGCAAAATATTCCCCCAAAATGGAAACAAACTGAAAACGATATGATTATAATTTATACATTTTTGTTGTTCTTTGGTTAAATTTAAATCACAACATACAAATGCATAAATAAGAGATCACTTTACATTATATGTTGACAGTACAATAGATTTAAGGACAATTAGTTATAATATAACAAGTACATGTATAGGTATACGCTTCCGTACACCCCATCCCATTTACACTAAGGGATTACAGTCTCAGCACCACTAGATACTAATTTGTTATAGCGAGAAAATTATCTTGTTATAACTGGAAACTTAACTCGTTATAACGAGAAACTTATTTCAATATTACGAGATAATTATTTTGTTATAACGAGATACTAATTGTTATAATGAGATAATTAACTCGTTATAACGAGATAATTAACTCGTAATAAACAGAATATTATCTCGTTAAATAAAAGAAAAAAATCTCTAAACGAGAAACTAAATCGTTAAAACGCGAAACTAACTCGTTAAAATAAAATGCTAACTCGATATAACGAGATAATCATCTCGTTATTACGAATTAAATTTTTTAAAACATTTTTTAAAATGAGGCTTTCGTTATATTTTACCTAACATAAACAAAGAGCAAATCTAAACCACTTCTTTAAAATGCTTGTGGTGCTAGCTTTACTTTTTACATAGAAAAACATAAAGATGAAATTTGCCAAACTAGCAACCCAATTAAGATTAGACCATTCATCTCGCTCAGTTTTTTTTGGATGTCGCTTTCACGAGCGACAATCAGGTTACAAAGAGCGAGATGAAAGGTATATTCATTTGCCAAACTAGTGTAATAATGTCAATTCTAAATTTACTGGGATGGTGTAAATACAAAATTTACAATCTGTCATATTTTTTATTTTTAAATTACACCCACTAAGTAATTTCAAAATTTATAAAAGGACACTAGAACATCTTTAATTTCACATGTCAAAACACATTTCATTCATGAAAATTCACTTCCTTCGTTTAAATTAAAAAATAAAATAAAAATATTAAAATTGTATAAATGTGATTTATTATTTATTTGAGAATACTTGAAAATATTTCACAACAAATACTTGCAGATACATGTATCTTTGTAAAGACCAAATTAGTTTAATTTTCTAAACTAAATTTTGAAAGAAAATGCCGGTTTTATATTTTGTTTCGATTTCAATTTGCAACTCAACAGTATTTCTTGAGCAACGTTAAATGTAATTGTTTAAGAAATTAATACAAATTATATGTGTCCTACTTATGGCTTTGGTATTAAAAAAATGAGAACACAGAAGATTATTTAAAAATAGTCTCATGGCGTGATACGTGAACAATTTAGCACTTTGAGTTAATCCCCAATTTTATATAAAAATATTGAGACAAATTTAATCGTCTTATACCTTGTTCGATCACTGATTATTGAACTCCAGCTAAAAAGATTATGTATCAATAATATGGCACTGCTTTGTGATCTCAGATTGGGGTTAAAGGAATATATCCTGCGAGAAAGAAACAAACCGTGAAGAGACACGGGCCAGCAAAATGGCGGCCGGAAAATGGTTCTGTTTCTCCCTGACATTCTCCTTGTTCGTCTCTACCCTTGGGAATCCCGCCACCTGTACAGAAAAGGAGGGAAACTATGACAGTGTCAGGCCTGTACGGTGCACCCTTCCCGGGGGTGGGACTCTGTCCAATACCTTTACTACCTTTTCATGGCAAAGACTGGAGATGGTCGATTACCAAACTGGGATCCAGGCCAGCCACTTCTCCGGATTCTCGGCAGCTTCCACGGCATCATTCGATTCCTCTTACTCCCACTCGCTGACCATCAATTGTAAAGCTGGCATTTCTTCCTTCACCCTGGGTGCCAATTCCTTCTCTCAGTTTCCAAACCTACAAGTGTTGGAGTTTGTAAAATGCCCAATCACGTCAATTCCCGCGAACGCTTTTCCCGGACACTATCTTGACCACCTGATTTTTACCGGTGGAAAGATTGACTCTGTGGATGCCAATGCCTTTAGTGGTCTCAACATCAGCAAGCTGTCCATCCCGGGCGCTGTGGGTGGTATAACAATCAACAGCGCTCTAACTGCAGGCCTTCCAGAGAAAGTGTTCGATTCTTTGCAGTCTATGGAGTATCTTGCAATTGAAGCCGCCTCTGTCAACACTATCACCGTCGGCCATGTTGGGAATATCACAAATCTCCGACATCTAAGTCTCAGGGAGAACCTTATCACTAATTTAACTAGTGGTATATTTACCAATCTGAAGAGTCTGGCCTACCTTGATCTAAGGGAAAACAAGTTTACCTGTACCTGTACAGACCTTTGGTTCCTCAAATATGTTGCTGACAACTTCATCACCATGCTTGGAGGACCACTGTGTGATACCCCGGCCTCGCATAACAGTTAGTGAAACAGTCCAACATAACATCTATTTAATGAATATATGAAAGTTTTGACGGGGTAGAAAAAGTGATATAGGCAATTATACAATGTAACTTATTGATCTTTTACATTTCAGATAAAAGAGTGACCGTTTACAACTCAGAGATTTGCGCGGTGGAAGATGTTTGTGGAGATACTATTGGTAAGGACATTGTTGTTACTAGTATTGGAAAGAACTTAGTGAGTTATATATTTATTAGTATTAATAAATTCACACGTAACAACACTAATATTTGAACAGTTTCATTAAAATATGTAACTTTGGATGTACATCAATAAATATCGTAAGCATTTTTAGTTGGAATAGAAAGTTAATAGATTAAAGATACAGGTATGTTAAAATATTTTTTGCAACTCAATTATTGGCAAACATATAGTTCTAAAAGGTTGCAAACCTTATACAAAGTGGTACAAATGGTACTTCATTAAACCGACAAAATACGCCAAATTTTTCATCCAACTTAAGAATGCATTTTGCTTAGATCAGTTATTGATGATATTACATGAATTTGATATTGAAAATCTTAATTTGATCTCTTTTCAAGGAATTGCCATGTCAGGTAATTGCATACCCCTGTACCAGATGATGAGCTTTATATTGCTACTCATCATCTTGATTCTGTCTTGCGTGGCTCTTGGGTGCATCTGTAAATCTCGTAAAGACCTCACGAGAATTCAGAGAAGAATGAAGAACAAACGTGCTAGTTCTTGGAATAGGGTACAGGAAGCCATGAAACAGAGAAGTGGAGCAAAACAAAAACCACCAGTCGGAAAAAACGGATGGGTGTGATAATTGAAAAAAATATCATTTATGAAATATTTCTATTTAAAAATCCAGAAAAGCAAATGTAATTCACGCCATGGCTGTTTATTTTGGGGTAATGGCGACATTGTTAAATCAAGCTTGTTGAATATCTACCATGTGCATGTATGAATAAATAATGTTCGTTTCTTTATATAACCACTAAATTGTTATTTTTTTTTTCCTGTTTTGTTTTATCTGTAATAAACCATTTGATGCCAAATTCTGTTTGCTTTATGTTTCGTAATTAAAGAACTGAAGTAATTAGCAATTTAAAGAATATTTTTGGTTTTACTGTCATTTAATTTCTGGTATACTTTATTTTAAAAATAGAATAAACAACATGATTATATATGTAATGATATATGTAATGTATGGTCTATAGAAGGTGGGAAATTAATGGGTACATAGAATTGAGATATATTTAAGGAATAAGGAATCATTTTTTGAGTATTATGTGGTGATAATTTCGGTCGGGGCGTGATCAAATCCAATAAAGCCCGAAGGGATTTTTGATAAATTTGATCATGCCCCGACCGAAATTATCACCTCATAATATTCAAAGAATGATTCCTTATAACTTATATTTACATAATTTTAAGCCATCGTAAGACTAAATATTTAATATAAATATATAATATAAATAAGCAAACCCCGCTGGCGCCTCAATTTGGCGTCATTTGAAGTTATGGGTTATATAGTACAAAATCGATACGTAGTGTTATCACAGGCAAGACACTGAAAAATGTTAATACCGGTATATACATGTAATGAGGGAGAAGCATGGATCGGCTAATTCTAACTCAAATATTTCAAAATTATAAGTTTCCAGAGGCATCGATTGTATCTTAATTAGTCTGTCGTTCTGTTCGTCTGATGAGTTTGATTTATTTATTCTTTTATTTATTTATTTTTTTGTTTATTTATTAATTTATTATAATTTTTATATCAAATTCCATTTCAAAATATTTTTGTTGTAAGATTTTTAACATTTCATGAAGACATTACGTATAAATACCAGTTAATTTACTAATATGTCCTGAAATGCATATGACGAGGAAAAAGAATATTAATATATTCTTATAGGAAACAAACCAAACTATGTATTTATAATAGGTACATTGATGTGATCTTTACAGAACAGATAATTCGGGTTAACTAAATCAGCTCTGGTTAAATCAAAATTGCTGAACGGCTCATTTGTATGGTATCATATCTTATTTTGAAAACAGCATGTTTACATATGAACCTGACAATTATTACTTGCAAAATCACCTTCCATCAAATGATTCACTTTCTTAATTTTTAAAAGATTGATGAGAATATGATACATGTATATCGACATTCAAGAAATCAAACGTGTTTGTATTCTCAAGGGATTGCAGTTTTATATTTTAATTTAGCATAAAAGAGGATGTGTACTAATTTTATTTTTTTTTTTTTGGTTTAATATGGTATGTTATGGGGTAAAAATATGAGGTTGTTGTTGTTGTTTAAGAATGTTACAATCCTTTAAAAAAAAACCATGATAAAACATATTATCATATTATCATGACATTACATTTCATTACGATTAAATTATGAAACAAATAGCAAAAATATATATATATCTAACAGACCTTACAAAAGGCCTTTAAAGGTGTTGTCTTAATCTTTTAAGGTTTGGTGGATTATGAATTGCTTTGTTTAAATGTGGTAAAATCTTTAATTTTGTTGATTTATTGCGTTTTAGTACTTGTAAACTCTACTGAATGTTTTTTTTTATTCATGCATCATTTGATTTTTTTTTTTTGGCAGATTTAAGTGGGGCCAGGATTTGACCTGGATTGATTGAGTATTAAATGGTTAATCCGTATGTATTTATGAAAATATCAGGTTTGCCCTACTAAGGCCAAGTAATTATAATTCTCTCTAATCGTCTTATCCTATATTACAGCAAGAATTAAGCCAGTAATACACAAAGTTTGGTTGAGGTCCTGTGCTTCCAGACTACCAATGTGAAGGACAAAACCTAAAAGAAACGGATACCTGTACAAACTACATCCGTCAAAATGGCGGACAAGCTGGTATTTGTCGTTTGCTTATGTCTCCTTCTTGCCCCATGGGTGGAAGCAAATCCAACAGGGTGTGTTGCAAAGCCCGGAAACTACGATTCTACGATACCAACTCGGTGTACATATGGGTCATTCACGACGCCTTTGGCCCAGACGTCTTTTACGACTCTGTCCACGCAGAGAATGGAATTTGTGGAGTATCAGACGTCTTTCACGTCCGCTCAGTTCTCTGCGTTTTCAAGCACAACTGGATTCAGCACAAAGTTTCCAAATTCAATCACGATAGCTTGTAAGTCAGGGATCTCGTCTTTTGCCTTTGGTGCCAATGCGTTTTCAGATTTCCCCAACGTTGTAGAAGTCACCATTATTAACTGCCCTAGTACCACGTACCCAGCTTCTGTATTTAATGGACTGACTTTGAGTAAACTGATCATCAAGGGCGGAAGCATCGCGTCTATAGACGCGGGAACATTCACGGGACTGACCATCACAAACATGAATATTACGTCCGAGGAGAGCGGACTCATCATCAAAGACTGCCCGATCACAGGGGCGCTACCGGAGGCCTTGTTCTGGACGATAACCACCATGGAATACCTGGTACTAGAGGGACTGAACCTCAACAATCTAGAAACGACCGCTTTTGCTAATTTGACCAGTCTTCGCTATCTGAGCTTTGCAAATAACAATCTGACAAATATAACTGAGGGTATCTTCGGCGAACTACGTGCCCTCGCTGAGATCAATATGGACGAAAACCCGTGGTTGTGCGCATGTGATTCCCTGTGGTTCTTGGACTACAGTATTCACCACAAAATCAAGCTCAGTGGAGGACCACTATGTTCAACACCTGTAGAATACAACTGTAAGGGAAACTGTCAGTTTTTTTCTTTATGTGTTTCAATTTCATATGTTTGCTTTGATATTAATGCAGGTATATGATTTATTTAAAAAAAAATATATCTTTATACTTATTTAGATAAACGTGCAACGAAATACTGGGACGTAGTATGTCCAAAGCTTAACGCATGTGGACACAATGTAGGTAGGTACTAAGGGATAAAGAGAAATGAGAACTCATAACATGGAGGTAATCAAAACAAATACTGGCGGTGAGAACAATTTTGATTGGGTTGGCATGAAGGGAAACTTGATTTCAACGGTTGTCTTTTCAGGGGTTGTTGTAGGTCCAGCGACGTGCATTCTGTTGGCTGATTTCATCAGTTACATCCTCGTAGTGATTGTTGTCATCATTGCGAGTATAGCACTCGGGATCATATGCAAGGTTCGCCGAGATCTGAAAGCCATACAAGACCGCCTGAAGAACAAGAGAGCTACGTCATGGGGCCGCGTGCAGGAGATGATGAAGAAGAAAGAGGCCAGCAGTGGGGTATCCCAGAAGCCCCCGTTCCCGACCAAAACAGGATGGTGAATGTGACATTTCAGAATTTATGTGTTTATGTTATATTGTGATGCATGTTCATTGTTTGTTTGAAATAAATCCATACTAATTTATATTGGGGTTTTTATACACTGTCGACGATATATTCCATTATGTACTGGTTTTGAATGAGTTGACTTCTGTGTAGTTTTCTTAAGATGATCAATTGTTTTATTTATTGTGAAAAGTCAGCACTGGTTTTCCATGGCTAAACCTATGAACATATGAAAATGGCCAGCAAGACAGAGTATCAATGACCAATTATATTCGACAAGAAAAACCAAACAAACAGATACTTCTAGAAGAAAAAACGACTGGTTGCTAAAAACACAGCAATAAGAAACATTTTTGTGTTGAAGATAAAAATGCATTTACTTTTGACAGTTTGTTCTGATGCACTTTGTGTAAGTATTACAATACCATTGTGTTCTTTATTTGATCCAGTTAATCATGTATCATTGCATTGCATCAATGCACAATAAAAAAAATCGCACATCTAATAAATCTTCATTGTCATTTTTGTAATATCTCTAATTTATATAATATTGTTAAAATATTTTCTAAATGTTAATATGACAAGCATGGTTTATATCTCGGTATAATATGTATAAAATGCTTAGGATTAGAGCTTCAAATCAAATATATACGTTTACGAAGTAATTTCTGCTTTATTTCTGAAGAAAATAATCATATTACATGTGTTACAATTATTATTAACAAATAACCTTGCGCATGCGTCACCGTGTTTTCTTTTATACAGATCATTACACTGACAAAGTTAAGTCAGGTTTCCAACATAGCAAAAACAGCCTTAAAATCTGCTTAATGTAGCTTTAAATGAACAATCAAAGATTGGTGTAAATTTACAAATTAAAATGCTTTATTTCGATATTTCGCAATAAAGAAAACCAACTGACGCGGGTGGCGGTCTATTCTGCAATGTTCGCTACCTTCATAACTGCATAAACCGCCATAGAAAAAAATCATGTTTATATCTCTTGACATGAATCGGTCGTTTATCTAAACAAAAAAAAAATAAATAAATGAATGAATAAATAAATAAAAACCCTCTTATAGTCGGTCTGTCTGATGCATTCCGGACATCTTCGTTCGGCTTTTGGACAACTACAACGTTGCTAACTATAATTAAAATAATTTTTATATGATCTATCGTTTGCCAGATGCAGAATGTGCTGCAAAATAGGAGTGAAAGATTAATTACTTTTTTAAGGTGGTATGAGACACCTCCATATTGTGATGTACTTCCTATCGAAATAAAGTAAAACAAAATCTAGTATTATTTAATACAACTTTTTCTTTCCCAAAATTGTTTCTAAACGACGTAGCGCAATGGGTTATAGCGTTACATACGAATCTGTGAGTCATGAGTTCGAATCCCGCTGGACTTTTATAATTTGTATATTTAAAATAAAAATTTAAAACATTTTTTGGTCAAATCGGTGAAAAGTGTTTTGATTGTAATGTATTTTCATTCACATTAATATCGACAGGTGTTCCATACAACCTTAAATTTGGTAACACAAACGGAGTACTCCTCAGTTTATCTGATAAAAGGGAGATAATCCACATGTACATGTATATATAATCCCCAAACATTAACTTACATGATGAAATGAATTTGTTTTCTTTGTAAAACCTTTGTACTTAGAGTCATTTCTCGTTCATTTAAATGGCATTTACTTTTTCTCAACGAATAATATGGACTCGGATTAACTTTATTTTTAAATTTTAATATCTAAGGACATAAAGAGATCTGAAAGTTCTAAAGTAGGTCAGCTAAATGGGGTAACGTTTGCTTATATTTGCTTATCTACATGGATACTTATTCCCAAAAGAATGCATATAACCACAAACACTTTGTACGATTCGTAAAGTTCTTGTTTGGTAATCCACTTCAGACTTTGAAAAGACGAGTGTTATGTTAAAAAAAAAACCACCATCGTAGAAAATCGTATCAACAGAATGACTGTATTTTCTGAAAAACCTATTTTCAAAAACTTTTAATATTTTTTTGTTAAATGAAATACTGATGAAGAAATCTAAAAACGATAAAAAATATATATATATGATAAGGAAACGTTTAAACGAAGCTCCATATTTAACTTATTTTCAGTTTAACTAATTGTGAAAATTCTAACATTCATCTGTGTGTCAGATCATAATCATCGAACAAAGAAGACGAAACGTCATTATATTTTCAATCCTCTTACATTTATCCGCGCAAATCGTGTTCCATATTTAAGAAATTAAATCAATAAGAGTTTCAAATTTTTAAACGTGTTTTACCGTCGCATTATTTAAGGTCTTCACGGATCATTGGACACTCGAACACTTCAGGACTACAGAGGTAGTTCGACCGTTATTTGGAGGAGATAAAATTATCTCCAAATGAAAACTTTTTAGAAAAACAGTGACATCAGATTCGACATAATGTCTCTACAATTTTTGGTCGTGGTTTTGGCTGTGTGTTACAGAGTGTACGGAAATCCCCAGGGTTGCTCTTACGATTCCACGGAACTCCTCCACACGTGTAATGCTCGGGCCTGGTCCCTTCCGCTGGTCTTTGGAACCTTCAGTCCTCAACCTCAAAGAATTCTTCTACGTGAAGTTGATGGAGAACTCCCAAACGGCTCACCAAGCGGTCCTACCTTTTCTGGATTCTCCTCAATCAACACGGGAACTTTTGATTCCAACTATGCCCCAGAACTGATCATTAGGTGTACCTCTAATGGCCAGTTAATCATCACCCAGGCTGCTTTCACCGACATGGGATGGGTAGAGGAGTTGACGATAGAAGACTGCGACATTCTCTCTCTTCCTGTTCAAGTCTTTAAAAATTTCGGAAACCTAAACCGTTTTGCCATCATAGGCGGGTCCATTGATGCGATGGTAGGAGATAGCTTTACTGGGATGAATGTCGAAAAAATGAGCACTGTGCCTGATCCCAGAGGGGAGTTTATTATCCGGAACAGCCGGCTTGTATCAGGAGGTTTTGCTTTTGGTGCCCTTTTCTCGCAGGCAAATGCAACCCGTGTCATCATCGAAAATGCCAATCTGAAATCCATCCAGACCGATATGTTCTATGCCCTTCAAAAGATGACCTATCTGTCTCTGAGTAACAACCCCTTTACCTATCTACCCACAGATCTGTTCAAGGGAATCAACTCGTTGACCACGGTGAACCTGTACGGCATTTCCTGGGCGTGCACATGTACAAACATCTGGCCACCCACGTGGTTGGGAAGTAACAACATCACCATGAATGGGGATGCTGTGTGCGGCTCCCCAACAGCTTATGAAAGTAAGTCCAGGTCTTCTATTAAATATGTGAAGTGGTTCAAAATGTCATTTAGTCTTTATATAAACATATGTATAAAAACAACGCCATCTTTTCTTCAGATGTGAAAATGTCTTATTATGAAAAAGAACAGTGTCCTCAACAAGATGTTTGCGCAAAAGCCGGACAAACAGGTAATAAACTAAACAGAATCATCATAAATATAGTCGATTTTTTATTCCTGAGCAGCATGCTCACAACAAAGAGACATACAGACACTGGAAATGATAAAACCCTCTTTGGCTATAGAGCATTAAGTATCCGACATCCTTGTTACAATAAATTGCATTGTCTTCTTTCACTAACCAGGTTTCGTCGTGGGAAGCGTGTGTGTGACCATTCTGGACGTGGTCAACTACGCCCTACTGTTCACTACCTTCGTCCTCTCCCTCGTGGCCCTGGGGCTGGTCATCCACACCAAGAGACAAGTAGGTAGCGCCAAGGACTCCAAACAGAAAGGCAAACCCGCCGCCAAAGGTTCCGCGCTTCGGCGTTCCAGTGCCAGCTGGAATAAAGTCACCGACGCCCAGAGCCAGGGCTAGTCATGAAAGACGAAAAATTGACTAAATATTTTAAATGTTACCAATATATCGTTACCATTAATGTCGCTGGTTTGTTATACTGTTTGGCGTCTTTGGTCCAATGTAGAATGTGAATTCCTCTTTCTCCATTACGTGGTGACGATTAACAACTGTGTATAGTCTGCAATTTAACTTGAACTCACAGTAATGGTATATTGTATATGAAAGCACTTTTGTAATTCTTAATTGATATTTAACGTGTATCAAACGAACACATACTATTCCTCTGGTGCCAAACAAGCCAATAGAGCTGTATAATGGTGTACAAAGTCTCTATGTGTAAATAAAAAAGATTTAATTTATCTTCATGTCGCACTTTATTAAAAAAAAATACCCCAGTTTTTGTTTTATTTCAATTTTTGGTATTATGGAGTTGGTTTAGAGTAATGGTTTAGAGTAATAAAACATATTGTATGGGTATTTTAAGGTGGTGTGACCTACTTTCCTATCGAGATAAACAATAAAATCAAGTGTAATTTTATAATTTTGCGGAGCGCAATAGGTTAGAGCGTTACATACGAATCTGTGAGTCATGGGTTCGAATCCCGTTGAGGCTTTTACAACTTTTATCTTTCCAAAATTTTTTAAAACATATTTGTTGTCAAATATTGTATAATTAAAAAGTTCTAAAACGGTGAAAGCATTTAATATATATAATATATAATAATATACTTTTATCCACATCAATACCACCTTAAAATGATAAGTGTTTTGTTCTGTGGATGACCCAAACGTTTTGTACATGTATATGCTAATATTTACATTTTTCAGTGCCTTTGCCTGTGGTAACACTACGTATCGATTTTGTATTATACAGTCCTATAATTTGCTTATTTATATTTATACAATTGCTGAAAACTATGTAAATATAAGTAATAAGGAATCATTCTTTTAATATTATGAGGTGATAATTTCGGTCGGGACGTGATCTAATCTATCATAAAGCCCTTCGGGTTTACTTATATTTACATAATTTTCAGCAATTGTACGATTAAATATCTTAATATAAATAAAAGAAAGAAACATGAAGAAAAAAACGTTACGACCGTCATGTTTCTATCAATAATTTGTTGCATGCTATCGAAACATAGACGGCAATCACTTGAAGCGATTTTCAAATGACGTTGCGTCATTTTAGTCCGAGGCAAAACAAAAGCCTGCAAATTGATGGGGAGACAAATTTTGCTATGATATGTGAATATTTACAACAAAATTATAACACTCGGTTGACAATAGTTTTAATTATAAGCTGAAAAATTTTAAGTTTAATAAATATAACGAAATGAACTTTGACCAGAAGGAATCAGTACACTGAAAATGTGTCACTTTGCAGTTTCGTAATCGATACAATTTACAAGTCTTCTGATTGATTTTGTGACATTTATATTTTCTGTCCCAAGTCATGTACATACTCTATCTAATCAATCAGTTGTTTTCAGGTTGACCTCCTTCTGCAAGAAACCAACCCGGTTCTTGAGACGCCATTGTTCCAGATTTTGGGAGGCTGAATTTATCACCATACCATATGTACTTCGGTTGAAACTACGCCAAAACTTGCCATAACGTGAAAGGGAAACAACCCCACTAGTTTGCGGGAACTTACTATCCCTTGTTGTACGCGTATCATTTATATATATACATGTTTCTTACTTTCATCAATAAATTACCAGTCGGGAGTTGCGTTGCATATACTATGTATACCTATTTAATTAAAAAAGCAATCTCCATAACCGACGCCAAAACTATATAATTTACCAGTTTAGCTTGAGTTGCGTTGTACATGCTATGTATACCTTTTAAAAAAACTAAAAAAATATACAATAGGACTCTCTCTCTCTCTCTCTCTCTCTCTCTCTCTCTCTCTCTGATATAAGCGAGATAACTTCTGTATAAGCGAGATAACTTCTGTAAAATTAAAATGTCGCAAGAATTCAAAGGAGAATTTTTTTCTTACATAAAAACGAAAACAGATTATCTCTTCAACTTAAAAATTATATGATAATATGCCGGCCTCAATTAAAAATGCTTTTAAAGAAAAATATCTTTCACTTCGAGAAGTATATTTTTATAACTATCGTAAAAAGATATCTCTTAAGATATCCTTTTTAAGAAATATATCTTTTACATAAGAGATATCTCTAATATCTTATTTTAGAGACATTGCTTTTTTCATAAAAGAGATTCCTGTTAACAAATAAGTACATTTCTTCTTTTTTAAGTGTTTTGGGAATCTCAAACGTTGGATATAAAATCTCTTAAAATTTTATTCAATATAATTTATTGAAAACTCGTCAAAATGATACAACACGGGTTTTAAAACAAAGATCTATTGTGCCCCATTCTTACATACATGTACACTATATATTAAATTAAGACGTGTCTCTTCATTGCATAGATTACCTATTACAATTAAATATATTTTTCTCAATATAAAACACATATTCCTTTTCAAAAATAGAAATATCTTTCCAAGTTCGTTGCAGATACATCTTTTTTATTTAGAGATGTGTCAAATCTATCACAAAGCCCTTCGGGCTTTATTGGATTTGATCACATGCGCGGATCTAGAGGGGGGTTGGGGGGGTCCAGATCCCCCCTGCAAAATTCAAATTTCTTTAAATATACACTATAAAATCACCAAATATATGCATCGGACCCCCTGGCAAACTCAAATTACCGTCGGACCCCCTCCCTGAAAAATTCTGGATCCGCACATGTATCACCTCATAATACTCCGGCAAAGAATGATTCCTTATTTCTTCATTGCTTGCTACATGTTACACCGTTATATGTAAAGGAATATGATGTATACTGATAATGTGACGGATGACAGTGTTTCAAAGACCCTTACTCAAATAAAATCACATCTCATTTTGGTTTCACACACACACACGGTTTTCAATATCAGACATAAATTTACGTAGAAGTACTTTCGATAGACGACATTAATGTACATTTACACTAAACCCTAACTTGGCCAGATTTCCCGGACTGGAATAACACATACATTGTACTCCGTGAAATGAACCGATACACAGATAAACAAACGAATGAATAAACAAACACAGCATTCATCTAGACTAAATATTCATATTGAGTATACACTATTGTCACATTCACATCTATATAGATTCAGACAATAATCGAATAATAATATTTAATATTTTGATTTAGATATCGTATTAAAAACTCATTAAATATGCATTCATAGAGGACTGTTTCCATGATTTATAAAATTTTATCCACACAAATGTATCGTCTTGTTAGTTAACTTGTTAAAGGGATTAATCCGGATGCTTAGAGGGATATGCAAATTGAAGGTCAGGATTAAGTATATGGATCGCCAAAAGATGATACTTGAGTGCAAGAGACTTATCTGATTTATGCAGGTACACATATTTATCATTATTTTATTTTCCCTCCATTCTTTAATTTTCTTGAAGTAAATTCTTATTTATACAAAATACAATATAGAAATACAGAATTATAAATTATTATATGTCTCCCTGTTTCAAGGTCAAGCTATGCTCCGGTATATGGCTGGTGCACAACTTGAGTATGTGATATCTATGGCACGCCAAATTCACAAAAATGTGCTAAACATAGTTTCATAGTCGATAAACTAGGTTTTTCGGTTGTTAACTATAGTTTACGGATCGTAAACTATAGTTACCGACGTTAATCTATGTTTCACATCTGTAAACTATAGTTAACACTGAAAACAATCATTTGCGGTTGTTAAACATAGTTTATCTGATAAATAGGGTTTTATGATCAGCAAACTACGGTTCACAAATCTAAAGCACGCCGAATTCACATAAATTAGCAAAACATAGTTTCACAGTCGATAAACTATGTTTAACGGTTGTAAACTAAAGTTTACGGATCGTAAACTATAGTTACCGACGTTAATCTATATTTCACATCTGTAAACTATAGTTAACGCGATAATCTATGTTTTTCTGTCTGGAAATACACGTCAACAATAGATTTTGCTGAAAAATATAGATTCACATCTGTAAACTATAATTTACATTTGTCAACTATAGTTTAGAGTTGTTAATCATAGTTTCACAATCGTGAAACTATATTTATCAGATACATTATGTTTTGCAAACGCAAATGGTTGTTTTCAGTGTTAATTATAGTTTTACACTTCTGAAACATAGTTTATTGCGTTAACTATGGTTTACAGATGTGAAATATAGATTAACTGCGTTAAATATAGTTTCACAGATGATAAACTAGGTTTATCGACTGTTAACTATAGTTTACGGACGTTAAACTATAGTTAACAATAGTTTATTGTTAACTATAGTTTACAAACCGTAATTATAGTTAACGATTAATCTAAGTTTATCTGTCTTCAAATAACATTAACGATAGACTTTGCTGATAAATATAGATTCACGTCTGTAAACTATAATTTACATTCGTTAACTATAGTTTAGAGTTGTTAATCATAGTTTCACACTCGTGAAACTATATTTACCAAATAAACTATGTTTTACAATCGTAAATGATTGTTTACAGTGTTAACTATAGTTTACAGATGTGAACCATAGATTATCGCGTTAACTATAGTTTACAGATGTGAAATACAGATTAACGTCGTTAACTATAGTTTCGGATCCGTAAACTATAGTTAACAGTCGATAAACCTAGTTTATCGACATTTATCGACTGTAAAACTATGTTTAGCTCATTTTTGTGAATTTGTCTGATAAATGTAGTTTCACGATTTGTGAAACTATGATTAACAACTGTTAACTATAGTTTACGATTGTAAATTATAATTAACAAATGTGAATCTACTATATTTATCAGCAAAATCTATTGTTAACGTTTTTTACAGATAGATAAACTATGATTATCATTCGTAAACTATAGTTTACATTCGTGAAATATAGTTTCACAGATATGTTCAAACCATATATAACTATAGTTAACTATAGTTAACAAACCGTTAACTATAGTTTCGGATCCGTAAACTATAGTTAACAGCCGATACACCTAATTTATCGACTGTGAAACTATGTTTAGCTTATTTTTGTGAATTTGGCGGGCCATAGATATCTATCATATTATCGTAAAATTAAACTGTTGTAGGCATACCTATTTTTTTCCCTCATAAAACAATTAAAGGTCGGTCATGTGTACACGACAGGTTGAGTTTATTTATTTAAAAGTAAAATCATTTTATTGAAAATAAGGCCATTCCAAGTTTTTTCTATGTTTAGCGTCCGCGGCCGGATTTGTTTTGAGATGTAAAAATAAATAAAAAACACAATGGTTGTTCATAAAATTAGATCGCTTTTTCATATGTCGGACTCGGGATCACTTTTAAAATTGGGATCGGAAATTTAATATTAATTATAACAACCTTCAAATTGGAAACATAGTGGTTATATTTGTTATTTATGTATTTTTGTTACAAAGTGAAGAAAATTCTTCAAAAAATTTAATAAATTTTATTTTGCTGAACCTTTAAAGTTGTGTGTTTTTTCTAAGGTTTGTGGGTTTTTTTCCTGATAGAAAGATAGGTTTTTGAGTTTTGGGTGGACGCTAAAGAAAGAAAAAACTTGCAATGGCCTAATCAAATGGATCGGAAACAATATGTATCCTGGCGTCATGGGTTTCCGATAGTCTAACACTAAACGATGTCTCTAATGATTATCTCTTTAGTCAACAATTTTTAAACTATTTCATTTTTAACCCCAGACATAGCTTCGAAAATCGTCGATACTAAATCAATGAAAAATCGTCAGTATATGCAGTTCTTAGATATAAATAAACTGGATGCCGCATTTGACCATTAAAAATCAGCGTCATGTGTTTCCGATAGTATGATTCATCAGCGAATTTCTTCAATAATAATGAAAATAAAAAAAGAAATAACCTTATAAATAAATCTTATAATGTTTTCAATTGTTTTTAAAGTTTTTATCTCAACTTAAATCGTTCAGTTACTTAATTTACCCCATAACTACATTTCATCACTTAAACGTTCTACAATACCATTATTTGTATGATTATACGTTACGTTTTACTTTAAGACGAAGCTTAATTTATAGCGCTCTTCGGATTCGATTATAAGAAAAACTTTACAAAGTCACGTAATAATTTTAGAATGAAAATACGGCATCAGAAGTATATTTTACCAAACGTTCAGCAAGTTTAAATATTGTGATATTCTAATTAAGATTTTAAGCAATTTTAATTACTTTTATTAAAGTAATAGTAAAACATACTATTTTATTAGTCTCTTCAGTAATTGTGTGATTTAAATCATTGCAAGCAGCATAACTATAGGGTAGTGCAGATTAATAAAATCGAAAGGAGACTCCGTACGTCCACTGTCGTAAGTAATATTTAAAAAATGACGTCATTTTGGAGAAAACTCACGCTACCATAAAAGACTATCGGAAACACATGACTATCGGAAACACATGACGGCACTATAGTTCCCTCCGAAATATTCATTCTCTCTCTCTCTCTCTCTCTCTCTCTCTCTCTCTCTCTCTCTCGGGGGTCGACCTATCATTGATATTAATCCAAATTAAAAATGGTCCTGTGCGTTTCATTTTAAATGAGACAGGATTTTGTTCGTGATAAAATATACAAAACAGTCAATGAGAAAATCTTCAGGATCCGCCCATTCCGACAATCGGATTATCTATGGTTCTAAATCCACGGTGAGGCTGGGTGAAATGAATTATTTCATCTCTGTCTAAACCTCGATCGATTTCCATCTCTGATACATCCGTCGCGAGCTTATCGATTGATCTGCACTGGCGGAAATATTCAGGTAGGGCTCTCAAATACACTCTGTTGTACTCTGAAGGGGTACATGTGACACCCGAATGGATTGACATTCGGAATCTTCTTCAAGCAAATAGAGTCCTTCGCACCGAGAGCAGGCTACGTGTAAACCTTTAAATTCTTTGTTATGCTTGGACATTGTGTGGGTAAACATAATGAAAACACGGTAAATTATCTTTCAAAAGCTTACGAAAGTTACTTTTGGGGACTCAATGAGCATGAACAGGTAAGAGCAATCTCTAAATTTACTTTAAAACTGTTAAATTTACTTTCATATCTACATTTCATCATCCCACTGTTACTGTATATTTGGGTTCGTCGAGCTTATTGATAGATATTGATCGATAGAATTTGCGATTACTGAGTAATCTGGCCATTTGCATATGAAATATTTTGAATAATTAAAATGTTATGCGTTTCTCTTGTCCATCAGGTACTAAGGGGTGATGGTGCATTGCGCAAACAGCTTTACACAATATTAAGTTTATCCGATCATTACAAAAACTGACTATGCTGTATTATAGTACAAATGATAGCAGTAGAGCATGACAAGACAATGAATGAATGATATTGTTTGCAGATTGATGGGATTTAATATCTCAAAAAGTTGTTAACTCGTTCATTCTACTGTGTCCTTTCCAGCTTTGGTCCTGCAGACTTGTCTCTTTTTCCCTATGCTACAACTTTTATTCTGTAGTGTTGGAGAATGTTGCATTCAGAAGCAGTTGAACACCATGCATTTACCCTAAAATTCCTCCATTAAGCATACTGGTAATTCCTCTACTGGCCAATAAGACCTATTCTCGCCAAGTACCATTTCTCGCTAGTGCATTGTTATGTCATTTTTTAATATTTCATGCGTTGATTAAATAGTGTAACAATTTAATGCACTGGTGAGAAATGGTACTTGGCAGGAATTGGTCTTAGGCCTGCAGTATAATTCTCTAAAGATGTAATGGGTTATAGTTCGTTACACACCACGGGTCAAACACCAGTTTTACAGTAACACAGTCGTAAAATGGGTATTTCACCTGGCCTCCATGTATGATTCATCACAAAGATACAAGAATGCCTCAAACAGTGGTTATTGAAGTCGAGTGTTTGGGAGCCTGTGGCCATGTTATCATAAGTTTGTGAATGCGAGACTCTGAACTGCCAATAGTGTCAGATGCACGCAACAACAGTATATGTACACAATGCATGAAAGTGTTAAACATGTTTTAAAAGCAGTTGGTTTGTATGATAATGACATTTTGCTCATGCATGTATGAAATATGTTGCATACCGGTGTATCTTTTGACACTCTTGCCAAATTTATGGTATATGCAATATATCCTAGCTACATGTATACTGACATCATGCAATCATAACCTATACACTGATCAGTCAAAAGAGTGTTGATTTTACACCCAGGGTTAGTTATACTATATAATTTGTCACATGATTGATACTTATTCAGCACATTTGGACAATTTTTAATAATACACATAACACACACACATGTGAAAGAAGTGCAGTTGAAATCAATGAAAGGGATAATATCTGAGAATTCTGTAAAGATTCATTTAATTCTTGTGTTAACACACGTACAAGTTTGGCTTTCTAATTTAAGCTTGATAATCACGGTTTATGGAACATGATACAATTACATACTCTAAAATACTGGTATCATGACAGCTTATATTGCCTAGCTACGTATGTAGCTTAATTTGATAGAACATGAAAGATTTACTCTAATTAAATCTTAGTTGGTATCAATCACATCAGTTTGAGTCCACAAATATAACAATGAAGACCCCATACAAATTTAAAAAACAAAGTCTTAACCCACTGACCTGAAGGGTATCAACTTGCCAGTACATTAATTGGAGCATATAAGCATCTTATCACTTGCACATTTCTAGGTATTATGTCTTTGTCATATGAACTACAGGTAAATTTTAAACTATATTGGCAAGTTGTACTCTAAATATTTTATTTATAAACTTCAAGTTGTGCTGATTGTAAAGTTAAAGTTAATGGTATAAATGGATGGTTCGAGGACTGATGGCTAAATTGGGTAGAGGGATGAATTAAGGTATTCTTGCATACCAAAAATACATGTAGATATATATATAATTCAGCAGTGAATCCTAGGGTTGTAAGCATTATAATCACAATTTCTTAGGTCTTAAAACCGACTCCTTAGGACTATAAATAAGTGTTAAAATAAATAAAGGAATAGTCTTAAAAACCCATACAGTAAAACTTGGTTATGGCGAAGTCCTAGGGACCAATGGAATTACTTTGTTATATCCGTAATTCATTATATCCGTATAACAAAATCATAATAATAACTATAGCGAATTCACTGTATACATGTTTTCTTTCACCATGCAGACTTCAATCTCTGCTAATTGAGGCTTAGAATAAAAATACATTCTTTTGATGCCCTTGATAATCAGATTGTAAATTAAAGAATTTATGAAAAAATAATTTCATTCCAACTATTATGTTAAATGGTAGTGCAAACTTTTTAAATTGTAAAGAAATTTGTTATAAAAGTGTTAAATTTTGCCATTTATATTCACCTCTATGGGATTTGAATCAGTTTGCTATATCCGTAAATTTGTTATATCCGAATTCATTATTATCATAAAATTTTGCAAAGATTTGTTAGGAATTTTGCTGGGGAAAAATGTCGCTATATCCAAGATTTCGCTATATATTCGTGTTCATACCATTAAAACGAATTTTACCATATGATGTTAATACTAAGTGGTATCTTCATGGTACATGATTGTTTTTAGATTATCAATATTAATATATATTGATATATCAATATTAATCTACCATATTCTAAATTTCAACGTACACTGATCAGCAGCTGTCAGATGGAGAGACAGATATATATTTTCTTCTGACAATTGAAAGAAGAATAATCAATAGTTTAAAAAAATTCTTTGTAATTGTTGCTATAAATGTTCTAAAGTGTCACTATATTGTGGTTTATTTTTAAATTTTAGGCTGTTTCTCCACATTCAGTATTTGATCGATCAAAGTCTGTTAATAACTGAACTGTGTATGATACGATAAGATATAAGATGATTTAAATGCTGGTAATATATAGATTAGTTATTAAATCAGGGATCGAGTGGGAATACCCATTACAGTTAATTACATGATTTAAGTAACAAACATACAATACGGGATGGAGGAATTAACACTAGTATCAATGGTATATGTACCGTATAGATATATACATACTGTTACAAGCAGTGGTTACACTAAACAGCTAAACCAGCATCGTTTTAACTGTATGTCCAAGAAATGTTTACATTCTGGAGTCTTTTTATACTGAAGCTTGCAAAGTACATGTAGCAAATTTCATTAATAATTAATATGTAGATATATGTGAAACTCCAATGGCAGCAGGAATATTCTGTTTTATAGGAGATGAAAAATGAAAAAAATATGCACAAATGCCACATATTTTAGTTTTGTTAATTGACCACAGTATATTAAAGTATATTAAACTTAAAAGGATCACAACATAATAGTGTAATTTTGTTAAATGTCACTGTGAAATTGATCTTGATATCTTTGCTAGAGACTGAAATATGGTTTGAAAAATAAATAAAATATATTGACTGTTTAGCCCAGGAATGTATGCACAACAAAGAGGTTAATTGTATTCAGTTTATCAATATCATTCAGCCTTTACATGGTTAGCTCAAGCAACTACCACATAACATACATGTAAACAATTGTAATTCATCTCATCTGCAAATGTCATATGCTCATTAACTGAAGGACCAGACCATTCCAAATTAAATGGTTTATTTGCACAAATGAGAAAGGATGTGGACGTTTCAGGACTGCAGCATGTGATTGCCAGCCCATTGTTTTTCTGTGTGAATCCTCTTTTCTGAATTAGCCACACATTGATTTCTTTCAATTGTAGGATGATTCTTAGACCTGATGCAGCATGAGTGAGAGGAAAGGACTGAACGGAGCTGTGAAGGCTTTTGATAGCTACGGAAGTGTTAATCGAAATGCCGAGGATAAAATTCGTATTTTGCAGGAGGAGGATGAGGAGGTGAGAGGGAAATTAGCGGACACTTAATAAGTTCTTCTTAATTCAGAAATATTCGTTACATAGATGTGTCAATTAAGGTGTCTGCTGGAAGCAAGTGGAGAATTTTATATTAATTGCCATCATGTTAGTTCATGCAGACAATCAGGTTCTAACAGCTGTCTGTAACACTTGCTGTCAATCCAGTCAGCTTTGCTTCATTATACATCAGGTATATGATTACAAATACCAGTATATGATTTGAAGTAACATACATGTACCATGTATGAAGGCAATCATACTTGTGCAAAAAAGTCTTTGTCAGGACTATGAAAGATGCAATGGTTTTAACATTAAAGATCTGTAGTGCTATGAAAACTCCAGCTTATCCTATATGGCAATCAATCAGGCAGAGCTTAATGCAAGCAGACAGTTCAGATGACACAAACAGTATAGAAAGACACTTTGCCTTCAATCAATGCAGAGTGCTAGTTTATGAAAGTTTTTCTGAATCTGAAATAGAGTACCATTTTTGGCCAGTAACCAGACGGAGTCCTTTCAATAATTTATCAAAAAAGAGATATTTTATCCATTTAATACAGTTCTTTTTTCCTGTTTATTAATCTAATTAATTTTTTTCTATTCTCCTGCAATTTTTGTTTCAGGAACATAACATTTACTGTACATGTGCATGATATTTATTACTGATAATTATTTCTTAATTAATTATTAAAACTGATTATGTTTTTTTTATGAAATGTTTCTATCCTTATGTAATGATGAAAAAAAGTTTGCCGAATGATTGAATCTGAGGAGTCTGTCCTATCAATGTAGCTTTGATCAATCAAAAAATAAGTGTAGTCATCAGTCTTTTAAAAATAGGACAGAATTTAAAAATGTGTTGTTTATTAAAGGTGTAACTGTATAATTCAACAATTATTATATCTTTTTTTATTAAAGGTGTAACTGTATGAATCAACAATTATTATATCTTTTTTTAGAAAATAACCCACTTTTTCATCCAATCAGCAGTTGCTAAATATTCTATTAAGTGATGGTTTTAATCGTTAAGAATTTCTCGCAGTTCACAGCGACGTCACATTTCGATTGACAGCTAAGAGAGCTGTAAACAAAAGAGAGATAATGTTTGATTGGCACAGATCTTTTGATCAGCCAATGAAAAAGTGGGTTATTTTCTAAGTAAGTTAGATCATATTAAGTAAAATTTACGCGATTAAGAATAGGGCTAGGTCGCTTCGCTCCCTCCGCCCCCTTCTTAATCACATAAATTTTTCTTAATATGATCTAACTATTACATAAACTGAACATGATATAAAATGCATAAGAAAGCAGATTTTAAATATTCATAGAATGAATATATTCATACATGGACAAATTAATTTTGATAAATTAACAGGTTAGATCAGTATTTATAAGTTTTGTTAGTGACAATATGAACACAATCAGATTTCTTTAGACATAAGAAAGAAAAGATTCTGTAAATAATGTAAAAATGCATGTTTTACAAAATGATATATTAAAAAGTTTGCACTGTGAATGCTACATTCTCAGTATTGTTAAAGAAGTGTTACTTTTTCAAAGGTCAATGGATCAATTCAGTGTTCACAGAATCCTTTATGTTAGTATTTAAAGTATGTGTTTTCTTTTTTGTGTACATGCTCAGTCCTTCTATAAACTTCCCGTTCTCACAGGAATAGAGGAACTTCATACTTGAGTTTTACAATGGGGTTAATTATTATATTTGAAAAATGAATAAAGACACTTATCAATTTTATGTGGTTGCAAATTATTAAGAAACTGTCAATACTTCAATAAAATTCAATAGAAAGTGTCTTAAAATGGCTTCGTTGTGGTCTAAAGTTTGTTAGATATTTCGTAGAGTTTGTATATGGCAGGGGTATGTTATTTTACTTACAAATTATTATTTACGAGTTTTTATGGTAAAGAGAAATACACTTAATATGTATTAGCATGTGGTGACATTGCCTTTTATGTTAAAGCCAGATGAAACTGATATATTTCAAGTTTTTCAATGAAGATTGACTCTTAATTTATGAACCAAGCATAAAATGCCAGATGTTGATTTTTTTCCAGAACTCTGACAGAGGAATCCATTTAAAAGGATTAGATAGAGATAGGGGTGACCAGTACAACTTTTCATCTTTCTTCAGTGATGGCAAAAGACAAACAGGTACTTAAAATTTGAATAAAATATATCATTTCCTATAAATACAACTTTAGAATAAATATCAGTTATTTTTAAAAGTTTTTCTTTCAGATTTTTCTTTACATTTAACCTGAGTCAGAAGCTCATATGAAATGATTTCATTTTTATAAAAATCCCCATGTTTCTGGGTAAACAAACATATCCCTGTTTTACATTGCATTATTGAATTTGTTATATAGCCCATGGGCATATCATGAAAAAGTATAGACAAGTATGATGAGTAGGCCAGCTAAGTTAAGAAACCATACATGACAAGCATTTTAGTACATGATAAAAAGAATTTGGATGCTGTTGGTTTGCTGGTCTTATGTTGTTTGTTCTTCCAGAAAAAATTCACAAGGAAACAAGTATCAAGCACGTCCTCTAGACCAATTAATCCCATTTATCATTTATGGTTGATCTACATGAATATATGTTGTAATGTAAGGCATTCCATGTTCTTAGCATTAAACCATTTAAAATTGAGTTGTTTAAATATTAAGTATTCAAAATTTACAATTTCTGCATGCAGTTTGCAATTTTATGTAATTTTGTTTGTAATTGTTGAGTTTAACTTTCGTTATACTTTTATAACAATTTTAAAAGTTCAAATAGTATACGTTATATATTTGCTTGTAATCAGAATTACACATATCATCAGTTAATTTTCTAAAAGTCAGAATTGAAGCACTAATATCCCACATAAACTACCAAAATGAAAGTGCTGCAGCTTGCAGATACACACATTGTTGCTTGATCGATACAATCATGTTTTTTTTTTTATAATACAGTGTATTTAAGTATATATATATATATATATATATATATATATATATATATATATATATATATATATATATATATATATATATATCTTCTTCCGTGGGAAATACTTAAGATTCCTTAGTTTATGCAAGTATTTCAAAGTTTAATGATAACACATCAGAAATATGAAAGCAAGATTTTTAGCTCACCTGAGCGAAAGACTCAAATGAGCTAAATGTATTCTGGTCAAAATTTGTCCATTGTCTGTCATTATTATACCCCCCGCAAACGAAGTTTGGGGGGTATATAGGAATCACCTTGTCTGTCTGACTGTCCATCCATCTGCAAAATTTGTGTCTGGTCCATATCTTTCTTATGGAGAAACATTGGAAGTTCCTACTTCACACAAAGATTGCTTATGACCTGAAGGTGTGTCATGACCTTGACCCAAGGTCTTTTTGGCAAGGTCAAGGTAACTGGCAGGAAAAGTACACAATTTTTGTCCGGTCCATTTCTTTCTTATGGAGAAACATTGGAAGTTCTTACTTCACACAAAAATTGCTTATGACCTGAAGGTGTGTCATGACCTTGAACCAAGGTCTTTCAGGGAAGGTCAAGGTTAATGGCAGGAAAAGTGCAAAATTCATGTCCAGTCCATATCTCTCTTATGGAGAAACATTGGAAGTTCTTACTTCACACAAAAATTGCTTATGACCTGAAGGTGTGTCATGACCTTGAACCAAGGTCTTTCAGGGAAGGTCAAGGTTAATGGCAGGAAAAGTGCAAAATTCATGTCCAGTCCGTATCTCTCTTATGGAGAAACATTGGAAGTTCTTACTTCACACAAAGATTGCTTATGACCTGAGGGTGTGTCATGACACATTTGGGCAAGGTCAAAGTCATTTAAAAAAAACTTTATTTCTGTCTGTGTTATGTCTTGAATTAATGGAAATGATTAGAAGGTAGAATTTGACACAGAGCTTGCATGTGTCAGGTCATATAAAATTAATTGTGAGATTATCATCCCCACCTGCCCATCTGGAAATGGCCTGCCCTGATGAATTTTATCTTCTTTTTTTGTAGAAAAAAATTTCAGAAAAAAAACAGGCTCGGGATACCAAAAATTCAAAACATTTAATGGCTGCTTGACATGTGGATTATCGTTTGATTTCAGTCATGTTTGTTATCACAAGGATGCAAATGTCTTCATGCATTAACAGTTAAGTTGAAATAAAATGGAAATAAAATAATAGAAATTGGTTTGTGTACTCATATTAGCATTACCAATTTTAAAAAATAGAGCAGTTGTTATTGATAGAACATGGACGGGTAATGAGATAGCAACCATCATTTTCTATAATTGAAAAATACTTGAGTATGGTTTTTTAGGAGTTGATTTTAATCAACTCTCCTATGCAGTTACTTGGGGAAACCAAAGTGAAACAGTGTTTGGACCTAAGCACAAATCAAAACCACTAACAACACTAAGTTCTTGAAAATAATCGATAAATTAGATGTAATGTATTCTAAAGCATTGTTTTTCAAGGAAACTTTTTAAAAAATACCTTGTAAATAGTCAGATTTAAATGGTACAAACAATTTAGATATTTTTGTAAACGTATGTATTCCTACGCCAGAGTTCAATATAGTCTCGTTCAACTAGATGCTCGGCTCTCTCCGTTAAGCTCCAACAAGCAGAGAGTCTCTCTTGCTTGTCGGATATTAACGGAGACAGCCGAGCGTCTAGTTGAACAAAGCTAAAGTTCAATATTGCTTGGATCCATTACTGATTACTGATACGTAGTTTGATGGAATCAATTCTTTAAATATTACACAACATGATCCATTTGGGGTTTTCACGAGATACTTGTCGGAGAATTTATATTATAAAAAATGTATGTAATTCAAATATCTATAGGGAACTACTTGCCATGCAAAATAAGATATCGTTCATTTTAAAATAAATAATAATCTATAAAATCAACTCCCGTTAGTACTTCAGTACTTTGATTTTTCTTGGGGGGGGGGTATCAATCGTGAGCTTGCTCACAGTACCTCTAGTTGTCATCATTGTCATGGTGAACTTTTTACATTTTCATCTTCTTCTTCACAAAGCATTCTTAGGAGAAGGGCTTCCAAGTTTGTTCAAATAAAGGCCATTAGTTGTTGATGGCTTGTAATCAGCTGAAACAAATAGATTAAATACTGAGATTCCATTGTTTGTATTAGACTTAAATTCCAAACCCTGCCGCTAGCTGATTAGAGTTGTGACCAATGTTACTCAGGTGAGCAATATGGTCCCTGGACCTCTTGTTTAATCTGTAAGGGATATGCTTCTCATGATTTTATGTGGATAGTTAATTCATTGCATTTATAATAAGATATTTACAGTAAATACAGTATTATATTTAATGTCTACTGACTATTTCACAGATTTCGTGTTAGTCTATGAAGAGGAATTGGACAATGCCAAGAAAAAATCCTCAGGGGAATCAAGCATCAATGACAAATGGAGGGCAAAGTTTATGGTCAATTTAAGGAAAAATGGCTTGGAGTTAGAAGAGGTAACGTGTATTCACATTGTCATTATTTTTCCTATCAATGATGAGAAAAATGTTTTGATAGTACAGTTGATTGCATCCTCTATGTTTTGCACTTGGCCGGTAGTTAATGCAGTAATACCTTATTGCTGTGTTGTGTACGGCCTCCCAGGGTGTTATAGACTAGCTGGTATTTGTGGTCATTGTCCTAAAGTCTTGAGCATACCATGTATGCCAGCTAGGTGATTTAATGGAGAATTCTTTTTCTTCATGATAGACATTTTATGTAAACTTAAGTTCCACCATATTGGTGTCATTCAGTGTCTTAATATTTTTCATAATTTGAGTTGATGTTAAAAGACTATTTTCAGCTTACTTATGTTCTTAAGATTGTAAAATTAAAAAATTCCTTGGTAAATAGGTAACAGTTGAGGATGATGTACCGGTAAGTTACGGAGATATACATGTTTAGGACATGATACCATATACATATTTTCTCAATTATTTCAGTGCTGTCCAGTACCTTCAAGTACATGTAGATTCTACAGTAACTGAACACTTTGCATAATTTCTTGTACTTATTAAACTAAAACTAGAATATCTTATTTCTATATTTATGTTGTGTAAATTCTCCTACAATATATTTATAATTACTGGAATAATACATCAAATGAAAACCAAACCTTTTGATTTAGATCGACTTTTTATCTTTCATACATGTAATTTGATTCCTGCACTACATGATGTTACACAAGGTTCTTTGCATTTGACCTTTACATCAAAAAGAAATATTGTGGTATTTTGAGGGAGAAACATTTTACAGAAAAGCTTTCTCTTATATCCAGCAGTTATCAGGAAGTTCTGGCTGTATCGTTAAGTGCATACTTTTGTTTTATTGATTTAATTGGTAAAGGCTATGGAATGCCATAGCTGCCTTAAGGTCAATTTAATATTATATGAATTGGTATATTTTTTATATGCAATATTAATATCATTATATGCAGTGCTAACATCATTATATGCAGTGCTAACATCATTATATACTGTTATTTCACCATTATATTCAGGGGTAAAATCTTTATATGAAGTGGTAACATTATTACGTTATGTCGTAAGATCATTATGTGCAGTAGTTTATTCATTATATGCTATGAATAAATCTTTATATGATATGATAAACTCATTTCATACAGAGCTAAACTCATAATGAACTATTGTTCAATCGTTATGTTATATGGTACACTCTTCATGTGCAGTTGCAAAATCCTTTTATGCAGTGCAACTTCTTGACATTAGGTGATAAGTTCATTATATGCAGTACTAAAATCATGTTATGGTGTATTAAAACCATTATGTATGGTGGTAAAACCTTTATGTATTGTGGAGAAAGCTTTACATGCATTTGTAAATCCTTTATATGATGTGGCAATTTTATAATATGCCGTTGTTGAGTCATTATATTTTGAGGTCAGTTCTTTACATGATATGATCATTTCATTATATGGAGTGGTAACTTCTTTATATGCAGTCGTAACTCTTTATGATGAGGTTGTAAACTGGTTCTCGCTGAAAAGTTTTAATGGGGAGGAGGTCCAGTTTTATTTTGAAAAAGATGCCGCGCGGCGTTCATTGTGACGATGCACATTTCCTGGTCAACTTGTCGTTTGTTTTGAAGAGAGAGAGAGAGAGAGAGAGAGAGAGAGAGAGAGAGAGAGAGAGAGAGAGATTCTCTGTTCTTGATACATCGATGTGTGATAAATCGAATGCATTTTTAGTAGAGTACGCGTTTAATTTTAAAAGTAAAATAAATGTCAAAAAATTATTGTACTTTGTAGAAATTTAATACCCCCTCTGCTTCTAGATCCGCGCATACAGTTAGGAAGATCACTTTATGTATCTTGATATTAACATAAAACATTTGATTTCTTCTTGCTATCGTGTTTTAAATATGTATGTAATTCTTTGGAGCTTTTTGAATTAATAAATCTAATTCTGTCTCTTCAAAAACGTTTAAATTGAGGAGTTACTTTGCTCTTGATTGTTATTTAAAATAATTTTAATAGCATCCATATAAACCGTGGTGCTTGGAACAAACTTATCCGTATTTTGCTGATTCATACATTATTGCACGGCTTGCTTTTAACGATGTCGAACAATATGTATATATATTTACATTATTCAGTGTCTTTGTCTGTGATAACACTACGTATCGATTTTGTACTATATATATAACCCATAATACAAATGACGCCCAATTGAGGCGGCGGCGGGGTTTGCTTATTCATATTTAAAGATTTAATCGTACGATGGCCTAAAATTATATAAATATAAGTAATAAGGAATCATTCTTTGAATATTATGAGGTGATAATTTCGGTCGGGGCGTGATCAAATCTATCATAAAGCCCTTCGGGCTTTATTGGATTTGATCACGCCCCGACCGAAATTATCAACTCATAATACTCAAAGAATGATTCCTTATTCCTTATATATTTTGAAAACGACATATTTTACAAAAAAAATACATTAACTTTATCGATTAATGCGTTACTTCCTCGTTCAGCAGCAAATGTTTTAGCTGCAGATCTGTAGCTCTCTGGTTGAAAAAATTCGGATAACAATACAGATCTGTAGCTCTCTGGTTGAAAAAATTCGGATAGACAATTTTGTCTATTCGAATTTTTTCAACCAGAGAGCTACAGATCTGCAGCTACAAATGTTTATAATGTGAACAAAGTCGGTAACGTTGAAAAAATCAGCACACATGTAAAATATTACAATGACAAGCGTTTTGATACTTATTTAACCCGACATCATTTATTTTCAAAACCATCGGAATAGGGGTATTGCCTTTTCAAAAATTAATTTTAAAAATACCAAGCAGTTAGTCTCGGTGATTATTCGATATTCGGACATCCTGCGTAACCACTCGGCTATACTAGACACGATGAAGTTTGCTAAGATTTAAAACACCGTTTTTTAACTTCGGGTTTTTTTTTTCGAAGTTTAATCTTTAAAAATATGCCTCTTTGAAACAAAAATCGGATATGCCATGAAACCAGTCACATTTTTCAGTGAAACCATTTTACAATTTGTTTAATGTATGGGGTCTTGAACGGGGGTGGGGGTGGGTCGCGGGGAGGACCCCGCCTTAGAAAAATTAAAATTTCCATGAAATTACCAAAAATTTGCCTCGGACCCACCTCCCCCACCCCTTCGGCAAACTTCAGTATTCATCGCACCCCCCCCCCCCCCCCTGAAAATTTTGTATTGATCCGCGTATAAAATGGTCCTATAAAAATGATATGAAGATATCTGCAACAGCTTTATGGAAAATAGCACAGGAACTGCAACACCTTCTTTGTAGGATTTAAAATACAAAAATACATGCCCGGTGAGCTTAAATTTTATACAGTGGATGAAACAACCATAAAAAGAGGTTAAGACCAACCAATTTCTTTATTATTTCTTAAAAATCAAATTAATTTAATGAAAAATGAAAAATAATTTTTATTTATGTCTATGAATAAAAATTTGTCTATTCCTTTTGTGTTGGAGGCATTAATCAGCGAGGAGTAGCATCTACCTGGTACATTGAAACATAGGTCTTTCGGCTTTGATTTTAAAACGCTTGCTTCATTTTTTGTAATTTCTTTTACTCTTAAATTAAAAGCATACAGTACTCTACTAATAATACATTCGATTTTTCACACAAAATGGGTTCAATGATTGATATTATGATATCGATGTTAAAGGACAGATAAACTCTCTCTCTCTCTCTCTCTCTCTCTCTCTCTCTCTCTCTCTCTCTCTCTCTCTCTCTCTCTCTCTCTCTCTCTCAAAACAAACGACAATTTGACCAGGAAATGTGCATCGTCACAATTAACGAACGCGGCATCTTTTTAAAAATAAAACTGGACCTCCTCTTCATTAAAACTTTTCAGCGAGAACCAGTTTACAACTTCATCATAAAGAGTTACGACTGCATATAAAGAAGTTACCACTCCATATAATGAAATGACCACATCATGTAAAGAACTGACCTCATAATATAATGACTCAACAACGGCATATTATAAAATTGTCACATCTTATAAAGGATTTACAATTGCATGTAAAGCTTTCACCACAATACATAAAGGTTTTACCGCCATACATAATGGTTTTAATACACCATAACATGATGTTAGTACTGCATATAATGAACTTATCACCTAATGTCAAGAAGTTGCACTGCATAAAAAGATTTTGCAACTGCACATGAAGAGTGTACCATATAACATAACGATTGAACAATAGTTCATTATGAGTTAAGCTCTGTATGAAATGAGTTTATCATATCATATAAAGATTTATTCATCGCATATAATGAATACACTACTGCACATAATGATCTTACGACATAACGTAATGATGTTACCACTTCATATAAAGATTTTACCCCTGAATGTAATGGTGAAATAACAGTATATAATGATGTTAGCACTGCATATAATGATGTTAGTACTGCATATAATGATGTTATCACTGCATGTAATGATGTTACCACTGCATATAATGATATTACTATTGCATATAAATAAAATACCAGTTCATATAATATGAAATTGACCTTAAGGCAGCTATGGCGTTCCATAAAAGGCTCTTAAAATGTCCTCAACTTTCATCATAATGTTTTAAAATCCAATCATTTTATTTTTTAACAAATGAAGGTGCATGTAAAAATGTTGTAAAACAGATGTGTTAGAGGAAAAGTTTACATGATAATTTTTAGCATAATTAGTAAGTAAAAGCTAGCCAATGCAAAATGTTTTTGTCTATATTCTTGTAACATTGGAGCATATGCATGTACCAATAGATTTCCTGAAGATATACATGTATGTGTATATATATCTTTTATCATATTGTAAAATATATATGTGTGGAATTTTTTATGTCCACATCTTTCTTTAGAACATTTTTAAGAATTGATACATCAGTAAATATCTTTGAAGATATTTTTTCTGTATGATGGTTTTTTTTGGTAAAGTATGACCTTAGAACCTGTTTTGTCTTTTATTAAATTTAATTCAGTTTTAAATAATACAAATTCAAATTATACTTGCATCTGTAGTGAAATGTATTGAATGGAAATGAGAGAAACATATGATTTTTGGACCTTAAGACACAATTGCTGCCCAAGGCCATAGGTAGAGGGGCAATATTTGTGATCTAACAATTTTGAAGTTGAACATTGAATTTGTTAGACCGTTTGAATTAACATTCATTTTGTTGGAATTATTGTTAGGAAGAACTATATCATTACTTATTAGGTTTGTTACTGACTGACTACAGAAATATATTGGATTGATCAGTCTCATAAAGGGTGAGACGGAGCCGAGCTGTTTATGAGACTGATGAACTCAATATATTTCTGTAGTCAGTCAGTAACAAACCTAATAAGTGTTTTGTTTCCCAAGGACTATCAAGTGAGACATTTATTTCACAAGAAGTGATGATCTTCAAAAAACCATGTATAAAAGTGGCTTACATCTTGTCCAATTAAACAGTTGAACTCTTCAAAATCTCATTCTCAACTTTCAAATAGTCTTTGAAAATCTTTGCTGCACCCTTGTTCTTTTATAATGTTTTGTTGCTGTTTAGTTTTAAACATTTTCTCCCGTTCCTCCACAGAGGTTTGAACAAATCTCGACGCTGCCATTCTATTCTGCTCCAGACACAACAATGTGATGTCAATTCAAAGGGCAACTACCGGTACTCTAAAAGTAATTTTCAAAGAGCAACTGCTTTACATATTTTAAGAACTTACGGAACACGGTTTTTGTATTAAATATTATGAAATGTTGAGATGAGTAGGCGAAGCGTCAGCCACATTGCCGAATATTAATTCTCACCAGACAGACATAGAGATATATCCGGCAGTCAAGTGTGACATTTCAGTTGGAGGGAGAACAAAGTAGAATATCTATCAGGGTATAACAATAAGTTTAGTAATATAGGATGGTTTTTTAAAGTATTAATTGAGTTCTAGTATAAAGATCTTTCATCAGATTTTGACTGGCTGATATACTGTGTAATCAATTTTTCTTGTGATGACTTCATTCTGCAATGTACCAGTGATAAAACTGGTTTGTGGCAACTGAAATTTGCAGCTAAACTAGAATATGAAGACAATAAAATTCTAGAGACTTAAATATTAAGCACTATCTACATTGAGACATTATATTTAATGTGACAACTGTGCAACTGTGTGTGATAATTCCTCACCAACTTCTTAAATTTTTTTTGCACAAGAATTAAAGTTGCTTTACAGTGTACTAGTATCCTCTTGATATACAAACACTGATTTGACAGATTTAACATGTTAAATCTCATATATATCTCGCACCTGGTTGCAACTGATGAAGATTTGTCCAGTGGCTTTACACAATCAATGATCAGCAAGCAGCCAAACAGTCAATAGAACTCCATCACAGCATGTTACCCAGCATTATAAATACATTCCCTTTGGGTCTGCTTAACATTTCAATAGGTTGTCATCTGGAGGTTTTTTTCACTTGTCTCTGTTTTATATTCTTGTATACTACTACCAAAGGATGATTAGGGTTACAATTTATCCAAAATACCATAGTGATAGTTCAGAACTCCTACGGTTAAAGCCTCGATTAATCCCCAATGTGTAATTTGGGCTCAAACAGGGTTTTATCTTTTTAACAAATCGTTGCCTTGAGAGAACTGTAGGGCATACAATATGTACCAAAATACCATTATCAGTGGTGACCAGTGGAAGTGTAGTTGCTATATATGGCAATGGCATTGATTCTAAGAGCATAGCTTGCATGCAGGTTAATGTTTTAGAGACTTAATTGCTTCATTTGCATTTGTAGGTTAGTGGAATTGATCAAATTGGCATGAATAATAATTGTCTCTGTGGAATAGTCTTTCTATAGTTAGAGTTACCATCAAGATTGTACTTTCTTTTGCACATGAATCAATTGTTACATTAGAAAGTGTAACCCATTAAATTATATTTACATATGATGTTTACATGCCACTGGTGAAAAATGAGCAAGTTTTAGAATGGTCACAAGTGCTTGACAACTGATGTTGTATACCAATGTATGCATGCATGTCCACTCCTTATCAATTTAACCTGAATAAGGCCCCGTCTGTCACAGCTGTTGTCAGTAAAAAATATTTGCTGTTCAGACTGCATTCAAATACATTTAAATTATTTAATCTTAAATTAGAAATTATAAGATGTACCAGCTGTAGAATGTTAGCAATTGGTACTGATATGTGCTTTGAAAAAAAAATGGAAGTGAAAGGCAATTAAATAAATAATTTTAGTTTTATCTATATCTATCCCCTGTCTTTGTGGCCAACACCCCTTCAATTTTAAACAGAGACCAATGGAAGCCCTATAACCATTATCTGAACTGTCCATATAGTGTAATTTTCATTCTTTACTTCAATAGGAACGTATACAGAGTCAGAAGAAGATCACCTTCTTCATCAAAATCCACGCACCATGGGATGTGCTATGCTTCTATGCTGAAGACCTATGCTTCAGGGCTCCACTCCAGGTAAGGATCAGTTCATTCTGGAGGGCTTCAGTGAAGCACTTCCTATTTATTGGAGGAGGTGTCCTTTATCTAAGTAGCAAAAGCAGAAAGTGGAGAATGATCCTCTATTGCATAAAATATTTAAAGTCCACTACTTTGATATACATACATCATTGTTACATCAATTGAACAACGTAACAATTCTACTAACAGTTATTTTTATTTTAGCATTTAACAGACAAAGTTATCTGTTTATGTATCAATTTATTTATAGAAAATACATGATGGGATGTGTTTTATATGTATTTTTGATGACATTGACATTAAAGATACTGAGTCAGTGAACATATCTAAAAGCAGAGATAAAAGCTTGGTTTGTGTGTGTGTGTGAGGATCAAAAAATAAATAATACAGCTAAAGACTAGAGCAGATTGTACGTACTTTACAATGCTCATCATTTATTCATGTTAGAAAATTAAAGATGGAGTTAGCGTAGCTAAGAAGAAGAATTAGTATGTACTTCACTGAAATAAGCAAGCCAATGGTGTAATTAAATCAATTCAATTTCCAGCTATAATTTGGGAATCTACTTTGACACAGTTAGATTACTCATTTTGGCCCACTTGGTGTTCATGTTATATCACTTTTAGTACAGTAGAACTGCATTATCACTTCTAATGTAATCTGTTTGAGTACATGTATTAGTTTATTACAAATGAAGTTTTTTACATGAAGCATGAATTTCAAATTCTTTTTTTTTTCTTTTCCTTGGTATTATTATTTTATTTTAGGAAATCGTACACAGTAAGGTTGGTTTAAATTTTTGTTTTATGCTTGCCTGATGCCATTTTTCTACATCCCTTTGAATCAGTTAAATTTATTTTTTGATGCATGTCTCAATTTACAGAAAAAGCAAATAGTTATGCATACTTGTATTATTAAAATTTATGTATTTATTTGTAATGGCCTCTTGCCGTGAAGAGGTTGTTAATTTATCTGTACATGTCACCTACACAGGGGCATGCTTGTTTGTAGGAGTGAATCAATAATATATATACCACACTCATTGGGGCATTATTTCTAAGCATATTCCATATTGAATGACAGATTTTGATGAATGTGGTGGAATTGTTTTCCCTCTGATTATAATAAATCGAAAGATGGCTAATTTCTTGAAAATAAGTAAAATTTAAAGTCTTTTTTGTTCAGTTTTGTACCCTAATACATTTACTGGTAGCATTCACAGGTGAAAAAATAATTGGAAAATTTGGGGAAGAATTTTTTAAGTCTGCCGATGGAAAATACTGGTAATTACTAGAAGGAGGGACATTATTAACACTGGCTTTGATCTAATTATATTCAATATTGACTAAAAGTATTCTACAGCTGGTGCTGAGGAACCAGGACTAGGCAATTCATTTAATTATTTGAAGAAATCAAATAACTGTACTACAATTTAGGGGAAGGGGGTGTCTTTATTGCTTGGGAAGCTATACAGTGGGCCAGGGAAGCTCTGACAATTAATTAAGTACATTATAAGCTACCGGTACATAAAGAGGAATATCAAAGTCTAGATTTATTGATAATAAATTAAGTAAGGGAAATATTTTGTGCTAACTAAATATCATTTCAGTATAGAAATACATCTACCTAGATGCATTTAGCATTTAGGTTTTTATTTTATAAAGAAATGATAACCATTATTACAATTAAAGTGCATCTTATATACAAAAGTTTTACTGTACATGTATTAATTAATAATAGAATGTACTTGTGTAGCTCACCTGAGCCATAGGCTCAAGTGAGCTTTTCTGATCAAAATTTGTCCGTTGTCTGTCGGCATCAGTGTCGCTGTTGTTGTCATAAATTTTTCACATTTTCATCTTCTCCAAAACCACAGGACCAATTTCATTCAATCTTAGCACAAAGAATTATTAGGTGAAGGGAATCAATTTTTTTTTCAAGTGAATGGTCATGTCTCTCTTTAAAGGGGAGATAATTTAGAATTATTGAAAATTTGTTGGTATTTTTCACAAATCTTTTCAAAAAACCTTTTGAACGGAAAAGCTGAAACTTGTGTGGAAGCATCCTCAGGTAATGTAGATTCAAGTTTGTTCACATCATGATCCCCAGAGGTAGATTGGGGCCACAATTATGAGGGGTGGGTGGAATTGTTACATTGGAATAAATAGAGAAAAACTTCTAAAAATCTTATTCTTAAAAACTGGAACAACAAAAGGAGCTTAATGTTTAACTTAAAATATGTAAAGAAAATTTTTTGAAAATCTTTATAAAAAAAGATATACTCTACTAAGCTGTCTAGATATTTTGTATTTGATACTCTATTGATGGCCTTAAAATTTTCTTTTTAGCTATGACTATTGTTGCTCAGGTGAGCATTATGGCCCCTGGGCCTCTTGTTTTATATGTAAATTTGGGGGTTTTTTTGTTGCTGCAAAATTGAGATTTGATTTTATATTTACCTTAAGAGTAGAACAATATTTCCAAAACATGCTTAGACTTTCCTTATATGGTAGAAATAAGGTTGGGTGCATGAAATTGTAATAGTTGGGTTAATTTTTTTCATTGTATGGAAAGTGCTTTTGATCATGCATTGCAAAGGGGGGGGGGGGGGCAACAAGATTAATTTGTCTATCTGGGTGTGAAAAACATTGTTGTTTGCTCAGAAAAAAGAATGTAAGGAAAAGTTTAGCTATGTACGGTAAGCTATAGCCAAAAACTTTAAAAAATAATTCTAATTCAAAAAAAAAATTCACAAAGAATTCATGATAACATGAATGATAGATGATGCTAGCTTCTAAGAATTCAGATTAACAGTGTCACCATGCAGTATAAAGAGGAATACATCAATTTATCTACAATGACAATCTGGTTATATTGTTTCTCAAATTATCAGAAGAAATGATGGCATTGCATGCTAAAGGCTGCCCATATTCTGTGGACTGGAGGACAATAAAACAGGCTTTCTGCCATTTATTTTCCCTCTGCACAGTCATTATACACTATTGTATTGATGCCTTGACTTCTGTAATACGATCATTACTTGTTGCTGAATGTAACAGAGATTTCCCTTGGATTCTGTTATATGGAAGGGTTACAGTTCAAACTCTGTGAGAGCTGGAGACTTCATTAGGTTGTAATTCTCGAAAATCTCATAATTCTCTGGAATTTGTTCTGTCAAATATCATGAGAATATTGAAATCACAATATGTCATTTATGAGGATCAAATAAATGCTATTTCACTAAAGGGACAGGTTGAATGTAAGGATATTCCACAAGAAAATACATTCTTATTACAATGTTGCATCTGCATGAATGCATGTTACAGAACATGTGCAAAAGTGCATTAGGACTAGTAGAAACAATATAAACTATAAAATATTTATTTTCCAAACATTATACCCTGTGCATGCTCATTTTTATTTTTTTTATTTTGCAATTCTGTTGTATATCAAATCAGGCTTTTTTGGATAATTTTTCATTGGTATTTTTTAAAATTGTATACTTGTATAGGCACATCCAAATCCATCCAACAACTGGTCAGAAAATCTGCTCAAATTTCTCCATATCCCTAACCTGATGTCTGATGATGTCCCCAGACAGCCAATGGACTTCTATACCTGCCAGTTCAAAACCTCCAAACTAGACAGGTAATCATTAGTGCATTCATTACAAGCACATTCAAAGGAATCAGTAAAGAATGACTTCGAATCCTACTACAGAGCATAGGTTTTTTTGTAATTACTGACAATTGCTTGAAATGCTAGACTGTTTTACAGTGGTACACTGCCTTACAACATAATTGTTTCCCAGATGTCATTCTGGTATATATCTCCCTTGTGGGAGTGTTCTTTTACAGTGTCTTATCGATCACTATGTAATAGCATGACTTGATCTTATTAAAGAAAGTTTATTCAATAAAAGTTGTAAATTACAAAATAATGACTGTATATCCAGTTATTATTGCGATGATTTAATATTTTTTGCCTTTTTTTTGCAACCACTTTTAAGGTGCAAAAATACATTATGCAGAAGTTATATCTGCCGGGTAAAAGTGTGCTTATAAAATAATGCAAATATAAAAAAGTAACACAATTTTATCATTTATGCAAATTTTGTGACACACAAAAATTAAAAAAAAAATATGTATGTACGTAATTTTAACGTAGCCTAACATAGCTGAACAAAAAATATTTTTTCTTGAAATCTCTGTAGGTTTTTGGGAAGTGACAATAAGGAGACCTACTTCACCAACACCCAGAGACATCGAGTTGTGTGGGAAATCTTATCTACCACAGGGTATGGCAAGAAGAAGAGAGCAGAAATAGGGATAGAAAGACTCTTGGAGGAGGATGTATTCAAAGCAGCATTTCCACTTCATGATGTGAGTTATTTTATTTAATTTAATTTAACTTTAATCAGTGATTTCTTTGTCTCTGAATCCTCAAAACTGCCTCATCTGATTATTATGGCTCTACTCTGCTGGTGCCATCACTTTGTCTGTCATCATTCTATCCATCCATCTGTTCACCACACATCACTTGTCTGACAGCATATTTTCTCTCCCCTTGGCCCAATCTGGCCCAATAATTCATCCAGTGAGTGCCATTGGGTAAAGGATGTGCAGTTGCCTTGAACCTAGTTCTAGGTCTGATATGTTCCAAGTTCAGTGCAGATCTTCTTGTAAAGTCCTTATCCTGACTATATACTTCCTTTCCCAGTTGCCAAATCGGATTCATACTTAATTACAAGAAGCCTTTGAGTAAATAATATGCAATTACTTTGAATCAAGTTTCTAAGTCTATAGTCAAGGTCATAGCAAACCTCTGTAAAAATCCTTGTCCATAATATATACATGTATTTTCCCTCCCTTGGCAAAATCCAGTTCAGACATTACCAATTCTACCCAGTAGTTCAAGAGTTAAGATCATACCAAATCTTGGTAAATATAGTATCTTTCCCATTGGCCCTTCACCCATACAGTTTTAATTGGATAGAAATGTGCAATGACCTTTAGCTTGAACTAAATTTTGAAAGTCAGACATGAAGATCAAATCACAGTCCTTTAAATATGTTTCTCATCCTACTGTCCTCTATTAAAATGAGGCCCTTTAAGATGGCCACCGTCTCACTGATGTCCACTTTTAATGCAAGCCTTTTCCACATATCTTAAACATGTCAATACAGTTAAAATTTGTCTTCTGATCTATCCTAAGTTTTCCTACTAAGTCTTGGCCTTAATTTATGGTGACTTTAAAAAAAAATAATCAAAGATTAGTAATGTGAATAATTCAAGGTCATATTTTAATTATCTGATAAAACCTGCCTAAAGTTTATTGGTTTTACCTAATTTATTCATAATTTCGATTTTCCGAAAATGCATTGTTCATGCTAATCAATATTGTTTAAAGCAAGACAGTAACCTAATACTTTGATTTATCACTTCAATTGTATTGAATGCATATTATATGCATATGGTCTCTTGCTGAGTTAACTGTAATCTGTTCGCTTTTGGCATAAATTTGCTATGCAGAACTTGCATTGATTATATACATTGTTTTTATTTGAACTATAGATAGAATTTTTCTTCACCCTTTTTAATACAAAAGCTGTGTATCAATCTATGCTAAATGTTAAACTTACTCTACCAATGCATCATGCACATAACATAACCAACTAGCATAGCAAAATGTAGTATTTAGTGATTGAGATCATGATTTAAAAGTGGTACTGTATACTGTATGTTTTCATCCATTTTGCCCTCGTCAGCGGGCGAATTTAAGACTGGGTGAACTCCAATGTCTCAAATTAATTCTCTTTAAACACAACTGTGTCTGGGTGAAATCAAGACGGGGCAAAAATGTTTGCAAGTGTAGAAGGGCGAAAATAACACGGGGCGAAAATAACCCTGTTTACAGTATGTTCACTAAATGCTACTACATATACTGATTTTTTTTTTCATTTAAATCCTGATGTAGGGTCAATATGAGAAGCCAGTTCATGGCATTAGTCCTGAAGACATGAACCTTCGTCAGATTTTGTATGAGTACTGGGCCAGATGGGGGAAGTGGTACAAGTATCAGCCACTGGATCATATACGAGAATACTTCGGAGAGAAAATCGGCATCTATTTTGCATGGCTGGGTAAGTAGTCATCTGAAAGATATCTAAAACAGGTAAAAATACCAGCAATCGTTTATATTTAGTTAATACAGTAATTTTAGATAGTTATTCATTGTAATAATTTGAAATGTTTTTATATATGAAGTATATCTGTAATTTGAACCAATTAAAATCACTAGGATTACAGCACAACATTAGATGTTTTTCTGTATCTAAAATCCGTTCATTAAACATGGTGTGATGAGTTCCTGAAGTATACATTTGTAAAATGGTTGTGGTGTGTTACAGGGTTCTACACGGCTTGGCTGTTACCGGCGGCAGTGGTTGGAATCATTGTGTTTGTGTATGGAATTGTCTCTATGGTCAACAATGTACCAGTGTAAGTAAACCAGGTTCAAATACAAATGACAGCAGTTTCTTTACAGAACCAGTTGATTTTAGAAAATTATTCTGGAATTGTATTAAGTTTGTCACGTCAGTTAAAAATTTAATAAGTATTCTCTTTATACATCTTAATTCATATATATAAAAAGTAGTTTCAGATATCAGAAATCAGATTGCAGATGAACATCCCTCATCTTTTTGATCTTTTATTGGTTTTTATGCTTTGTTGCAGTAATGATGTCTGCTCAAGTGGTAAGGACTACAAGATGTGCCCGCTGTGTGATGAGAAGATTGGTTGTGCCTACTGGTACCTGTCTGATGTCTGTACCTACGTCAAAATTGCCTACCTGTTTGATCACCCAGCCACAGTCGCCTATGCCGTATTTGTCTCCTTTTGGGGTATTGAAAAATTTATGACAGCACAGTTTAATTTGCATTTTTTTTTTATACGTGAACATTTAAAATTCAAGACTATTGAACTTAAAATCCATAAAGTTTGATTTATTGTCATTCTGATTGTTGTTACACAAAAGCTGTGACGTTTCTGGAGTATTGGAAAAGGAAGAATGCCAGTCTTGCTCATCACTGGGACGTCTTGGACTTTGAAGATGAAGAGGTCTCTAGTTTTTTATGCCCTTATTTCCTACTTGCAGAGATAACCGTCTAAATTAGTTATTTGATGACATTATCTTGAATATTGAACAAAGTTATATAAGGGTGTGCACATGAAAAGAATTTCTGTGTAATTTATTTTATTATTCATTTATTTTGCAATTGTTCATTGATTATGTGATTGCTTTATTATGCGTGCTTTATTTGGTGAGAATTTATAGTGGAATAATTAATACTAAGGTTTTCAATATCTCATTATCTGTATTAGGAGAGACCTAGGCCTGAGTATGCTGCCAAGGCGCCAACCTATGAGAAGAACCCCATCACAGGAGTCAAAGAGCCCCACTTTCCTCCCAGAGATAGGATACCCAGGATTCTGTCTGGATTTGCAGTCATTATTATAATGGTAAAGTGTGCAGGAGTTACAAAAGTACATAGATGTACTCCTTGCATCCCATGTATGACATGATTCTAATGAAATATAAATCAAACAAGTGTGCTGGATTAGATATCATAATTTTAAAACCATATTCATATAGCAATTTTCTTACTTATGGGTTTGCCTATATTCAATTCAATTCAATTCAATGGTTTATTGACATCACCATGTTGGCATACAGTCAAAATGAAATCAAATGACAGACAAAAAAATATTATTACATAAAGGCTATAGCATGCAAAATAGTTCTATACAATACTTCATATAAACAATTGTTCATGAAATATTTTATATAAAAACGTGTCATTTTTGCACACTGGTAGCTCTCAATTGTGTACAAGAACAATACATAAGATACAGAATTATAATTTACTCCTCTAGCTTGGAACTACCAGAAAAAACATTTTATATGAATTCAAGATTTACCGGTACTTCCTTTCACAGAAAACCAATATCTCATGAGGAAAAATAATATTCTCACAATTGATTTAAGCAAATTATCTGTTGTCCTAAAATACCAGAAAAAGCTGATGTTTTCAAGAAGTTATTGATTGAAAGCCCAGTAATCTTTGGATATGAAGCAAGTCAATCTCCACATTAACTTGTGGGTGATGGGCTTATAATTGAAGGCAGAAAAAGCTCCTACAAAGTTGAGAGAAAGGAGGGAGAAAATTATGGCTATGTCTTGTCATTAAATGGGTGTTTAACATGATATACGCTGTGTTTTATTTGGAGATAAAGAACGTGTCAGTGCACAGTTAAAGACAGTTCATGTTCTTTAGTAGTTAATATACATGTATTAGGTTGTGAAGTTGTTAGCATTGCAAAATTCATGTAAAGAAAAATATTAGAATTAAGTTTTATTATGCAAAGTTCTAATTTTCACTTGATCTATACATGCCACCTGGGTGTTTTCTTATTAACTTCTATGCAGTTGACAAAGAACAAGGGACGTTATTGGCCGAAATATGCCGTGTTTCAAATATGCACAGCACAAAACATTTTAAAAAGCCTTGAATTTAACAAATCTAATGGTATATAACTTATATGTGTGACTTAAACATATACATCATGGAATTTATGCTGAAAACTGTTCCGTTTTTAGCAAGACGTCGCAATTTTAAATGCGACGACATGCATATTTACGCGAGTAGTTTATCTGTGTTGTTAAAACATACCGGTATCTGTGCATGAGTTTCGGGCTTGTGAACCGCAGATCACAAGTTTAAAGCTGCATGCGGCCTATTTCATTGAACTTTTGAAATTATAAGTTTTAAATACAAAATTGTATATATTTTCGCCTACATGTATATGACTTACATGTATATACTTTGATGCATTTTGCTACATTGTATCTTTTATAATCAAGTAATTTTCTCTTGATTTGAGAAACTATTCCAAGGTGTAGTGAGTCAGTTAAATACAAGTACCTTACGGCTTCCATTGGTTATTCACTCAAGTACAGGAAGCAAAAAAAAATTCTAAAGCTTTCATAACCTTTCTGATCACAATTTTTTAATTTCAAATGCATGAACAATGAACTTGAAAAAGGTAAGAAAAAAGGGGGAAGAGGGTCCTCGACTGTCAGCAAGTTTGATAAGCAAACTCAATTAAAACTAGATGCTGTCATTAGACAGTAATACCCGCACCAAGTGTTTGCCCCTAAATAACACTGTTTTGTACCAGTTTTAGTAAAAACGAAGGCCACGTGCACAAATAAACCATCATCGGAACCCACAGGTTTTCTATCCGTTACACTGCAGTGTAACGGATTGCAGTGTAACGGATAGAAAACCTGTGGGTTCCGATGATGATAATACACATGAGCGGCCCTTTATGTACAATTTGTGGTTGAACTGTTTGCATGTGAATTTTCAGTTAATCAATAATCTTTTTATTTCATTTCATAGAAAGTATGGTCTATATAATTTTTACAAACAAAATTAAATTATGCCCCCTTCCCTCGTCGGTTGCCGGCTTAACTTAGATTTGCTTCTAGGTGCCAACATCATCGCGTGCACAGATTTAGAGAAGGGATTGGAGTGGGGGGTCCAGACCCCTCCCACCCTTGAAAAAAATAATTTATATTAATACATGTAGTAAAATTACCAAACAATACACCTCGGACCCCAATCCCCCCACCCCCAGCAAACACAGTTACATTCTACTTTGCCCCCCCCCCCACACACACACTCCTCATGGAGAAATAAACATCAGAATATTTTGATAACAATGAAAGCCAGTACATGTAGTAAAGTGCATTATAATCAAAATTCTTTCACAGTGACATTTTATAATTTTAAATTTTTACAATACAGGTATTTAGCAAAAAAAGATAAATTTTGAAAATTATGGAATCTGAAGTAAAAAATAGAAAAGCCCCAGCAGCATTTGAACTCTCTACAGACATGTAGTTAATGCTCTAACCCATTGCACTTCACTGTTAGGTAACTTTATTTTTGGGGGAAATATTATATTTAAAGTTTATTGTTTATTTCTGCAATAGGGAGTTCATTACAATATGCAGGTGTCCTGTACCACCTTAAAGCTGAAATATGTGCTTTACATATTTTTACCTAATAAAACAGTACAAGATAGGGGTTTAAAAGAATAAAGTCATGAAAATACATGCATATTACAAGAAAATGATCTTTGTCCGAAGTTACGTACACAACACAGGTCTACAGGTCGCATTTGTGGGTACTAGTTTTACCCAGCTCTTCGGTTAGATGGGTTTCACGTGTTGTACATAACGGTATGTGTTTTCCATGTGCAGAATAGGATTAATTAACATGCATAAACGTTAATTTCTTTTGTGATGATCAGCTAATTAATGGATTTATATTGTGCTCTAATTGGATTATCATTATGATGCTGACCAATATAGGTAAGCATAATACATGTAGTATTCGCACAATATTATGAGACACCGGTATACATAAGTATTACTTTCACTTTCTAAATAAGTGATCTCCCTTTGCCAGCATACTGTACTATCATCATCTTTTTATTAAAATATCTAAATAAGCTCATCATTGTTACCTATCCTATCGCATTTGTACAGTTTCTGTCATTTTAATTGCAAAAGTTATTTTTTCATTTGTCAGACAGACAGATCGACTTAAATATTAAGTTGACCCCATATTGACCCTGTGACAGTTTGTATTAAATTTGTGTATTACATTAAAATAAGTGTAGAGACTTATCATGTCTATATGAGTTTTATTTAATAAGGAGGAAAGGGTCTTTTTTCTTAATGTATTATGATGCATCAAATAAAATGTAGGCCATGACCCTATGGGATTGTTCTGACCCAATGAAACAGGAAAATACCATTAATCTTGAAAAATGTTGAGATCCCCACCACTAAAACAACTATTATAATATTCTTGTTTCTAAAATCATTATGATGCATCAAATGGTGTAAGTACATGACCCCCAGGAGTTGTCTTTAAACCACCCCTTACTCCTCTGAAATAGGAAATGATGATATACTTTGATAATTTTTAACTTTTGAGATCCCCCATCCCTAAACCATATGATCATAAACATTTATTTTTAATCATTTATTGTTATTAATTTGAACTTGAATAACAGGCAGAAAATAAGACTTCTGATGGTTTATTTCCCCGAACGGCTACTCGCCAAAACAAACACCTAATTATTTTAGGCAATTATGGGGTCCTCTAAGGGGGTACAGGTAGAATATACCTGTGTCCACCTGGATTCCCCTAATCAGTTAAATTAGCATAAATTCAGAAGAAATAAATGCATGTTTCTATAAATGTAGTAATACACATTTTTTTAAACCTAAATCAATGTTGCAGTTTTCAGTCATTTTTTTTAAATTCTGTTACTTTTCAACAACATGTATTACATCTATATATACTAGTATGCTATAATTTAGTACCTTTTTATATCAAAAAGACTCAATTTTAAGTCCCAAGGTGAATGATACTGTGATAGTGGGTTGTCCCAAATATTAACAAGTCCACTTAAGGGTTTTTCTTTTATTCAGATATAGAGATTAAAGGATTCTATTGGCTATAGTAAATCACCTGATCATGTGCACATGTATTAAAGTGACCATACAGGTGAAATGCCTTAAGGCTATAAAATATCAGAAGCCACTAGAATAGATAATTAATTAATAATTACTTGATAGGTGCATAAAAGACAGGGAGTTATAGGGATAATAGTCTGTTTCTAAATATGTACATGTAAAATATAAATGAAATGTAGGATGAAGATGATAATGTTGATGAAATATGAATAATGCATGAATTTAATCATTATCATACAATGCAGCCTATTACAATACCAATCATTTTATCTATCTAATTATCCATGTATATTTTATAATTTTTGTTATTTTGATTAACATACCAGAATCGGCACCCATAATCAACCCCACCACTCCAGTCCGAACCATTACATGTTATCTGTTTTAGCTCTCTCTCTCTCTCTCTCTCTCTCTCTCTCTCTTCCTTCTGGTGTTTCTGGTGTTTCCATGGTTTCTCGTGATGAGTCTCTCTCCATGTGTAACATTTAACTAATTCTGATCATATCTCAATTATAGATCATTTGTCAATTATGCAAGGTGTAATGTGATTTTTTTTTAAGAAAAACATTTTTTACCAGTTTATAAAACTTTTAGACCCCAAATTATATTTTAATTTTAATACATCATTCAACAATTAAGAAAAGTGTAAATGTAAGGTTTTTTTTTAATTTTAAGCAAAAATAAATGCAAGGTTTTTTTATTTTTAAGAGAAAAAAACCGTCATTTTATTTAAAGTCTAAGTAGGGATACATACATGTGTGGATCCAGAAATTTTTCCAGGGCAAGGGGGGGGGGGGACAACAGTTATTTGAGTTTTCCGGGGGGGGGGGGGAGTCCGAAGCATTTTTTTAGCAATTTTTTAAATTAAATGTAATTTAAAGAAATTTGAATTTTGAAGGGGTGATCTGGACCCTTGACCTCCCCTCTAGATCTGCACATGGGATAAATGTTAATTTCATGCTACTATTTGTCTACCAGGATTAAATTAAATTTTTCAAAATCTTATTGCACATCTATAGGACAGTCCCTATCATATCTCAAGATATGATGTATCTATTCATTAAATAATAAGAGGAGGTTTTTTTTAAGAGTGATAAACGTCAATTTTCTGCAATTATTTGACCCCCTAGATGAAATTTGAATTTTCAAAACCTTACTGCACATCTTTAGGACAGCCTCTATCATATCCCAAGATATGATGTGTCTATTCATTAAATCATAAGAGGAGTTCTGGGATCTGGGTTTATTTATGAGTGATAAACGTCAATTTTCTGCTATTATTTGACTCCCTAGATGAATTTTAAATTTTTAAAACCTTACTGCACATCTTAAGGACAGCCTCTATCATATCCCAAAATATAATGTGTCTATTCATTAAATCATAAGAGGAATTCTGGGATGTAGGTTTTGTTTAGGAGTGATAAACGTCAATTTTCTGCTACTATTTGACTTTCTGGAAGAAATTTAAATTTCTGAAACCTTATTGCACATATATAGGACAGCCCCAATCATATCCCAAGAGATGACAGAGCTACTTCAAAAGTTGTAAAAGGAGTTATGGGAACCAAATTTCTGAAACCTGATCACACTTCTAAATGACAACCCCAATCATATACTAGAAGATCATTTGGCTACTGCAAAAAAAAAATGACGTTTTTTAAACCAGATTTTTTGTAAAAAAACGTCATTTTTCAGCAACCAAATGACCCCCAGGGCAAAATTGAAATTTCCGAAACCTTATTGCGCATCTATAGGATACCCCAAAACAAATTCCAAAAGATGATTTGTCTATTGTTGAAAATGTAGGGGGAGTTCGAGGAAGAAGGTTTTTTGTGAAAAAACGTCATTTTTTACCAATTATTTGACCTCCAGGACTACCAGAGAATTTTTGAAACCTTTTTACAAAACAACATGATACCCCAAATCAAACTCCAAGAGTTCAGTTTGCTGGTTTATACGATGTAAGAGCAATTTGAGAAAGTAAAACGTGACAGACGGACGGACAGACGGAACAGGACAACAACAATATACCCGAACTTTCTTTAGAAAGTGCGGGTATAAATATAATTGAATGAAAAAGAAATGGAAATGGGAATGATTGGACTGGACTTGAAAGATGTTAAAAACAAGTTGAATTTGTTCATGTTTCACAATATTGTTTGCACACACATATACACTCAGAGAGAGAGAGAGAGAGAGAGAGATAGATAGAGCGAGGGAGGGGGCAGGCAGAATAAAGGGGAGGGAGATACAGAGAGAAAATATTAAAAACGTTTATGTTAGAGATACTTTTTTTAAATGACTAAAAAAAATACTTTGATAAATCGTCTTTTCGTGTAATCAACCAAGAAGTATTCAGTCCCTTTACATTTTGATTTTCTTTTTAATATTCGGTGACATCAAAGCAAATCTGTTCAAAAATAGTATACATCAGCGTTTTATAATGGAGACCAAATCACTTTGTAAATAAAAATGAATAATATACATACCCTGTTTTAAATGAGTGGACAATAAGAAAGGGAGAGAGAGAGTGAGAGAGAGAGTGTGTGTGTGTGTGTGTGTGTGTGTGTGTGCGTGTGTGTTACACGTGAAGTTTTCTGTTTAAACAACATAGTATATATACAAATCAACTTGATTCATGTTATACGTTAAAAACACTATAAAATACTTTACTGTGAATGTCAAACATATTTCTATTTTCTTCGGACTTGAAAAACATGATGGAAGGAGCACGTGGTGCAGCTCGCGGGCTGATTTGATTGACAGGTGTAGCACGTGGACTCTGACTGAAACTGCTTTGTTGGATTCTATCACAATGTGCATTACTTTAAACGATAAAAGGGTTATTTATTCATGGAAACTGAATTAAAAACAATGTCTCCTATAATTGAATTACAAATGAAATCTCTCTCTCTATCTCTCTCTCTCTCTCTTAGTTCCTTCAAACAAATCATGTCTAAACAAAATGTTTAAAGTGTCCGATAAAGATGAAGTCAAAAATTTTAAGACAAGATCATGGAAGGAACTTTATCTAAATGTTTAAAGTGTCTTATAAAGATTAAGTCAAAAACTTTAAGACAAGATCACGGAAGGAAATTTATATAGTACTACATGCACAGTGTAGGAACGGAAGTGTACAGTGTTGGGTAGCGCTGTTTGTCGAAGCGAGTAAACAAATAGAAGAGGTAGCTCTGATTTTAATCAAATGAAGTGATAAATGGATGTAAAAAAGAAAAAAACTTTCTTAACAATGATAATATTTTATGGTAATAATCTGGCACAAGTATAAAAAGTTGTATTCCTTTTGCAACATGAATTTCAATGAACTTTTTGACAATCAATATCCAAGGTCACATTCCAAAATTGAAATGATTATTATGTACGAAATACAATCATTACGACTGAATAGGGGACATGTAGAGGTAAATATATACCTCAAGAGAGTAATCTGACCTGGAGTTTGATATCATTGCAAATAAAAGTAGAAAAATTCCTCAGAATATCATGAGTGTCATTATTTCATTATGTACGCGTAGCGCAATTTTAAGCATATATTCAGAATTTTACTGTACGCGTAGTTCTATGATTAAGCATTTGCTTCGAATGGTAAGTTAACTCAGTAGAATGACCATTGTATGAATGAACTCATTAAAAAAAAATTTCAATGATGAAAAACAAATATTTTTGCTGCGATTATTTTTGTAATTAGTAGTTTTTTAATCGACCTTGCACATCCTTTTACATAGCTGTCATATGCACATGAGTGCTAAACTGAAAACAACTATATAGGTTTTGGATTAATGAGATTTAAAAGCGGAGTACTAGTACAAATATTTGGATACAAGTATTTATATTGACAAGTGGACTAGAAACTTTATATAAAATATACTTGCAGTATACGCAATTGATATCAAAACCCTTGATATAAAAATAACTAGATGACATCCCGCGCAAGCACGGGAAATAACACTTTACAAATTAATGGGCTTTGAGTTTTTTGTACACATTTATTTGTGTCCGATTTTTTTTCTTAATTGGTTTCTTGACCTTATTTTAAGAACGAATTACGAACGTAATTTCCGTCAACAGAAATATCAGAAATATCTTAGCTCATTGTAATGTTCGAAGTTACGCATACAGATGTGCATCTGAAAATCAGATCTACCCGTACATACTTATAAGAGCTACGCGTACAGTAAACAATATCAGGGCATGGTAAAAAAAAACCGTTTAAAGAATGCATTGCTTCCTTCATATATGTTGTTTTTTTGTCTGAAAGATATCGTATTGGGGAAATATTTTCACTACAAGAAACAAACATTTTTTCTCAAAGAAATGAGAAACACTTCTCTAGAAATTTTGATTCGATTTCTTATTGAATATTTGCACTGTTTTGATACAATAAAATATTTTCTGAAGAGAAATTTTAAGATTTCAAGATTGAAATGACGAGTATAAACTTATTCTAGTTTACTACCGTATAAAAATCGCGATACTGTCCCTTCAGAGATTAGTTATTTACGGATTTTCCATCTACGATCAAAATACTGTACGCAGCGCAACTTGTTCTCTTGCTTCGACAAACAGCGCTACCCAAAACTGTTCACTTCCGTTCCTACACTGTGATATGTACATGTACATCATAAACATGTGTTATAGAAAAAAATAAAATTTAAATTTCACAAAATATGAAGCTATATATTATTCTTTTTGAGAAAGTACAATTGTTTTCATCAGCCCTTTAGATTTGATTTCGTGAATAGAGTTAGTGAGAAAAGATTACGGGAGACAATATGTTCTACCGTTATCTACGCGCATTTAAATTGATCAAACTACTACGTATACGATCACATATTATAGTTACAAATTGACTTAAACATGATTTAAACATTGCTTGTCTTGTAATTTGTTGTTGTTGTTTTCTGTTTCTTTTCCTTTAGTTTCTCTTAAGTATATAAATAGAACGATTTTAACAAGAGCTTGGACTTTGGGTAGTTGTGTCAAGCTCTTTGAAATCAACAGATTTGTCTGGCTATTTAGCTAAGACCAGGCAATCTGTGTATATTTCACTTGAAACTAGCATCATTTTAAACTTGTTTTGACGCAAGAAATAGATAGTTACGTCCTACCGAAAGTCCAAAGTCTTGTTAAAATGGTTCTAAATATTTAAGTTTGTTTAAAATAACTTAATAAAAACAAACAAGTATTATTCTTGAATCTTCCATTTTTCACATATACACATCGGATGTTAGATGTTGTTGAGCCGTGTTGCACCGTGTTTCGTAAGCTGTACTGTATGTATGATTTAAGAATCAGTGGAACAATATTTAGGGCTAACAGAACAAACATTCTGAGAGTATTGCATAAGCAATACATGTCCCCTACCGGTTTGTATTATTCTATGAAAGCTTCGAAGCATACAACTATTTCAAAACTATTATAAACGAGATGTTGTGCTTTAATCAGAGATAAAAGAACAGAGGAAATTTAAACCATATAGTTGATATAGAAATTAAATACAAAATGGGTAAAATAATACTCTTTATTTTATCTCCTGTAATTTCGCCCAGTCCATTAAGTATTCGCTGGTAGAAATTTGTGAAAACAATGCACTGTTATGCACAATATCATTTCTTACCATCTTCTGTACTCCGAATCAAACTATTATTACTAAATACATACTGGCCTCGTTTATTCAATGCACACAGAACCCGATAAAGAACCCGAACATTAAAAAATTGGAATATAAAAAATTAATTTTCTCGAAAATATGACAACCAGACTGTAAAAAAGTGTTAACTTGATCTGAAGTTTGACATTTTGAAGCTGTTCAGCAAGTTTCATGTTATTCCTCAAACGCATAAAGGAAAAAGTGTGGAAAACTGAAGTGGGACAGACAGACGGACGGACGGACAGGCGGACTGACGGACGCAGAGGAAAGCTATAGTCCCCTCCGGTGAAACCGGTAGGGGACTAATAATAATAATAACTTATCAATTAATACATTCTGCTAATAAGCTTCTCACTCAGCGTCGATAGCGTTGTTGACGTCGATAACAATAGATAAAAACGTTATTGACGTCGGTAAAATATCATTTTCCGTATTCATTTTTTTAAAAATTCATATTGTTCACATGTGACAACCAACACCATATTAATTGTATGAATAAATGATGATATTATGAGCCTGCACGTGAACTATAAAAGTGGTTGTCGCATGTGAAAGTGTCTAATTTTAACGAAAACTACTCATAAAACATCATATTGTAACGCATTTGAACAAGCATTCCATGTTTAGCGCACATTAGTGACGTCATAATGAAAAATGACGTCATTTTAGTGCCTGTAGGATTTAGCTAATATCATACTTAGTATAATGCACAACTTCAATAACGCGGACAAAGACGTTGAAAATTTCGTAAATTTTGCGGCCAAATAATGCGAATACCGTATCTTGTTCTTTAATTCTCATAATTTACTAGTACAATGTATTGTAAATTGGTGCTTTATGTTGAAGTTTTGAATCATTGAATAATGATTTGATCAGAAAATTTGCACTGTATGTGTTGATTTATGGATATTCATCAGTGATAATTATTTGATTTTTTTTTTGTTTTAACACCTTTACATATGATTATATACAAACATGTTTTAATTGAATTGTTCTTATTTTCAGATGTCACTGGTCCTCATTTTCATTGTTGCTGTGATCATGTACAGAATTTTAGTTAGTATTCCTTTGTTTCAAAACAAGACGTTAAGAGGCCAGGCCAACCTTATTGCCAGCACCAGCTCCGCCGTGGTCAACTTAATACTGATTATGGCACTTGGGAAAGTTTATGAAAAGCTAGCATTAAAACTCACACAGTGGGGTATGTACCATCAAGTTATTATGAAAACCATGTCAATGCCACTCACTGCAGTTCTGACAATTAACATTGACATAATTCAGAAAACTATATTGGTCTTCATTTAAAGCAGCAATATTAACAATGATTTTTAGATAAACTGAAATCCTTTCTTTGAGAAATCAATTTATAGTGACAACTATTCTGCTTCTCAGGAGATTTGAAAAAAATGTGTATATATGAACTAATGAACTTAAAAACTTATGGAAACCAATTGATTTTTTTTTTCAGAGATGCATCGAACCCAAACAGAATTTGAAGATCAGTTGACTTTTAAAGTGTTCATTTTCCAGTTTGTCAACTTCTACTCTTCAATTATATATGTTGCCTTTTTCAAAGGAAAGTAAGTCTTTTAAGAACTAAGATTTTTTAAAACAAACAAGTAATTTTTATCACACTGCTGATTCACTATCTACACTGCTATTGATTTTCTGTTTTAGTTATACATGTATTACTGTTAATTTCTCAGGTTCAATGGATACCCTGGTCATTACACAAAATTATTTGGATTGAGAAACGAAGAGGTAAATTTTTGCTATATACATCTATAATGAAATTTATCATGATGAAACTTGATTGTTAATAAAAAAGTTATAAGCTTTAAGATGGTAATATTCAATAGCATGGGTAATGTAGAAACAAAAAAGATTGGGATGTTGAGCAGTTATGAAAATGAAAATAGGATATTTAAAAGAAATGTATGCATATATAGCTACAATATTTCAGTGTAATAATGGAGGCTGCCTCATTGAGTTGACACAGCAGCTAGCTGTCATCATGATAGGCAAACAGATGATTAACAACGCTCAAGAGATCCTGATCCCGTAAGTTTAGATAATAAACTCAGGCACTGTAGTGAGTCAAGAAACCATCATAAAATTACTGTTAATTAATTCTGTGATTCCACTTCTTGTATCAAATCACAAGAAGATAAAATCACGAGCACCTTTTTTGGGGTTATAATTTACTATAGTTCAAAACTGAAAAATAAAAGCGAAGTTTTAAAATCTGCAAGGGTTGCTTCTCGTGATTTTATGCCAAAATTAATTCCTCGTGCTTAATTAGGAATCTACAGTACACAGTTTGAAATTTGTTTCAACTTGTGTTCTGATTGGATGTTAAATTACAACTTGTAATTTTATAAAAGGGTTGGTTTTTCTTTTACATGCCAAAATTTAGCTATATAGATACTCATACAATCCAAAATTAAGGCCATTTCTGAATACTGAGTATAAAGAAAATGTTTTTTTACAAACAGAAAGGTGAAAGCCTTCATGCATAGGTGTAAGGTGAGCCTGGATAAGAGTGCAGTGAGAAGTAGATGGGAGGAGGACTACCAATTGATAGAGAATGAGGGTCTGTTTGAGGAGTATTTAGAGATGGGTAAGTAATAAAGAGGAGTGACTAGAAATATTTGGGTAAGTTGGGTAAGAGGGATAAAAATACAACTGATTGCAAATGGGGGCCTGTTTGAGGAGTAATTTTAGCGAGGGGTAAATGATAAGAGGACTACGAGCTGATTGAGAATGAGGTCCTGTTTGAGGAGTAATGAGAAAAGGGTTAGTAATTAAGAGGAGTGACTTGAAATATTTGGGTAAGTTGGGTAAGTGGGAAGAGGAATATAGAGAATGAGGGCCAGTTTGAGGAGTAATTTTAGTGAGGGGCAAGTGATAGGGGGACTACCAGCTGATTGAGAATGAGGGCCTGTTTGAGGAGTATTTAGAGATTGGTAAGCTGGAGGGAGACTAAAAGCTGATACAGAATGGGAGCTAGTTATGAGGATGACCAGCTGATAAATGATAAGGGATGGTTAGATGAATATTTTAGAGAGATTTGTTAGTGGAAAGAGGACTACTGGCTGTTAGCAAATGGGGACCTGTTAGAGGAATAATTAGTGATTGGTAAGTGGGAGGAATACTACCAGCTGCTAGAGAATGAAGGTCTCTTTGTGGACTGGGGGACAGGGGAAATGTCTTCCTATTACATCAATTTTGATTATACTTTGGTTTGATGATATATTTCAATGAAAAATACTTTTTTATGTAATTGATGAATTGAAACAATATCTTATAAATCAGTGTATAATATAATATGTTATTGATACTTAATTGTATGCAATGTACATAGGCAATTTTGCCACATATGATGTTCATATGAAGTGCTTTTCATATCAGAATGATATTGAAATCTCATATAATATATGAAATCTCATATAATATACATGTATATACTAGTACATTATTATGATACACACTTTTTAGATTTTTTTTAATTTTTCATTAAAAGGATACTGAATTTGTTTTCAGTGCTACAGTTTGGTTTTATCACAATATTTGTGGCCGCCTTTCCACTGGCCCCTCTGTTTGCCCTGCTGAACAACTGGGTGGAGATTCGACTGGATGCCCACAAGTTTGTGTGTGAGACGCGGCGCCCTGTGGCAGAGAGAGCCCAGGATATAGGAGTCTGGTTCAAAATCCTAGATGCACTTGCACAATTGGCTGTCATAAGCAATGTAATGGTTTCCATCTTGGTGTAAACAAACTTTTAGACTTTTACCAGGAGTACAATGTATTTATTTTCTGAAGAAAAAAAAAAATGTCTTAAATTGTATTGACAAGTTAAACAAGAAAGTTGTCAATGATGTAAGTCACAGAATATATCGATGTGGTTTAACAATCTATGAATTTTTCATCATTTAAATTATCATGATGTCAACATTATATAATTTCAGGCTTTTCTGATAGCATTCACATCAGAGTTTTTGCCCCGATTACTTTATCAATACCAGTTTGACTGGGACCTTCAAGGATACATCAATTTTACTTTAGCTGTATCTCCACCAGGAACATTAAACCAAACCTGCAGGTTAGTGTGTGTTTCTCTCTCTCTCTCTCTCTCTCTCTCTCTCTCTCCATAATAATTCTCATTCATATTGTTCAAATTCATAGGTGTATCTTATATCTACAAATAATGTTTGCAATGTTCCAACTTTCTGCAGATACAAAGAATTCCGGGATGAGACAGGAGATTACACTTTGTTTTACTGGCATTTGCTGGCAGTTAGATTAGCATTTGTCATCTTATTCGAGGTAAGTGAGTATTGAGTAAGTGACATAAGTAAAACTCACCAATATCTGCATATATGTAAGTATTTCACTTTCAAAGTGTTACAAAAGAACAACTTAATTCATAGATTATTTTTATATATATTATTAAAGTTTTCTGACTCATACATGCCAGTTTTTGCATTTTGATTAATACATACCCAATAACATTGCAACAGTTTTTATACCCAATGCATATACATATTTCAGCATATAGTGTTTGGGATATGCAAGTTAATTGACTTCCTGGTACCAGATGTTCCAGAAGCTTTAGAACTGAAAATCAAAAGGGAAAGATACTTAGCCAAGCAGGCCCTGGCAGACACTGATGCTATTATGAAGGTATGTGTCTGAATTGAATCAAACATACTAGTCATTCCTGTTAAATCTACTAGTACCAGTATTAACACTTCAGTCAATGTCATAGTCTGTCCATGGCATAGCAAGAGATGAAATAGAAGAGTGTAAAAGTACAAAACTTGAAAGAAAGATATGATGTGATCACATTATGTTTTGAAATGATACGATTATATGTTAGAAAATTATTTCTGTGACCTGCTTTGTAGATCAGGTCCTGTCTTCCTGATCTTTGTAATTTTATTCCTGAAATGATTTCATTTTGAGTCCAGACAGACAATTTTGCATGAAATTTACATCTACATACAATTATTTTTTCCTCAGGAACTACAATCTTTGTTTATTGATTAAATGTACTGCTATGATTTGTGTATTAGACTATACAACCCGAAGCGGAGGTATGATCAGTGTTGTCTGAAGAGCTATTTGTCAGTGTATAAAATTCTAAGATTAATAGTGATTAATTCCCCTACCAAAGTATGAAGTTTATTAAGGCATCGTGTTTTGATTATCAATAAAGTGACAGTCATTTCTGAAAAAAAGATGAATTTTATGGTTATCACTTAGTTGATTCATCTTGTTGCATTGAAATCAGACATAAGTGGTACAATAAAAGATTATAGGACATCAGCTTTGTTCTTTCAATCCACTGCAGTTTAAATTTGAAATATCACAGTTGGTACATCTATCACACAGTTCAATTTTGTTAAACTTAAAATAGTGCCAAACTGTAATTTCTGTTTGAAATTGTGCGAGCATTGGTTAAATATTTCTTTCCTTTTTCAATTCTTATATTGCCATTTTTTTTTTCAAATTAAGGTGACATAAATTGAAATTTTTGCCCATATAAATTTATGGTAGAGTACATTATTTTGAACCAGTATAAGGAAGAGATGACAGAGTTGCAACACAGTGATGAATTATCCAAACGGATTTAAAAAAGTAGTAAAGCTAATTCTAAATAATACCCTTGGCATCATTAACATAACAATGACAAAGCTTAAAGTATGTTGATTTACCATTTCACAATAAGAAACTACTAGTGGTTCCATTCACCCCCACCTATTTGTATGTTTGTCATTTTGTATACATATTGTTAATTTTAAAGATTTTAATTCTAGATTATTGAAAAGATTTGGATAACATTTTATAACAAAATTTAAAAAAACAGCTCAATGGGTGCATGCCCTAAATTGTGATGTAATGCATTCATAGATTTGTCTTCCTCTATATTTGTTGTTGTGAAAAAAAATTGAGCTGTTACTGTTCAATAATTGACTTGGAATTATCTTCATTGAAGTTCTTAAAGATTTTCTCATATCCTTGATATAAATTATATCTCTTCAACATCCTTAAAGATTTTCCCATATCCTTGATATATACCATATCTCTTCAACATTTAGTATATATCAGTAGTTATTTTTTTTAATTTAATTTATTTTAATTTAAGAAACTGACTCTCATTTCAAAAATACAAATTACATTGTACCATCTTTCTTATAGTATTTGATTTGTTAATCTTTGAAAAAAAAAAGTTGAAAGAGGTACGTTTCTAAACTATATTCTATTTAAAGGTGTTGAAATTTACTTCTTAAAAGGAATTTTATAATAAGAATTCTCAAATTAACAGGTTTTTATCATCAATCATGCAACATGTACTTGATTTTCCTTTTGGAGTAGCTAAACATAGACAAGTACTGACTGTAATCTTATTTGTGTAGATTGCCCGAGGGGACGATGAGTCGGGGGATGAAGATGATGTGATGGTGTCCACTGTACCGAAAGCCAGCTCAGGCACCAAGACAGCGGAGGAGGACAGAGTCTAGACAGGCCCCGCCCACCCACACACTTACTGTATTAAGAGAGAGTCGATTTTATTGTTAGTAGTGATTGACACATGAAAGCTTTCTCAAAATTTATTGTAAGTGCATGTGTATCTTGTATGGTTTACCAGTACAGAAGTGGAATTTTACTGTCAATTTTGTCATCCTCACTTTACGTTACTTATGTATGTTGGGAGAAATCTGTTAAGGGGGAAAAAAGGAATGTAAAGGATTGTAACTCTGGTAATGACAGTTTATATATATATAGTTATACTCTGATCTGTTTGGAGGACTTGTTACTTGTTGAGACTGCTCGGTGTATTTATATATGATACATGTATATACCTTAAATATTGTTACATTATGTTGACAAAATTGTTTGATGTCTCTTTTTAGATTTTATCTTCTATGATATTGTTCATATTAAGATATTTATTCTATGGGTATATAGTCTAGTTGATTTTAATTTTTTTCTTAGGTTTTTAATAGTAAACAAAATGAACTTTTTCTTATATAAGTACATATACACTGGTATTAAAATTAACACAGTTTTCTTTAACAGTTTTATCTTACACATGTATGCAGGACGTCGACATAAAAACATTTCCAGTATTTGTTTTGGTACTTAGGTATACTTTGGATCATAAATAAGTTATGCATGATTATCTTTTACATGATTAATTATTTTATTTTGATATGATTTCGTACAATCAATTCAATACATTATTCTTCCAGTATTTATTGTGAATGTGTTGTTGGCCAGTGGGTTTCGTTTAAAGTACAAGGGTATATGTCATAAATATTGAATTCAAATAATGCATTTAGAATATATGCATAGTAAGGAAATGTTACAGAAACTTTCTTCCAGAAGCTTTGTACCTGGGTTTTAGTATTTAGTTGCAAAGGACTTTGCTTGATACAACTAGTGTAGTAGTACTCATGTAGTAACTGTAGCAGTACATTGAAGATTACTTGTCTCAGTGATTTTTTTTCTTTAAGTCTGTATCATTTATTGTTTATCAATATGTACAATATTCAGCTTAAAACAATCTTCAGTTTGACCTCATCTTGGGCAACATAGTTAAATTTGTATCAAGAAAAGAGAGATTACAGACAGAAATGTATAATAATGCCCTATATATATTTTAAACATTTGATGATTAGCTGTAATGAAATCTCAAGAAATAATTTTCATTATCTAAAAGATGCTGACCTTTTCTTGTTCAAAAGACGTTTACTGAATTGATAGCTAGTAGTTTACCCAGACACTGTTTTTAGGCCGGCCACCCTCTGTTTGTTTATAGAACATGTTTTTTCATTATTCCTTTGAAATTTGTTGGATGCTTTGTTTGACAAGTAGTTTGATACATGGCTTTTGATGTTATTATGCTCATAAATTGACTCAAAATGTGCAATTGTTTTCCCAAAGAAAGAAAAGTTTACTTAGAAGTGCAATGAGCTTTGTGTACTGCTTCCATACTAGAATTGATGAATACTGCTCTGTTCTGGGCTATACACACACATACTGGACAATCCTGTAGTTCTTACAGATGGCTGTCGACTTAACAATCACCTATTACTCACTCAATGAAGGTTTGTTGTCTTACTTTATTTGTCATGGAGAATGAACTTACTCAGAATGGGACTGTTGCTTGTCATAAACATTGTCAACTTTAAACTGTTTATGGAACATATTGTTTCCATGTTAAATCTTTCAGTTTTTATTTTTTTATATTTGTTAGAATTTATCTCTGCAATCTACTTGTAGGTTTTGTTTTACACTTTGTTATTATTTTGAATTCATACTCTTATTCTATGACATGGAATACGCATAATGCTATGATTGAATCTCAGATTTTTATTTTATATACTTCTGAACCAATTAAACGCACTGTAGCCTATTTCAAAGAAGTTCTGTTCAGTTTTTAAGACAATGGTTCAATCGATGAACATGTACATGTTTGATCCCTGTCCAAAACAGACGAATGTCTTAAAGCAATATGAGCTGCAATTTTCATGTTGAATTTTTTTTTTTTTTACGAAATTGTTATTTTCTACTAAAATGACAAAAAATATCATGGTTTTTAAATTTCTGTTAGCCAAATTTTTGTGGAAAAGGACGTTAAGAAACCTTAATTGGAGCAAAATTGAATTATTGTCGTCCTGTACAAAAATTGATTTGCTATATATTCCTTAGAAGAGAAATCTTTACTCTGACAAAAATAATGAATTTTTCAAATCTTGTTTATTATAAAAAGTTTAAGTTATATGCAGACTTATCACACTAGCAGGTTTTTGCAGCAAAATAAAATTCTATTAGAATTAGAAACTGTTCTATAACCAAGCCAGGAGAATGAGAAGTGAAAGGTTTTAATCTTAGATCAGGGAAGATATCTTTGAAGTACTATACTTTCATCTGGCAACACCTTTTAATATGATTGAAAGATTCGTGACTGGGAGATAATCAATGGATGTGTATGTTATAGTAGATGATGTACACGAAGGTTAAAGACAGTAACAGATGTAATGTGTCTTTTACATGTATACCCCTTGTAGACTCACCCTCTATCCCTCCCCTTTCCCCTGTAGGACAATTACTGTAGTAATTGCACTCTCTATATCATTGATTGCAGGATTGCGGGTATGATGTACACGGGGTACATAGATCTGAATATTGTGACAACGACTTTTTTACAGCGCCGTAAAATTAAATACAACGGAGACAAATCCTTATGAGCAAACTTAAAGGAGTCATTGAAGTACTATTTTTATTGAAGCAACTTTGTAATGACGTTTTTACTTTCGGAAGCACAAAAATCGATCCTTTCGCCTGGAATAAACCACAAAATGAGAGGATGGCGAGTGTATTTTGCGTATTCGTTCCTTTGTAGTCATTTACTGAAGTAACTGAATTTGATACCATAATTATGGCACGCAAAATTCACAAAAATGAGCTAAACATAGTTTCACATTTGATAAATTAGGTTTTTCGACTGTTAACTATAGTTTACGAACCGCAAACTATAGTGAACGATTCTCTAATTACAGTTTTCATCTGTAAAACTATATTTAACGGTTGTAAGCTATAGTTAACGAATGATAAATTAAGTTCATCCGTCTGCAAATAACGTTAACGATCGATTTTGCTAATAAATATAGATTCACATCTGTAAACTATAATTTGCATTCGTTAACTATGGTTAAGAGTTATTAATCATAGTTTCACACTGTTGAAACAATTTTTATCAGATGAACTAGGTTTTGCAATCGCAAATGGTTGTTTTCAGTGTTAAATATAGTTTTACACTCCTAAAACATAGATGATCGCGTTAACTATGGTTTACAGATGTAAAATATAGATTATCGTCATTAACTATAGTTTTATGTCCGTAAACTATAGTTAACCACCGTTAAACCTAATTTATCGACTGTGAAACTATGATAAGCTCATTTCTGTGAATTTGGCGTCCATACATGATTACATAACTCCCTTTAACAAATTAGTATTAGTCAGGTTCCTTTAAATTATGACATCTTTATCGGATATCATGCATGTGTGTTCAGGCTGGCGTAAAAATTAAGGTGCATCAGAACCAAACGATCGGAAGCATGGCTAGATTTCAGAACTATATCCCAAGGCATTGGAAAGGTATGCAAAATACCAGATTTCAATACGTTACCATAGCAAGGCCAACCCCCCCCCCCCAAAAAAAAACCCAAACAAACAAACACACGCACACATACACACACAAAACTCGACCAAATAAACCAGATACTAATCACAAGGAAGAATTGTGCTGCAATCCTGTCTCCAAAAGCTTGGAGACAACATTTAATAATATCAAACTGATTAAATATATAAAACAGAGACAATCATCGAGTTCATGGACTCATATCCTCCCAAGTGACCGGAGACGTACACAACGAGTGAATTCCGGATGTGACATCTGTGGTGTAATCTCCGGATGTGGAAGGGAAGAAAAACGAACTGTTCAATGAGGATTCCGGGGGTCTACTTGTATCCCGAATTCCCTCTAGTTGGTAAATAAATCCAACCATTTTCATACAACTTTCGATCTGGTGATTGTGAAAGTGGTAGGCCATCACTGACCAAGGAATGAGTGCGTTCATTAGCTCTCGTCTAACAGTGACCGAGACACAGGCAATAACTCTCTCCAACAGTGACAAATAGGGAGACAGAATTTTGTTCATTTCTATATTTTTCAAACTTTTGAACGTACAAGAGGCGCTGCAACTATGGAGGGAGTTGTGGAGGTCTTTGAGTTGGACCAGATCTTGCTGGTTCTCACACTTGTCAACAAACGGCGCCAACTGAAAGAGCAGATCGATTTTCTTGCTGCAGATTGCAGGAACTTTTGCAGTGAAAACCTGCTGAAAGGGTGTAGTCAGAGCTGCCAGATTAACCGACCCCTTGATATTGTCGTGAAGTCTCTCGTACACTAACCATGGGATATTGGTCCGAAGGGACCAAGCAAATAGACCGGCCAATGCTTGGTCCCAAGCGGCTCCAAAATATCGCATGTTGAAGTGGTGTTCTCTGGTCAAGTCTTCTGTGTGGTCATGGACCATCGATCGACTGCAGAGTGGCTTGTGTGTCACTGACGATATTTTGCACATTGGCCAGGGGTCCTCTTCCAGAATCAGTTCTACGACGTGCTCCATTGCTTTGCCTTTGTAACTTTTGCAAATTTTTAGAAAGTAATACGTCTCTGATTCCACTCCTTCTTCGCTCTTCTCCTTTTGAATAAAAATCGGTCCACCTGGTTTAAAAATGTTATATTTGGGAAGTTCTTTGTATTCTTCTTTCGTTATGAGAAATCGAGAGACCGATTTATCATCCGATTCATAGTCTAACACTTCCAAAAAGTAGATGTTCATGTTGCTTAACAGATTTTCTCTCTCCTCTTCCGGAAACGTGAACGAGAATTTGATATTGCCAACCATGGATTCATCGTCAAGTCCGACGGAATCGGATCGATCTGGGCGAAACCAAAGTCCTTTAATCCTAGGATAATTTCGAAGGATGGAATAGTCCTGTGTAGGCAGCAAGGTCGTGGCTTGGTGGGTAATGACCGGAACTGCGTCATCAAAAGGCAGTACACAACTGACGCAATCGAATTTTGTGTAATACAGTTGAAGAAGCATGGGCCATTCATCTCCGCGGAGAGTTTCTGGAATGAGGTAGTATTGTTTAGAGTCTGTCGCTGGTCGCCATAGCGTTAAGGTTTCCTCATCCAGAAACACATCTGTAATCTTTGTCGGCGACAAGGATGTCTACCAAAAAACAAAAAAGAAACATGAGTGATTTATTAAAACATTAATAATTTAAGGGATGTCAGTAAATAGTTTGCTTTTTCACGAATACATGCATATCAGCTGCAAATCTACCGTTATGTGTTAAATTTACCTTTCATTTTCAAGTTTCGCCCACTAAAAAAATAGGGTACAATGTAGGTGGATGTTTGTACCTTTAATTCTAAATCTAACATGCAATGATTTCATATCATTCTTATTTTGTATGAAGACGATCCCCGATGTATTTAGCTACATAAGTGTCCTATATGGTCAATTGAATCTTCCACTCCAATAATTCAACAACAAAGGATTTCTCATTAATTAAGTGACCGATGATTAAAGCTTTGTTCTCAAATATGTGTATTGAGATTTAAAAAAAAGAAAGATAAGTGCGTTGATGTGCAGGTATTCAGAGGTGACAGGTCGGATTGTACATCTCTGTGATTGATCTGTGATAGACTAAATAGTTGAGAGGATTCCAGCACTTATAATCTTGTCCACAGGATTCCATGTCTATGGTGGCATAGATCTGCCACCACTTGTCAGATAATAATATCGACTTGTCAGATGATTATGTCGACTTGTCAGATATTTATGTCAACTTGTCAGATCTTTATGTTGACTTGTCAGAAAATAACTATATTGAATAGAAACTCAATATTTTGTTGTCAAAACCTGTTAGTGCCAATTACTGCCATTTACTTGTCATCATAATATCTGACAAGTCGACATAAAGATCTGACAAGCTAACATAATTATCTGACAAGTCGACATAAAGATCTGACAAGTTTACATAATTATCTTACAAGTCGACATCAAGATCTGACAAGTTAACATAATTATCTGACAGAAAAAATAAAATGGCCACTAGTTTAAAGAAAATTATCATTCATATTATAAGTCGACTTGTCAGATAATGATGTAGACTTGTCAGATGTTATGTCGTCTTGTCAAATAATTATGTCGACTTGTCAGATAATTATGTCGACTTAACAAATAATTGTATCGACTTAAAAGATGATTATGTCGACTTGTCAGATCCATATGTCGACTTGTTTGAAAATATTATGTCAACTGGATGGCACTAATTGGGCGTGTAAACGTTATGGTGTTGAATTTTTAAACACGTGAATAAGTGAAAAGTCGACATAAAGATCTGACAAGTCAACATAATTATCTGACAAGTCGACATAAAGATCTGACAAGTCGACATAATTATCTGACAAGTGGTGGCAGAAATATGCCACCATACATGTCATATAATCTTGTCTACAGATTCTTGGTGTTAAACAGTCCATTAAACATCCTTGTTCGATCAGTTTGTTTGACTCGACTCAAATCTATTCGGAACGACATCTTGTTGAACGAACAGATTTTTATCAAAATTGATTGACGGTCAAATCCGTGATTTACAATTTAGCGATTGCTAATGAGTTAATATTTTATTGATTAATTGGTTTATTATGTGATTCTTAACGAATCTACAGCTCGAGTTACTATCATTTTACACAATACTTTTCAATTTAGAAAAAAATGACATTCGTCGAAGATTCAGTTCGAAATTGGGTCATCGATCGATATTCTGTCAGGATGCAAGATTAGCTAACACAAATAAATGCCAACACATAACTCTGAAGTGTAGAATGAATTGTTTTATGTTGGGATGCCTAATGTTGGTTAACTGTGCGATTTCTGAAGTCTCGATCGATATTAAATAAAATGTCGTGGTGGGCGAAAGGCAATATATAAAATGGTGGGGAAATTGATTTAACCATTTGGTCAATGAATAAAGAAATGAGTACTGTAGATATAAAATTGAATCATTAATTAACATAACATGCCCATGAACTCGGGCGTCGAATTGTTCTTCTGTATGGCCTGTGTAGTTTATAAACCTGTATGTTAAATCCCTGAGCAAACCCTACACACTTCTTATCTCGAAGTTTAGACAACGTCTTAGAGGAAGAAAGTCAAATTTGCAAAGAAAACCCAACATTTACATGGCGAGGTAATGTCGCTATCGCTCTTGTCCCCTGGACCGCAATAAAAACATGTAATTTACCATGTATTCTATGGAAAAGCCAAGTCTGATAACATATTGATAAAATTTCAATTAAAATAATACCCAGTACAATATAGTTGTTATCTTTTAATATAGACACATTATAACATAACTACAGTTTATGCAAGATCAACAAAGATGCCCACACCAACCCACCACCTCTCTCTCTCTCTCTCTCTCTCTCTCTCTCTCTCTCTCTGAAAATTTTAGCACCTTGTTGATGGAAGAATTGGGTATTTACCAATCTATTTACCGACAATGGTGTTTTATGGTATCACATAGCCAATGTTAAAATGCCCGGACTAAGCTGATCAGCCGACATTACGTAGATACCGGCTCCTTATTCCTGTTAAACAAAATTTGAAACTACTTGAAAATCTCGAGGACTTTTAAATTGTTTTGCGTCTTTTTATTTAAAGTTTAATGTCGCCGAAATTCATCAGATTCAAACACATAAATCATTCAAACCTTTGCTTGGGTGAACCCTAATTTCTTCTCACAATTAGATTTGGTTTTTTTGCATGATTGTTTATTACGGCGTTTAATTCGTCTACAGCGCTAATGATATAAGAATATTTGAACGAACTTGCAAACTCAAAAAACCTGAATATATTTAAAAGCTTAATGACAAAATTTGTTTACAGTATGGTTTAAATAAATTTACGGGTCTAATGACAAGTAGTATTGAATTACTTCTTGTTCGTTGAATTTCTGCCTTTCAAGGTTTCCATTTATTATTTAATATTTATGTAAAGAGAACTTGAATTTTGAATTAGGTGAAACTAACGATTTGGCATGCGAATGTGTTCATATTATCATGTATTCAATAAGGAAACTTGTATATGGTGCACACAATAATCAGTTTTCTAACTACGTGTACAACCAGCGAACGCCGTCTCTCTCTCTGTCTGTCTGTCTGTCTGTCTGTCTGTCTGTCTCTCGGTCTGTCTGTCTCTCTCTCTCTCGGTCTCTCTCTCTCTCTCTCTCTCTCTCTCTCTCTCTCTCTCTCTCTCTCTCTCTCTCACTGTCTGTCTCTGTCTGTCTGTCTCTGTCTGTCTGTGTCTCTCTCTGTCTGCCTTTCTCTTTCCCTCTCAAAAGACAAAAGACACGTACAATAAAGCATTAAAATGAGTAGAAATTACGACAAAATTTCACTAACATTCACGTTTACCTTGGAGTGGTTAATAAAATTATTGTTTAATCCATCTGTTCCTTCCATAATTCTTGCAATTTAAGTCTCCATAGCAATAGAATGAATCTCTAAGAATCCTTTTTTGTTCAAATGGGCAACATACACATAAAATTGCGGTGCCCGTAAAAATGTTGTGAGTCTCTGTGGACGGGTACCTGTCGAACGTCCTGAGTGTTCAATGCTTGTGCTGATCCCCGCCGATTGATCGCTTTATCTGATCTACGTATATACAGGTATATCCTCGATCACCGGCATGTCAACGAACCCTAAAATACCAAACAAAATTGATTTTTATTTTTTAAATACTTGTCTCTTGCGATAGAGCAATTTACGAGAATTGGTTTGAGAACACATAATAGTATTGGAACGCACGTTTTCTGCGTTTCTGAAATTTTAAATGTAATTTTTCTGCATAAAGCTTCACCATTAATAAATTTTTATAGCAACAATAGAAAGATATCGTTGGAAAGGGAGATAGAAAATCAATTACAAAACAATGTAACCAGATTTCAATTGTTACATAATATCGCGACCATTGATCGATTGGTTAATTAATACCAAAACCCGAGGTTTCGAAATTGGACCGTATCAAATGATGTGAACATTTCTTCAATTACGGGTCAGTTTGCTCCATTGACTGTCCATCGTATGCTACCGAATTATAATTATTAGTCCATAAAGCCATACTGGTCAGCTACTAATGTCCTATTACCCCTTGGGCTATCATTAGTATATGTATATATATACGAGTACTAAAGCAGCAGGTGCCCAGCTGCCATTAATGACCATTGATTCCATTGGACGGACTTCGTGTAAGTACATCGCCACAGAACATTCCACTTTAATTTATTGGTTTACTTTGTTAAATGTTTTCTGTTAGGTTATATAGATTTACAAGAATTTATATTATATGTTTGATATTAGATACTTTTGATATACACCGAACAAACGGAGTACACCACACTAAGTGCTAACAGTAAACTTAAATTACTTAACTTTATTTACAGCTTCAAAATGCTAGGTCGCGTTCGATTTGTTTTTCTCCTGCTGGTGACGACAACGATTGGTCACGCATACAATAGAGGGCGATATCATCCAATCATAAAGCGAGCTGCTATCTGTAGAGAGGAGGATGGACACTTGTGGTATGAGAACGAGTGCGTCTGCGTGAACGGAAGAACCAAATGTTGCTGTGGATCCGAGGGAATACGATGTACCCAGCTCATCTCGTGTTGGTGATATATCAGTGCTTCACCCAATTGACATTGTTATTATAGATGTGCACGTGTACACGTTTAAAATAACATACATGAAAACTTGAAATCAATTATAAACGATTGGTTGTGTTGTTTCTTGAACAAAATAAAGAAAGGAGAAACTATAATATCTTTTTATCATATATTAAAGCCATTTTAGAAATTTTGAGTTTTGTTGGTTCAAGTGTATCGATTTAATACTGTTTATATTGAGCCAACAAAAAAAATCGTTTTTCTTTAGCTACATGTATAGGTAAGCTACTTGAGGTATAAGCGAAAAAAAAAAACACCTGTCGAACAGTCGGTATACTGTTTTGGTCCTGATTTGGTTAAGTTTTTATTTTTGATTGAATTTAATTAAACTTTTTATACTTTATGAAAATGTTCCAATGCATGTAATGTTTATCTCTGCAGCTGGGAAAGAAACATATGGACGCAAAGGATACAAGATCCGCTTTTGGGCTACAAATATTAAAGTTATTCTTTTTCTGAGAAAAATTTTTTTTTAATCAGAAAAACGTTGAGAATATCACATATTCAAATATGAAAACTCTAAAATAGATAAATTTTGTGTACTTATCTAGTTCAACTTATTAAAGAAGTCATCTTAAATTCTGAAACAAGTAAATTTAGAGTGATTACTAGCAAGTAATAACTCAACATACATATTTCTATCGACAATTGTTTATTGGACTCAAATGCTAGTTTCACTATCCAGTCTAATTTGAATGCGTCAATTGCATGACCTGCTCTCGATGCAGTGTATTTCTCCTGATCCACAACAACATTTGTGCTCATAGTCCACACAAAAGCACTCGTTTTCAAACCACAAATACCCATTCTCGTCCGTACATACCGGGGAACGCTTCTGAATGGAGTGACTTCTCCTTGTATTGTAGGCTTGTCCAATCACCGCCAAAACAATTACAAGAAAAACCAATCGAACACTCGCGGCGCCTTGCATGATTGTTGAAAAAGCGTCTGTAAATTAGAAAATACCCAAACAATTTAGAAACAATTCATCGTTACGCGATTCACCAAAATAAACAAACTCTACAACATACTTGTTGAGTTGTGGTGTCCCAGGGTTTGATAATTCCCCCGGATGCTTGTCTCCATTTATATCAAATGCCTAAAGAGACGTCGCAGTACACGTGGTTACGTAAAACTTGGCACAAGCTGTTCCTTCCGGATGTTCATTATACGTATGTGCTCCGGTAACACTGAAGACTGCATCATGCCGTTCAGGTATTCTGTGTATACTGTATCAAATCTAGGCAACAGGGGGTTTCTATTGTAACGTTGTAACCTTGACATAATAGCAAATTCTAGAATTTAATGTGTACTCGCTTAGATTAGGAAAAAAAATAACTGTTTATTTAAAACTGTTTTAAGGGTCCTCCACACACCTGGAAAAAGTTCTGCATACAAGCCCATTCTTTCAGATTACTTAAAGATATGGACTTTTAGCATGTGTTCGACTTGAAATTAACAACAACAAAAAATTTAATTCGGGGATAAAAAATCAATTTTCTAAATTGTACCACTCTTCATGAAAATAAAAGTTCCTGCTGAATTTGAACTCGGGACCTGCGGGTTGGTAGTCGGAAGCTAAACTCATTGCGCCACAATTTTTAGACGCAATATTCTGGCTATATGAACTGTTTCACAATGCGTTGAAATCGCCATGTTGTGACGTACTATCATAAAAGGTAGAAGTCACGGGGTGTCGATGATCCTTAAAACGTTGATAAGGAAAACTAGAAAAAATTCACAGCAAAATCAACCTTCCAGTATATAACAGAACAGGTGTATATATTTGTGATTCATAATCGAAAAACAAATTATGATAGACACATTAGCAAGATTGTTTTTATTCAACAATTCAAAATGAAATACGACGAATGACATTTTATTTCTTTGAGATTTATGACAAATCTATGTCAAGTTTCAGAAACTATTTCTACCATCCACACTTGTTAAAAAATATTTTAATGCTAAAAATACTGACTTTTTTTTTCAACAGATAACCCAGCGACATTATAACATTCATAGCATTCTAGACGCATACTTTCTCTACATCTTTTTTTGATCAGAGATACCCATTTACGTGCTTCCACTTAATATAGACTGCAGAGTATTGTTGTTAAGACAGAGTATTTTCTTTAAATATTTCATGCATATTCACTCAAATATGATGTAGAAAACTAAACTGTACATTTATCTTAAAAACTAATGAAGTGTATTAAAAAACCCCAGAGAGAGTATGACAGCTGAATGTTCAATAATTAAAAAAACGCGTATAGTCACTCAATCGGCAATAAATTTGATTGGGTAATCATATGCATACACCTGCTGCAACATATGGCGCTCCCCCGGGCCGAAACCTACTCCATCCGTCCCTATACTCTCATCCTGGCCGTCAACTCACTCCAGGACATCGTTTTGTCGGTCAACAAACCTACGACAGAAAGCATCCATTTAACCACAAAAAACCGAATTAGGACAAGTAATTTCATAATAAATTAATTGCTATAAAATTCTTCTCTGTAATTATTATGCTACTGATTTACAGCTACATATATTTTGGATTATTATACTTTCATGTTAAATACTGAAATCTGATTGGTTTAGACGCAGTTGACAATCCGTTCTAATACCCTCAGCGTTAGCAACACACTTGGCAACGGGCCGATAGAACGAATTGTTACATGCGCGTATATTATGCGCGTACGGTTCGCCGTAGAACTTACATCTTTTCTATATAAAAACATTCAAATTTGCTATAAAATTAAGACATTCAGTATAATAAAATAAATAGTGCTTCGCGTCGGTTGACAATGGTTTTCTCGGGGTGTCAATTTCAACTGGTACCCTCCCAATCAGGCACTATTTATATAATATGATAGGAAGCATATTGAAACCCATGTGAGTGTTTGGAAGGCAACTTGAAACACCCCTCCGAATGTGTTCGGAATGTTTTCTTTATCGTTGTTAAGTATGTAATAAATCCAGAGGTGCTCGAATGAAAGTTCACGAGACTTCGCCGAGATTTGTTCAGGTCCTGTGAAAATTCGAGCGGAAGTATAAGTGTTTGGATAATATTCTCAAAATACGTAAGTACTGGCCGTTTTTCATATCATATCCTACTTTGATTTATGTTAAAACATGAAAATCTATTAAGATACCGGGTATATGTCTTATTTCAACATAAAGCGGTTATTTAAACTAAACGATGATATTCAGAAAAGAGTTATCGTTCGTGTTCAACTACTCTATATACACGTTGTTGAAAATGGGTTGCTTGATAAAAGCATAACCATGTTTTATGCTTTTGGTGTGCAATACCATGCTTTTTAAAAAAAGAATTGATGTCTGTTTTGTATAAAAACTTAGTATATCGAGCCGTTTTCAAGTAACAGTCTGCATAAAATAGTATAGTCTGTTTCACTATTGATGCTAATACTAGATCAGCGCGGATCGAAAATTAATCCTTAGGGTGGATCGCTACTGAGCATGCTAATTGTTGCAACAGCAGAAAAAAACCCCTATATTTTCTATTGTCACATTTATTTCTAGAACTCATTTTATCCACCAATTAATAAAGATATGGTTTAAAATCAATAAACGTCTAGATTTTATATTTGATTACAAGTACCTAGATTCTAGGAAATAGACTATAAACACGAGGCACGATTTTTACTGCGAAACTGAAAGGGTCAAATAAAACCACATGGTCTAAAGTTAAATGACAATAACATTCGCAGGGGTGTGAAAACCTCAAAACGCTTGATCAGATATTCCAAAAACGTTTGAAAATATATCTTAACATTTGTGGTAACACAGTGAAAGAAATACAAGTTTCAACTTTTACTGTAAATTTTCAATTAATACATCATTGACCAATAAATAAATTCACGTTTGACATTTCTGTTACATGTATCTTTTTAAGGAAAAACAATTTTGAGACTTATTTCGTCGTCTTAAAAAAAAATACACAGTAGAGAAATATTAGACCAAAACTCGATGCTCTAATTGGCTGTTAGCAGTTGTCTTATTTATCATTTACTATAAAGTTACATGCAGATTCATAGCAGTTCTCAAAAAAAAAAAATAAAAAAATAAAAAAATAAAAATACAGCGCATATTGCTTTAACAAATCAAAATAGCTGGAACATTACACAACAGAATTGTGTATATAGAAAAAGTAGAAAAATCTAAATACACAGGGGAGTTTAGGTAACTTTACTAACAATGGAGAGCATTCGGACTAGCATAATAGATTAAAATTCATACACTTACTAGAAAGAACAAGTGCACTTAAGCTATAGATAATGGGCCCTTTTTCAGTGCCGAAATTTTTATGTAGAAAATATCAACAAATTGCTTTTTTCCCGTAATATTTAAGCACTGATGGATACTTCTGATTTATATGCACGCTTAAATTACCAAAATTAACATAGAGTTTAAAAAATTGAGAATTTTTAAATGCCTATAAATAATCTAAATCCGGAAAAATCGAACCGAACCTACTTGAATTGTGTCTATTTATATCAGAGGGAGGAGACATTTAAATCAGACAACATTATTCTGTTGGTGGATCGATGGGGGCGTTTACTGAATTATACTTTATGCATTATTTTACGTCTGAAAAAAAAATTGAATAAAGCTTTGAAGTTGCATATTACCATAGTGATCAAACAAACATTCCTGACCATACAAAGTTGATGGAAAGCAATTTAAAATGTGTCAATGTTTTACAGTGAGCACATTTGACAAACGTCTACCTGGATATAACCCACGTGATTGTTTGAAATAATTTATTCCATGCGTGGGTTCAAACATGGGTCACGCAGGTAATAGCTTTCGCTTGCTATAGGAAAAACCTTGAAATTTTCATACGCTTTCCATTTTTCAGGTACCAGCCTAATGTAGTACAAACTTCTTATTTTCACAGAAGTTTTCTAAATGTATAATGCGTATTTTTTCTTTTCCACAAGTTTGTACTCGGTTAGGCTGACAGTAAACAAAGGCTTTGAAATGAATGCCCGTCCTCGATTTACTATACAAAATCACGAATGTTGGCTGACCCCTACTTTGTTGTAAAGCTTCGTGCTTTTTATGTACAGTAAATTCAGCGCTAAAACTTGTTGATTTTTATGGATTAGATATCAATAGGTGATGTTGGGTAAAAAATTATGCTTAAGTTGAATCTTCATTTATTCACTTTTTACCGGGGCCCATAACACCCCTACGAATGTGTTCGGAATGTTTTCTTTATCGTTGCTAAGTATGTAATAAATCCAGATGTGCTCGAATGAAAGTTCACGAGACTTCGCCGAGATTTGTTCAGGTCCTGTGAAAATTCGAGCGGAAGTGTAAGTGTTCGGATAATATTCTCAAAATACGTAAGTACTAGCCATTTTTCATATCATATCCTAATTTGATTTATGTTAAAACATGAAAATCTATTAAGATTTATGTCCTATTTCATTATCTAGCGGTTATTTAAACTAAACGATGATATTCAGAAAATATTTATCGTTCGTGTTCAACCACTCTGCACGTGGTTGAAAATGTAAACATTGGGTTGCTTGATAAAATCATAGCCATGTTTGATGCTTTTGGTGTGCAATACCATGCTTTTTAAAAAAAGAATTGGTGTCTGTTTTTTATAAAAACTTTGTATATCGAGCCATTTTCAAGTAACATTCTTCATAAAATAGTATAGTCTGTTCCACTATTGATGTTAATACTAGGTCAGGCGCGGATCGAAAATTGATCCTTAGGGTGGGTCGCAACTAAGCATGTTAATTGTTGCAACAGCAGAAAAACCCTATATTTTCTATTGTCACATTTATTTCTAGAACTCATTTTATCCACCAATTATTGAAGATAGTTTTTAAAATAAATAAATGTCTAGATTTTATATATGATTACAAGTACCTAGATTCTAGGAAATAGACTATAAACACGAGGCACGTTTTTACTGCGAAACTGAAAGGGTCAAATAAATCCACATGGTCTAAATTTGAATGACAATAACATTCGCAGGGGTGCATAAGTGCACTCGTCCAAATTTATAAAGATATTATGCTATGATTTTATCAGCTCGACATACTATGTATTTTCAAGTTTTAAGTCGACAGATAATCTTTGATTATTTCTAAGGGTCAGCGATGTACTATGCTGACATAGAAAGAAATGCTCAGCAAAGTTGTGATTTGTTCGACGACATCTGAGTTAATTGTGAAGAAGAACAAACTCGGGTGTAAAATTATTTTACGTATTTGATTGAGAACAGTTATGTGAATTTAAATAACCTTAGAGTATGTTGAGAGATGTAATCAACATGAGAAATGATTACATGCATGTAACATTTAGAATACCAATATCTAGAACAGCATCAACCATGATTAAAAAAAAAATTAACTTCCATATCAATAATTCGTGGGTTTTTTCCATCTAATAAGAGTATCCGGCTTAATATTAATGATATTCTATAAATAAAACCAGTTCAAGTTTATTAGAGATAATTTCAAATGATATTTATCAGCGTATGAACCACCAACCGAATCACCAAACCAACTTTCGCCAGTGACATTTGCCAGATATTTCTGTTTATTTAATAGGCCTACTTAAAATGACATTGGTTTGGTAAATAATGTTTAATTATTTCATACGTTGTTGAAGTTAACTCTTCGTGAACTATATGTCATGTTGTAAATTTTGAATTTACTGGGTGGGTGTAAATACAAAATTTACAACATGACAAATTTACTGGGTGGGTGTAAATACAAAATTTACAACATGACATATATATATTTACATTTTCAACTGTCTTTGTCTGTGATAACATTACGAATCAATTTTGAACCCTAAAACCCAATAACTTCATAAAACATGAGTGACACAAAATGGGCGTGTCTTATAGCATAACCGAGAGACGGTATTGGCTGCGCCGCGCAGTAATACATAGCATGTGCTACACGAAAAAATAGTGATTTTAAATAATGCCGTTTTAAAGTGTACAAATTGGAAATAATGTAAATATAAGTAATAAGGAATCATTCTTTGAATATTATGAGGTGATAATTTCGGTCGGAGCGTGGTCAAATCTATCATAAAGCCCTTCAGGCTTTATTGGATTTGACCACCGTCGCCCCGACCGAAATTATAACCTCATAATACTAAAAGAATGATTCCTTATTCCTTAAATAGTACGAAATCGGTATAGGTTTATTAGTCTCTGATCCAACGCAACGGATTGACTATACTTGAATAGGTTTTTGCATGCGTTTCCGTCTATGGAACTTTAAAATTACAAATATTCATGTGTGCTGTGAAAGTATGCGGTTCCCAAGGGGGGGGGGGGTCCAAGGGAATTTTTATTTTCTGGAGGGGGCGGGTTGGGTTTCAAGACCTATTTTCGGTATGTTTTACCATGTCGGTTTAAAAAGAGATGTGTGACTGAATATAAACAATAAAATGTGTTGAAGATTCACTGAGCTATGAAGGTTTGATCGAGGAATTGAGGTAGTTATCCATTACCATATATAAAATTGGGATTTCAAGTTTTTGTGTTTATTTTTTTAGATTGCTTGTAGAAAATACTCAAATAATGATGAATGTTATTTATGTACGAAATAACAATGTGTGTTTTTCTGTTGATTTGTGTTTTTTTCTTGGCTTTTTACTTTTGTGCGAAAGCTAAGCATAGAAAAAAAACCTGGAATGACCCAGGGACGAGAGCGCACTGGCAACCGAATTTATGACGAACGATTATGACGTCATATCCTACAATGCTGAGAACAAAATGTGTGGGTATATTTTGTTTTTACTGAAATTAGAAAAATATCTTAATATAAGATCTATTAGTATGGTGATCTTAATGTGAAACAAGTGCATCAAGCTGATATGTGATTATATATTTTCACGAGGTCCCTTGACAGGTGCTATCCGTAGGACTCGTACATGTTACGTAGATTTGGATTTGTAACTCTTGTCATTAAAATTTACTTGCATGCTTTGTTAGGTGAACTAGGTAATCGTAGCAAAATTGGGTGGTAGCACGATGAAATGTTAGGCCTAAGTCATATATATTCCGCTGCCCATATACGTTACCTCTGTTATTCAATTTGTATGCACACACCGTTGCAGTTGTGAGACTATATCTTTCAAAAAATAAGGATTCAATACTTAAGTAGCATGTTTCCCCCAAATAAATTTCTTCTGAAAAATGATATGATATAGAAATAATCAGACACCTCTCAACAGAGACTAAACCTTTAGGCTGACTACTGTTTTATTGTGAATGAATTTATGATGAATTTTTCATGGCTGTACTTGACAGTTTTAGATGCATCTGATCATGGTGAAAACATGGAGAATTGTAGCATGTGCAGTTGGGAGGAACAGCGGCCATTACCGTTACAGAGTAATTATTTTTTTATTGACATTCAAATTCAAATAAAATTTAATGAATATTTTATTTTACACCATCAATTGATAAAATGTGACCTACAATTTAACTTTGTCAGTGAATGTTTTCAGAAAAGACTTGCCTAAATTCAATTTGTGAAATGACACAAAAAAAACTAAAATAGTATCTCTTGTGTCCTTTGTTTGTGTATAATATAGATAATATCTTTTTATTCTATGGTATTAACTCAATTGCTCTCTATTATTAGTGGCTGACCTAAATGAATTAAGATCCCTGCGTCGGTCATTCAATGCTGCTTGTGAGAGGAAAGCCAGAGAAATAAATGAAGTGGACCTGACTTGTGAAAAGCCACAAGATAAAGTGAAGATTTTACAGGTAAGGCAAATTCATTGACTAGTAAATTTAAAAAAAAAAGAAAAATATTTTTTCAACCATATAAAATGAATTTGAAGATGATTTCTACTACATGCATGCAAATACCAGGAACCTAAAATTATATATACTGATGACAATTAAAACCCCTATTAGCTCATCTTAGCCAAACGCAAAAATATTGCATGTAAAGCAAGTCCTTTTGTAGTCTTTTTTCAAAGATTCGGGTTATTAACCTGCTGCTGCGTTTAAAATGAATCCAATAATACCGGTACATTGAAATGTAAACCAATATATTCTTAAATGACATTTCCTTAATTGACTAAAGTTTGACAAAACAATTAGGCACGGATTTGACAAGAAACTTAATCCAATTAAGCAATATCGGTAATTTTATTCATAACAAAATCTGCAGCAATAGATATGAATGCTTACAAAGGTCTTTAATCATTTTTTAAATTCTTTATTTTTTTTTTTTTAAGAGTCGAATTCAAATTTTATCCCAATATGGAGAGGATCTGAACGACCAGAATAAGTACTTGTTCAATATCTTAGATGCCAAGTTTAAGGAAGTTAATATGGCCAAGAAAATGATGGGTTGTCTTAAAAATCAGGTAAATTTATGTAAGTTATCATTAATATAATACCTTACAATAACGAAAAATTGGTTAATTAAATTATATTCATAAATGTATGTGTATATAACCGGTAGGAAAGTAAGTTTGGCACTCTTCAAAACTAGAAAAATGATAATGTCCATAAATGGTGAGGAATTTTAAAATGAATGAGAGCCATTTAGAATAGAACATTTAAATGAATGCATTATTTAATTTTGGCTTATTAGAACTAAATATTGAAATTAATGTAAAGTAATTATTTGTTTTCCACATGAAAGATTGGTTTAAGTATTAAAATGGTTTCTGTAAGCAGCTGTTGTAGAATTATTGGATGTTAAAGGACACTTTAAATGAACGTTTAAATCATACAGAAAACATAGTACTGACATTGTGATTTCTAGATAGTGATAAGAGATGGAACTATAAAGAAGCTACACACTGAATATCACCAGTCTGTGGCCAGACATAGAGAGGAGGAGACAGAGGTGGAAACTCAGATGGAGGCGATAAGGAGACTGGAGCAAGAAAACCAAGCAGTTCACAAGAAGGTAGGTCTCTCTCTCTCTCTCTCTCTCTCTCTCTCTCTCTCTCTCTCTCTCTCTATGCATTTCATAATTAAGGATCCACAATCCTAAAAACTCCTAAAGATATAATTTTCTGTTTAATGACTATGGTAAACTTCATACGAATAAAAGCAGTTGTATGTATACAAGTTTTAATATACTGTACTTGTTCAAATTGCTTAGACTTTAATTAAGGTACTTCACTACACCAGACTTACCGGTATACTTTTTAAGACACTACGTCACAAGATGGCGATTTAAATGTTTTGTTAAACTGTTTATATCGTTTGATTTGGTTGTATATTGTCGTAGCTCAGTGGCTTCTGAACTGCAGATCATGAGTTCGAATCCGACTGGAGCTTTTGTTCCAGTTTTCTGAATTAAATTTTCAAAAATATAATTTTTCATCCAAAATTGCACATTTTTTTTGCCTATTTGACTTAAATACTTCTTATCCATTATGATATCTATCATAATCAAGTAAATTTCTGCTGATTTGAGAAAATATTTTAAGGTGTAGTGAGCCACCTTAAAGAAAACTTTAGGGAAAAACTGGGATAATGCCAATGACTTTGCATCAGTGTAATACATATGATAGTATATATCTTTTTAATTTAAAAAATTCTGAATTTTTACTTCTTTTTCCACTCAGTTGTCAATCAAAGAAAAAACGATGGAAATGATGGAAACCGAGCATCAGGAATTGATTACGAAATTTGAAGAAAAAATTGAAATAGCGCTGGGTCTAGAGGAAACTATCAGAAAGTTGCAGGACAATGTAGCTATTGCTAACAAAGAGGTTACAGTGTTACATCTTTTTTTGTTCTTCAAATTTTAGTTATTTAATGTTATCAGAAATTTTCTTTGGGTCATAAATAATTGTATATTTTGCACGTCGAACAAATCTTAATCATCAACATTTATAGGATTAAATTTTTAGTTGTCTGTCTTACTAGATGTACATTTTGATCAATGTATGTCACGGTCATTTTTTTTCAAAATACAGGTAATGTTGAAGGGAGAAACAATTCAGAAGATGCATACTGAGCATCAAGAATCCTTTGCTAAACACGAGGCCAATGTAAAAGTAATTCAAGATCAGGAAGACACCATTCGAGATTTAAAGGATGAAATTGCAATTTTGAATACAAAGGTAAACTAAAAAAATGTTTATTCAGATTTTAAATAGAATGAATTAAATAAAAATTCATTGACATAAAAGGGTCTATACTTACATTGTCTTCAAAATCATAGCCCTTGAACACTTTAATTATAATTTCCTAGAGTTTTCCAGAAAATATATTATGTTTAAATTTGGAGTGGAGTAGATTTCAGTGGGAAAAGATGCTAAGTTAACTTGGCAACTACGGTACTTAAATACCATGGAAGGTTGACTTGTTCAGCTTAATAATAAGAGAAGATTATCTCAAATCCATTTGGTAATCACCTGTTTTATTCAAATTAAATTTTAGATGTCAAAAAAAGAAGAATCTATCCAATCTTTGCAACTAGAACACCAGAAATCCATGTCTAAGAATGAAGAGAATGTAAAACTGGTGCATAATCTAGAAGAGACTGTAAGCGGGCTACAACGCGAAAATAAAATGGCTAATGGAAAGGTTTGTAAGACACTTTGTAATGATCAGGTATTTTTTTTTATATGAAAAATATTTCCTATTACAACTTTGTGAGGTGCCATTTAAAAAGGCCCAGACTTTTCTCACCTTCCAATATCTTATATAGTAAAGTCAAATACTCATTATGCAATAGCAAAAATTCTTTATATGAAAGTTTAAGGAGGCCAACTTTAGTTTTCATTGCGCTTGTTTTTGCGCATTCTAGAAAAATACCGTGTATTAATACATTTTATGAATTTTTTTAATACCTTTTTTTTAAATTGAACACAATAAACAAAATACACATAAAAAATATTAAGATTTTTTTAGGAGATTTTTATTTTTTTCACTATTTTCCCGTGGTACGGTAGGTGAGCGTTGCCAATGTGCTTTTAGACGTTTTGATAAAATGAAGCTCTGTAGGAGTACATTATAAGAAATAACATGAAAGAAAAAGTAAAAATCATACGCCTTTGAAATTTTATACACAAAATAATGCTATTCTCAAGGATATTTTTCTTAATTTTTGAATGAATCCATTGTACCAATCTAAATTTGTAATTCTCCCAATACATGTATATAGCAAAATTTGGTGCATTTTCATATTTTGAGATGACCCCCACTGAAAATTTAGTATTTCTCACATATAAGGTAGAAAATGGTATTAATAATCACATATCACAATTTGAAGAAACGCTATTGTAGTTTTATTAAATCTGCTTTGGAAAATGACAATCTCCTTAATTTTCTTGAAACTTTGCAAATAAACTAAAGTTGGTGTAAATTACCTATGGTTAAAAAATAAAGTGTTTTGCTATTGTAGTTTTTACGCAAAAGAAAACCCAAATCAGGCTCCTTAAATTGCTTTAACAGTTAAATTTTAGAAGAATCGATCATTTTAAAAGATTTTCTTCAAGGACCCCACAACACGTTGCTATAATCCATGTTTGGCTTTTGGAGTTAGTACTTCTGTATACACTGACAGCAAGGAAGAATGTTTTAAGAATATTTTTGTTGAAGAATAAAGTAATGCTACATGTCAAATAAGACTTTACTACTGTAAACCAACACTAGCTAAACCAAGTGTCATTTGAGTGCAATAATAAAAATTAGGTAGATTTTTGAGAAACTTCTGCTTCAGGATAGTGCGGAATCATTAAATTTCGTGGGGGCCAATTTTCATAGATTGCTTAAATTTTAAAGGTTTGTGGGGACATAATTTTGTGTATTCTCTTAAACCTACAAAGAAAGTATGACTTAATTATTATCCCAATTTATTTATTTTTGGAAATTGTTAATTTGTGGATGAGAGGTACCCACGAATTCCACAAAAATTGAGCCACCACAAAATCTAATGATTCCACAGAATTTATCTTCACAGTTCAGTATTTTAGTCTGTAAAAGACTATGGAAAATGATTGATGCAGATCATCTCGCATTCTTCAAATTATTTTCCAAATAAAATATGTTGCATATAATACTGGGTTTACAGTCCTAATACTATTTTTTCATTAGGGACAAGAATTTTTATCTTCAGGCATATAATCAGCTAATTTTTTTTTTTAATTTAGGTGATGAAAAAGGAAGAAACAATTCAGAAAATATATGCAGAGCGTCAAGAGTTGTTCGCTAAAAACGAAGAAAACATAAAAATGATTCAAAACCTTGAAGATGCCGCCAGAAAGATGAAGAATGAGATAACAGTTTTAAGTAATGAGGTCGGTACACAGTGATTTATAATGGCTATACATGTACAACTAAGTCGATTTTAACAAAGTTATATGATTAAAAATATTTAATAATACATCAATGTGTATTTTGGGAAATGAAAGATACTGAAGAAAGAAGAATCAATACGAAAGTTGCAAACTGTCTGTCCAGAGCCCAATGCTAGAAATGAAGATGATGTCAAAATAATCCAGATATTGGAAGATAATGTTAGCAGGTTGCAGAATGAGATCAAAATCATTAATGGGAAGGTTAGTTCTGACCATGTGTAAATGAAAGTATCATTCAAACTTATTTTGTTATCTACAGGTTGTCATGTAGCACCTGAATGATTAATCTCAGCAAGATTCATCGAGACTGAAAATTTTTTTCTTCCGAAATGAAGAGAGGTCGGTGTCAGTCAAATTTTTTCAGTCTCAACGAATCTCGCTGAGATTACTGAATGATATGCAGTTACTTCAAACCAAGTTTGTAGGTTTGAGGGCAATGTTATCATAGATCTTTACATGTGTAAGATCATGGTACTGAGCAAATTTTCTCTTTAAATTTCCTTAACCCCTTCCTGCTAACTGTTCCCCTCAAGAGTGTCTGTCAGGTTAACAAAATGTCAAAGCAGATCTCTGTGCAAGATCATTGTCATGAGCATAGTTTTTCTCTCTTTTGTCAAATCTGCTTTATGCTTCATCTTGAGAGTGCCTTTGCATAAATCTATCACGTGCAATGGCCTATAGCGATATTTGCCAAGTCAAAAACTAAGAACAGATCACATTCCCTTTAATTCTAATACCCTTTACTAAATGTTGAGTCCCTTGAAATATTCACAGTCTGATGATACTTAATTGAAAATGTTCCTTCATCATTTCATTATTTTACCAAGTAAGAGTTGTCTCTCTTATGAGAGAGACATGGTACCTTAAATGCCTCTGTACTATTTCTATTTAACTTCAAGGTGTCATTGAAAGAGAAAACAATCAAGGAGATGAATGCCAAGTATCAGGAGTCCTTTGCTAAACATGAAGAGAATTTAAGAGTGATTCAAAATCTAGAAGATAATATACAAGATTTAAAGAATGACAATGCAGTTTTGAATAGAAAGGTTAGTGAATGAAAGTTAAGTACATTGATGTATGGCAAATGTTAAAATAAATTAAATTTAATATTTGACATTAGGGATCATTGCTGCATGTATTCTTACCATTTCTTGTAATCTAACCACGCATATGGTGTTGGATGCAGGTCTAGAGATCGTTAAATAAATTCTTTAGAGAATTCATTTATACAATTAAAGGTGATGAAGAAAGAAGAAACAATCCATAGGTTGCAAGCTGAAAGCCGTAAGCCTATTCCTAGGAATGAAGACGATGTCAAAATGATTCAGAGTCTAGAAGAGACAGTTGGTAGGTTGCAGAAAGAAATCAGAATCATCAATGAGCGGGTAGGTGCTTTATTTTGTTTATCAAATATAAAGACTCTACAACAAAAGACTCTTTTTTTGTATAAGCAGTGACTTATTAATTAAGAACATTAATTGAAATATTTAAGGCAGTGATGAAGGAAGAAATGATTCAAAAAATGCATGCTGAGTGTCAGGATATCTTTGCTAAACATGAAGAGACTTTCAAAGTGATCCAAGCCCTAGAAAATACTATTCAGAAGTTGAATAAGGAGATCAAGGGCCTCAATGACCAGGTTGGTACAACAGAATATATACTTTAACAAACATAAACTCTGGATTAAATATGGATTTTTTAAGAATTCATCCATTTAAAAAAACTGTACAGATGATTACTTTTGAAAATAATAGATATTGAAGAAAGAAGAAACAATTCACAAATTGCTCACAGAGCAACGAGAGTCTTCTGCTAAACAGGACGATAACGTAAAAGTGATCCAGGGTCTTGAGGATACAGTTAAAGAGCTGAAGAAAAAAATTACGGATCTGAATGAGAAGGTTTGTGAATTAATGTAAGGTAGAGGTACTAATGATGAGGTTAAGACCAAAGCAATGTACAAACCTAACTTTTGACTACTCAAATATTTAAATTATCAAGTTTATATAATTACATGCTTTGTCAAAAAGAGAAAGAGGAACATTCTGATACATGTATACTTTTGCAGAATTTTTAGTACAGAATTGAAGTTGAATGAATGACAAACAAATCATACTTGCAGTTTACTGAAATTATAAAATACATGTTTAATGAATAATAGAGAATTTGATTTTTTGTCTAAGTTAAGTGCTGATATGCATAAATCAAACATTTCCACAGATACAAAAGGAACAGCAACAGTCCACAGCTAGGAATGAAGATGATGTCAAAACAATTCACAATCTAGAAGAAACAGTTAGCAGATTACAGGAGGAAATCAGAGTTCTTAATCTGAAGGTTAGTGGCATTATAATATACTGTAAACATATTACAGTTGGCTGACTTTTTTCATAAAGAGTAGGTTCTTCTAAATCAAACTCACTGTTAAATATCATCCACATGTAATTTTGATAGATATTATTAGAAACATGCAAAATCAAATTTATGCTGATTTTTGGGAAAAGATATATATTGTATGTTAAATATACTGTAAACATATTATATTTAACGATATTTGGCGGGAAATGGTTTTTCAACAGGTTAGCATTTCTGAACGAACCTATTTATCAGTATAATATATATTTGAAAGAAGATGGGGGAACAAGATAGCGCAAATGCCCATTTGGTTTAGTTGTAAAATACAATTTCAAATTTAATTTTTTTTTTAACTAAATATACTTGATAATGTTATAATACAAGAGCACAGTTTCTAACTATATTCAGTTTTGAATATTTTAACAAACCATATATATATAAGAAAAAAAAAATTCTTAAGTTTTGGTGGTATCGAACCCACAACCTAAAAACCCTAGCTCTATAATGTTACCTACTGTCTTGTGCTCTAACCACTGAGCCATTTCAGTCATAACAATCTCCATTGTTAAATGCTAATATGCGACTTCAACCACGAATTTACGGACTTGTAATATTTTTCTTAATCGTTCAATTGTTGCAATACAAAATGACATTTTTTAAGTATAGTGGGTCATCTCTCCATGTTTTCGTTGATTAAAATCGGTTTGATTTCCTTTAAACCTTATATAGACTATGACAAAAATATGGAGCTCAGACCCACTCTATAAAAGAAATGGCATTGAAGTTATAAAAATGACACTATTTTGGAGGTTTTGACACGCATACGCCAGTTTAAATCAACCTATTCCAATTAATAAATATATTTAAGTGTTATAAATCAATGTAATGGTAAATATACATTGTTTTCAATAATTTAGAAAGAAATTATGAGATTTGTTGATATTTTAATTTTATAGTATCTTATCTATCCTCATATAGGCAGTTTACACGCCTTATTCAACCGTCTTCTTTGTCAATATAAAATCAAATGGAAGCCGCATTCCGCCAAAAATGCTCATTAGAATACACAACCAAATGTAACATGTTTACAGTAATATGTTAGCAGTTATAACATTGTTGGTTATTATGTTTTCATAATGCCAAGGTGAAAGGATAATTGAAATGTAACACAAATGTTATCAATTAAAATGGATTAACATCTTGTACTGCATTTTAGTAAAGTGTTGATAAAGTTAAATTTATAACTTGTATCAATATTAAAGAAAAGAAAAGAAGAAACATTTCAACAGATACAAAATGAAGAGAAACAGCCCACAAGAAGTGAAGATGATATCAAAACAATTCACAATCTAGAAGAGACTATCAGCAGGTTACAGGAAGAGATCAAAGTTCTTAATCTGAAGGTTAGTGGCATTACATACTGTGAAATTATCACAATTACCTGTGACTATTCTTTAAGCGTTTCATGAAAAGCAGTATCTGCTAAATGAAGATACATTGTATCTTTATTCAAGAGAAGAAAAGAAGAAACATTTCAACAGATACAAAATGAAGAGAAACAGCCCACAAGAAGTGAAGATGATATCAAAACAATTCACAATCTAGAAGAGACTATCAGCAGGTTACAGGAAGAGATCAAAGTTCTTAATCTGAAGGTTAGTGGCATTACATACTGTGAAATTATCACAATTACCTGTGACTATTCTTTAAGCGTTTCATGAAAAGCAGTATCTGCTAAATGAAGATACATTGTATCTTTATTCAAGAGAAGAAAAGAAGAAACATTTCAACAGATACAAAATGAAGAGAAACAGCCCACAAGAAGTAAAGATGATATCAAAACAATTCACAATCTAGAAGAGACTATCAGCAGGTTACAGGAAGAGATCAAATTAGTTCTTAATCTGAAGGTTAGTGGCATTACATACTGTGAAATTATCACAATGAGCTGTGACTATTCTTTAAGCGTTTCATGAAAAGCAGTATCTGCTAAATGAAGATACATTGTATCTTTATTCAAGAGAAGAAAAGAAGAAACATTTCAACAGATACAAAATGAAGAGAAACAGCCTACAGCACGGAGTGAAGAAGATGTCAAACTGATTCACAATCTGGAAGAGACTATCAGCAGAATACAGGAGGAGATCAAAATTCTAAATATGAGGGTTAGTTTTATAATTTACAGTGAACTTGTCTCATTTGGCTGTGACTATTCTTTTACCGTTAATTACCGTGTCAAGTGTTTAAATTGATATTGTTAATTGATAACTTGTATCAATATTAATTAAAGACGCCAAAAGAAGAAACATTTCCACAAGATCAGAATAAAGAGAAACAGCCCACAGCACAGAGTGAAGATGGTGTGAAAATGATTCACAATCTAGAAGAGACTGTCACTCGATTACAGGAGGAGATCAAAGTTCTTAATGTGAAGGTTTAGGTTTATTACTGTCATAATAAATTATTGTGAATTTCACATATTTTTTATAAAAGTATTAAAAAAAGATTTTGAATTATATTGTATAGGCTAAGCCTTCCTGCACTTTGAATTTGTGTTTATAACATATACACTGTATGTCAAAAAAAGGTGTTAAAGAAGGAAGAAACGATAAGAGAGATCCACGCTGGGTGTCAGGAGTCCATTGCTAGCAATGAAGATGATGTAAAAATGATTCAGAATCTAGAAGAGACAGTTTGTAGGTTGCGAAAGGAGATTACTGTTTTAAATGCGAAGGTGAGAGCCATGTGTTTTTACTTTCATTGCAAGAAAAGGTTGCATGCTTAAATATTTTCATCGATTTTCCTAAATACATGTATCCAATATATATGCTATAATTTTTGAGGTAACAAAAATTAACTTACTGTTAGTCAGGTAAGCAGTGTTGTCCATATGCCTTTTGTTGTTACTGTACTTCCCAGTTTTATCATTGCAGATTGCATCAAAAAATGAATTAATAGAGACACTTAAAAGAGATGTTGTTGTGATAAAGACCAAATACCGAGATGTTGTAACAGAACTAACAATACAGAAGGCCACAAACAGGAAGATCTACGAGGAATTCTCCAAGAGATACGACCATCTGTTTGCTACATATGGGTGCCATACATGACACAAAATCAAAAAGGATTCTTCGTCTGATAGCTTATCCTATACAAGTGAATCAAGTAAATGCGTAAATAAGAAGTGAACCAAAATAATTTGGTGGTGGCATTTTGAAAAAAAAACCCAGCTATTGGGAAGACACAAAGACCATGTGAACTATTTTTAGAAGGAATAATTTAGTACCTGCAAAGACTGATACAATAAATATAGTAAATGACCTTGAACATCTCCAAGTTTCACTTACCTGACATAGGATGTGTGTATCATGGGAATTAATCCTTTGCCGTCATCCCTTCCTGTCACAAAATGTCAATTGTTCAGCTAGCATACATGTACCACATATTCTTGCTAGTATATGGCTCCTCTCATCAGCCCCCCCCCCCCCCATTACTTTACTTAGGCAGTACATTCGGTTACTTTCTAAAGAGGGTACCTTCTGCTCCATTTTTGTACATGCATATTGAAATGTTTTGGAATAGGATGTTGAATATCCTCCACCAAGTAACTGGCATCTTGATGCACATTTATATTCTGTTTGACTTAACTGAAAAAGCTATGCAAAAATATTAACTTAGATTATTAAAAAGCAATTTTAGATTTTTCAGGGACTCGAAGATATACCGGGTACACAGTATTCATAAATGCTTTAATGTTCCCGACATTATGTAGGTTGTACATGTTGTGAATTATCATGCATTTATAAACATATCAGTTGCTGTACAGTCATCTGCATGATTGATGATAGAATTTTTTGTGTAACTATATGTCGCAATACCGGGGTATATTTATATTGGTCTGTGATATTATATTGACTCCTGTTTAAGTTGTGATGTATGTATTATAACATATATACCATCAAATAAATCAAGTGCAATACATATACTAATGTGCATACCTGTTGGTGCAAAAGTTTGCAATATAATTGATTTAAATAATTATTGTTTCGTTGGTTACTACAGTGTGTTTTAGAAAAGTACTGGTATATTGTTTCCAGTAAGTTATATAACCATACTACTGAAATATATCTTTATTGAATATTCATTTCACTTTGAATAGTCTATATAAAAATAGAAGTCATGTTGATATGTCCATTTTAGTTTGATCCAAATTTAAGATTTTTGTATTGCCATCTCTTCAGCTAGAAAACTATTTGTAACTAGTTTGCAAAAAAAATTGTGAATAGAAATTGAAACCAAAATCAAGTTCATCTAATTCAGGAAATCATATAGGTTCCAAGTATAACCTCTACAGATTGCATGCAAACAAAACACATTCAAACAGGAGGAAGAAATTGTTTCCCTCACTCTGATATCTTCACTAGCCAAGGGTTTCTGACCCGCACCGCTCCTCATGAACCCTTGGCATATCGTGCTATCAAAAGTCGGGATTTTTTTCTTGGACTTTTATTTGGGGTTTACTGAAACCGTTCGACCAATCAAAAAATGCTAAACATATCCGATTTAATCGACAATGTTTTCGTACTGTTTATTCACTAGTGTCTCTAACACGAATAGCTCTTTTGATAGCATGATATGCCAAGGGTTCGTGAGGAGCGGTGTGGTTCAGAAACCCTTGGCTAGCGAAGATGTCACTGATAATAATGTTCATTTCTTTTGAAAATGACCATGACCTTTTACCGACATCAATTTTACATTTAACCATGATGACCCTTTTCTTTTACAAAAAAGATAAATATTTTTTTTTATAAACAGCACTTTAGTTCTATATATAGACAATTCTTTTAAATACTTTGATTGTCCTTTTTTCACCTCCACATCAGTTTATAACTTGTTATCAATTCACAATTGGTTTTAATTGACTTATTTTTCAAAAGAAAAATTTCTCAATGAATTTACATTTTATTTGACCAAGTTTTACCAAAAAGTTTTTGTTTTGCAATAGTTTCAAATTATTTGAAACAAAATACATTCATTTTAATTACATTGTTTAAATTTCTTCCATTAAATTGTCAAAATCTAAAGTGCAAGCCCAGTTAAGCCACACGATTGAAATGAAGATCCCAAAATCGAAATTTGCATCTGTTTTCCCTTCTTGCATTGGAGAGGTAGATTTCAAGTTCATCAGATCATCTTTTGGAAGATTTGTCTAGGATTACAAAAAATAAAAACATTATGCCAGTGTAAGTCTACCACAAATTTATTTTCTTTATACTGGTACTGTACAAACTTCTGATAACAACACAGTAATAAGTATAATATACATTCTAGTTACATGTACTTGCACTCAACCACAGCCAGTGCTAGGCTATTTCAGCAAAGCTCTACTTTGCAACATGAAATAATAACACTTCAACCCTCCCATCACTCTTGGCACATATTTTTTTCACAGTTTACATAAAGCTTAATGTTCTCATTGATACAGTAAATTTTGATCAATAAACTTCGATGTCATATGTATAAAAACTATTGACAGCAACATTATTTACACAATTTTTAAAAACTCGGGTTTTTTGTAAAGCGAATACATGTATATGTAAATATATTGATAAATACTGAATAAAATTTCTAAACCTGTAAGGAATCATTTTCATTCTTCAATAAACAGATGACAAATCTTGATGAAAGCAAACTTCATTAAAATCATATTATGAAGGTACATGTGAATAAACTTAATTATATATCACTTAAAAACCTCTGTATTTGTAGTACAGAACTGCAAATCTTGTGTACCGGATATATTGATGCAAGTCATTCATTTGGAATGCTTAGAAAATCAAAACATTGAGAATATTAAATGGTAAACACATGTGCCATTCTCAAGCATCTTTTTAAAAATACTAGTAACCACCACCAATGCAAAAACCAAAGCATGAACCAATTGATCTAACACATGTATTCTACAACTTACTGAGTACTCATTCAAAACAAGAATTAAAGAATCCAAGTTCAGAGCTGCACTTGTCATTCAGATCATTTGATTTAAAAGCAAGATCTCTTTATCATTTCAAGATATGGTATTCAGCCATTTTGGAAAAATACTGGCTGGAGACCTATATATCATATGATCAATTTTTGTGATGTATACTCTTCAATGCAACATTAAAGCTGCTCTGGTCCAAAAAAAGAAAACAATTTAAGAACCATTGAAAACAAAATCAAACCTCCACTGAGCATGTCTTGCAACTTTGTTGAAGCATGCTTATCTGTACATGTATAAACTATATCCTTTAAAATAAACATTTGGACAACTGATATTTTACACACATACTTACACACATATGAAAGAAAAAAAACTTGTGTTAGCTACTAATAACATACATGTATATATATAAATGTATATATGTCTATATCAATATAACATAATCATCTTGTACCGTACATGCAGTTCTCTCATTTAGATAAAACTAACACTACACATTCCTAAATCATCCACTTCTTTTGAACAGGTTTAACAATTGTCACACAAGAATCCATTCAAACACCCTGGGCATTGTACATGTAGAAAACATCGATTCAGTTTGAATCATATATAATCCTGTTCAGTTTTACACAATGTTTCTGAATAAAACAACATCAATATGATGCAAGGATTTTAAGGTAAGTTACAATGAGATTCTCTGGGGATTACACCAAGATTTAGATTAAACATAAAGCACCTCTACCAAAGCAAAATCTGATTACATTGAACATGAACAGTATTTAAATTTTACAAAATTAAAACAAACAAACATAAAAACCTACTGTCTACTTCTTTGTAACAGCATTGTTCTGATGGCATATTGATTATTTAGCAAGTGCACCAAATTGAGATTCCTGAACCATGTTTGTGAAAGCTTAATATTTTGTCATACAACATGCTTTTCAAAGTTTTATCAATTTTTTATCATGGATGTAAATGAATAAAACTGTTGCATTCAACAGATTTACCAAAAATCTTGACTAATGAAAAGTGACAATTTTTTGTCAATGTTTTGATAGTACATGTATACAAAAAGAACAAATTTGTATAGCACCGATTTGATAACCAGTAAACTGATTCTATAAGCTTTCTCAATTTTCAGCCCTCATACAATGAAATGCATACTAAGGATTTCATGTTTAAAAGTTAAAAAGCTAGTTAGCTTGCTAATTATGGAAAAATGGATGTTGACCTACAAAATTATTTGTAGTACACTTGTTTGAAAATAAAATGCGCACACAAAAGGCAAATAGCACAAAATATGTGGAATAATGTACACATGTGGACAAATATTCAAACAAGATATACAAATGTAAATGAGATCTTTGTTCCTAAGAAAATGAGTAAAATATATTCTTAATATTTGTTGTATTGATTTTTTTTCATAGCTGCGCAACAAAAACAACTTCATTTAAAATAAAAACCATAACTGAAAAACAAAAAGAAAAAATAATTTTGTCATCCACTTTCTCTAACTAAAGTTAATATTGATTTTGCTGATATCCATAGTTGTTCATCTGTCCTTGTCCCTGCATTGGAGCCCCTGGGCTTTGCCCGGGCATAGGGCCTCCCTGCTGTCCGGGATTAGCCATTGGAGACTGACCAGGGGGCCCTTGAGACTGTATTGGACCCTGACCTTGATTTGGCATTCCCCCTGGCCCTGGTATGGATGTTTGACCTCCCTGGTTTGGCATTTGACCCTGGTTTCCAATGGCATTTTGTTGAGGTGGCATTGGACCTGGCCCACCCATTTGGCTTTGGTTTGGCATTTGTCCTTGAACGGGCATTTGATTGGGCATTTGACCTCTGAATGGGCTATATCTTTGAGGTGTGTTTTGACCTTGGTATCCTCCATACTGATTCTGTTGCATGTTTTGATTGTACCCATGGCCTTGAGGGAAGTTCTGTTGGCCTTGACCTTGCTGGTACTGTGACTGACTGTTGTATGGAGGCTGGCCTTGGTAATTCTGGGGATATTGGCCTGTGAATGAGAAGTCAATCCAAATGACCTCCAACATGCATAATCATCAAGAGCATATTAAGGATGATTCTACCTTAAAGGTCGTTTCTCTTGTATAAATATGAAAATTTTCTATTGAAAAATCATTTTTTAACTGTACGAATCAAATGACAATGCAGTATTATAAGCCTATAAAGCCATTTCACTTCTCAACAGTCTTAAACAAATGAAAAAAACCCACTTGTTTGACCAGCTATACCATGTATACCCAGATCATTTGCTGAATATAATACGCACTTTTGTTTCTAGAAAATTTCTTTGCAAGAAAGGGGTGCGTATTATACACCTCAATGGAATTTTGACACTTTTTTAACAGGCAAAACATTGGCTATCATAGTTCAGAACATAGCCTTTATACGGAGCACTACTTCTGTTTGTTTATGGACATTTTAAACAATCAAAAATTATTGTTAAGGGATATTTAGCAGATCTAATACAACATTTAGCAAATGTTTGTCTCTTCATCCGTTAATAAATAAATTGTATTAAAATGGCCATTTAAAATTACTTCATGTATAAACTGTTTATTAGGCAATCTGAACTGTGCATTCACCATAATTATCTGTGTACGCCGCCATTACAGATGTTATTAGTAGATCTGTGCAATAGATCATGATTGCAGGCCGGATTCAGTTCGCCTATACTAAGTGTTTTTCAAATGAATTCACACTTTACAGGTGTATTAAGCACATGAATAATAACCATTAATTAAAATAAAACAACTTATCTTGAAGATTCGTTTCACATTTATTTTTAACACCACCATGGCCCTATTGAAGCCATTGTTGTATACACACATGCGCGTGCCACTTATTTAATACTGATTATCTTGGACATACAATGTACCCTCAGGGCAAAGAAATGTAACATCTAGAGTTATACCCTGTTGTCTGTGATCACACGGTCATTCTTTCGAGCTGTTTGAAGATTACTGCTAAGGAGACAGTCAAGACTTTTTAAAAATCTGTGTCAGAAATGTTACATCGAGGATGAAATTTGGCCCTTTTCCCCGAATTCCATAAATTTTTTGTCAAAAGTCTTGGTGCGTATTAAACACCGAAGTACATTTTTTCATGAGTTTTCAGGCCCAGAGTGGGAGGTGGGTATACACAACTGCATATTATATTCGGCAAATTACAGTACTACTGTCCTATTGAATGATACATGTATAAACCAGCTGATTGGATGTCTATGATAGAAAATCAGATATCTGTGCTGAGTAGGATGAATACCCGGGTAATACTTTGAAAATTTTTCCAGAAATTTAGCTCAAAAAAGGCAATAAATGAATAATTTAAGACCCAAATTCATACCTAGTGGAATCATCCTTTCTTTAAGTTACATTTTATGTTCATGTAGCGAAGAATAGTCAAGATTCTTATACAATTTAAAAGCCTCTGAAAACTTACATGGAAATGGAAACAATTTCCAAACTGAAATTTTTCCGGGTATATTTCACCCTCCCCCACCACCAAACATTTTTTTACTTTTTATGTTTTGACCATTTCTGCAATGACAGAGGCTCCTTGACAGAAATTAAATGTAATGTCTTAATGAATCAGTTTATCATTTTACAAACTGTGTATCAAGCATTTTTCCACGTCACAATATTAGGGAAAATTGGATGTTTGTAACCTCTTGTACTTGGGTTATGTTTCGCGATATAGATATTTTTTAATAACAAATATTGCGTTGCGAAAGCGATTGTGAAAAAACATTAAATCATCACACAAATAATCAAATATACAGTATCTGACTACAAAGGGCTGGCAAAAAAGTAAAATGATTTTCCAAAGTACAAAATTGGTCTTTGAAAATGCTAAATGATAGCAAAGCTCTTTGCATTATAAATAAATGATGGAAATATTAGGGTTTTAAATAGCACACAAATGAAACACAACTAAAGCTTTATAAGGGTTGTGACTACCTTGCTGTGGGCGCTGGCGATTGTATCCTCCCTGCATTGGCATTTGCTGATTCATCATCTGACCTCCTTGGTTGGTCATTCTGTTCCCAGTAGATATCAACCCTTGATTGGGCATCATTGGCTGTTGCTGATTTTGTGACATCATGGCTTGTGGTTGGCTCTGTGTTCCAACTGGCTGTTGATTCTGTGACATCATTGGTTGCTGATTCTGTGACATCATTGGCTGTTGCTGATTCTGGGATCCCATTGGCTGTTGTTGATTCTGGGTACCCAATGGTGGCTGTTGCTGGCTCTGTGACATCATAGGTTGTTGATTTTGTGACATCATGGGCTGTTGCTGGCTCTGCGACATCATTGGCTGCTGACCTTGTGACATCATCGGCTGTTGCTGGGACATTCCTGGCTGTTGTTGAGGCATCATTGGATGGCTGCTTTGCTGATTTCCAAAGTTACCATGTTGCATGTTGAAATTCTGTTGTCCTTGACCTATAAAATATGAAATAAATTATTGAAGGAAAGAAATAAATTTACTTGTAGAGGAAAAGGATCAAATCACCTTTTTTAAAATATTGACTTCTGTAATAAATATGACCTAAATACATAAAATATCCCCAAAAAAGAATTAAATGTATTGCAGCTGATAACTTGATTTCTTTACAAAAGTGACTTGTCAACTTCTGATTTCTTCCGAAAGTGACTATTTAGCTCACATATCTGTCCATTTAATAAATGCAATTGAAAAATTACTGGTAAATAGTTAAATATTGTTTAACTTTAGGCTACAATACATGTTTCAGTGAGTACTACATTCAAATCATTCAAAATGTAACACATTAATGGTTAAATTATTTGCCTCTGCATAAGTGTTCATTCTACTTCCACAAGGAACAAGTAAGTGTAGAAGGAATCTGTAATGATTTCTAATAAAAGTTATCTTTATATATAGTAAAACAAAATTTGAAAAAAAAAATGGTAAAATAAACTATCATACCAGTACACTTCATCTACTGTATAATATAAAAGAGAGAATAATAAGTAAAATAGAGAAATGCCACTGCAGGTTCTACTGGTATCTAGGAAAATTCATTAACAAAAGGAACCTCATGTATATAAACTGAATAGACTAAAAGATATTGTCATCAAGTTTGAACAATGTCACAAAATGATAAGATGTGTTATGTCCATATGTAATTTTTACATTATGATCAAGTATCATTTTTGGAGGTGCAATTGTTCAACAGTCTTGTAAATCACTTATATGATAAATGATAATTATGCACGATGACAAGATATGGATAATCCAGTTTGACCATTACCTCAGCTATTAGTATTCTTATACATGTGTTACATGAAAATCGTGTCAGTGCTTTGCATAAAACAATTGATCCTCCTGCAGAGAAGCAATTTTTAACACCCCCGGTCACCGAAACATTGAAAAGAGTGCTGCAATTCATGCTCAGACCTGTATTCAATGAAACAAACAAGAATAGAAAATACTCCATTTCTTTTGTACAGGATTGCATGCAAGACACTTTTTTTTCCCTTTTTAATGGCATATTTGACACAGTGTTTATTTCTAAAATTTCTAACACATTTTTTTTTCATAACTTTGTTTAAAGATATAAAGATATAAATTCTGAATTGCAGTCAAAATTTTTAACAAGTATCAAATACTTATTTGATTGTTCAAGCCCATTGAAAATTTAGAAAAATTTGAATACACCTTTGGACTACAACAACAAAGACAGACAGAGATATCCATGTCAGCAATGTTAAAGTTCTTGAATCCAAACAAAAAAAGTAGAAAGAACTTAGAAAATTACAGTACTCATTAAATAATAAATTTTGATAAGCCAACAATGAATTGTGTATATACTTGTGGCTTTTCCTAAAGGCAAATGCAGTAGCATTGAAAGAGTTCTAGCTCATTCAAATATTCACAAAAAATATGATAATATATGATAATAAACTATGGCAACAGAGGCCCACATGTAAAACTATTTAAATTCAACACTTATTAGTATTTAAAGTGATAAGTTTTATTCTAAGGAACACAACATATACTACATATCTTCACTCAATTAAGGAGGCTGGATAGTTAACAAATTAACCATCAGATCTGCCTTAAATTTTAAGATATGATTTGTTTAGCTTTAAACTATTATTAAGTAATGAACAATCTATATAATTTACCATTCAAATTTGGGTATTTTCCTCTATTTTTATATAGCGCTCTTCCTCTAAAGGAGATCAATATACAGTCTAAAAATGGCCACGACCATCGAGCCCTCTTAAAATTCATACCAAATTTCTTGATATGCCTTTAAGGCCTGAACAATAATAAATTATTTTATTGACAATACTAGTATGTGAACCTTTGACTTGAAAATTGTACCTAATTAATTTAATGTTATCTTAATTACCATGATGTTTTATACAGAATGAGAGAAAGGAATGGGAATGATTTGGCTATGTTCACCTTTTCAAATTATGGGTAAACTTTGTACCCATATACAAGCTAAAAGTCTGTAAGCTTTATGTGTATAAGAAGTGTAATGAAAAGTAAATAACCAAAATATTAGTTTTTGATATTAAAAAATAATTCTGATGCACATACTAATTCATACATGTTAACCTCCAGTGATGAAAAATAGGTAGATTTTGAAACGAAAAGCGGTAGCATCGCGCTCGCGGCCGTTTTCGCGTATATTTTAAAGCACAAATTTTTTTTGTACTACATATGTAGTAAGGGTTTCTGATTAGTAATTAATGTTATCAACCGAAATATAAAAGACTTTTGAAATTTACTAATATCAACACAAGCAATAAAAATGTTTGCATGCATTTACCATATATTGATTACCGGTAAGTTTATTTTTTTTTTTTTTTGGAAAAAAATTTGAGTGCAGAGACTTTAACAATTGCCTTTGTTCAGAAAAATAGGTTAAGTTGCCAAAATTTAGCATATAATAGAAGTAAAAACTAGTAGGAAATCGTATATTCTTTTTCAACATCAAAACGATGTTTATTACAAACCATGCAGCATTCAATAAACTGCAAGTGAAGTTTACTGTTATGGCAAAGTTAAAAGATATATTCAGTCATCGTTAAAACCACGTGTGGAATTACAAAGCTTCTTTTTCCTTTGCGAGGATAATATCGACATGTCTTGTAACTAATGTAATCACGGGAAGTGGCTTCTTTCATCGTTCAATGTAAAACACATGCTTAAAAACTTGTCATTCAAACGACTTAATAAAGCGTTTGTGTGCCTCCGATTCAAAGTCACGCGCTAATTTCAAACCCGACGAGATTTTTTGACCACAATGGCTTCCAAAATGGCTATCTATCAAAACAAGGAACGTATTTTGAAGAAAAGCGGTAGATTTTTTAATAAAATCGGTAGGCGGGAGACAGAGCCAAAAAGCGGTAGACTTCCGCGTAAATCGGTAGAGTTAACATGTATGTACTATAAGTATGCTTAGCTGTTAGTTTTAAAAATGTTTTCAACTATAAAAAATAAAATAAAATGCTACTCTAACTAAGATATTGGTGTATTAAAAATTTTATAATACATGTATCAATATAAAGATGCCAATGTTAATAAATGCATTTATGAAATAAAGCATCACACCTTTTATAATGTGACAGGTGCATTAATTTTAATCAACTACCATACCATTTTATAGCCATTTCTGCAGAAAACAAGGAACTGTATTTGCCTGTTTTTCAAAATTCAGTAATAAGGACCAATTATTCAAACAAACTTGTCTGAATTTCTGAAATTATATGTATAGAGATATGATGGTTCTTAAAAAGACGACCTTTCATCAAGCGACTTTCAACTCCTTGTTTAGTGATAAAAAGGAACTAGTGTTGATACACAGGTGAGCTAGTAGTACAGTATAATCAGTATCTTTGCCAGTATACAGATATAAAGTCACTCAGTACACCAACACACAAACAAGCAGAGTAACGCAAGTCTAGCACAGATCCACGGCCACTCACTGAAGCTCCCAGGGGCCACCATGTTTGACTGGTTCATCTGTGGCTGCATTGGCCCCTGTGGGAAGCCCCCTGAGCTAGATTGCCCTGGGGGTCCCACAGGACCTTGTTGGGGGTACATACTGTTGGGCGGAGACATGGCATTTCCGCCCATGTAATGATTGACAGATCCTTGAGCTCCACCTTTATATACATAAACAGGAATGTTCCTTTCATAATTAGCTTAAAATAATTACACCAAAAATATTATCAATCATTCTTTAATCAAGACTTCATTCATTTTAAAACCATTTTCTTCAAATGTTTTTCTTTTTGTATACCACACACATATGACTAGTATTTTGAAAATACTACTTGTATTTTAGTCTGTTTAATCATATTTCCTCCATAAAATAATCCAAGTTTAATGAATTATCACTAGAGTTTACCTTCTACTGTGGAATCATCATTGTTCGTGGGGGATCAACATTCGTGGCTTTCATGGGTAACCCTTGCCCACGAATTTACATCCTCACTAACGTATATACAAGCATATGTTTAACATTTATTTACGAAATTATGTCCCCACGAACCAAGAAAATTTGGGCTACCCACGAACACTGACCCTCACGAATAATAATAATTCTATGTATACAGTAATACTGCTCCAATTACCATATGCAAAACCTTTTTGAAACCCTCCTTTTCTTTTTGAATGTCTTATGTACACAACAAATAACAGAAATTTAACACCAATAGCTGAGACATAAACTGGATGCTGCAATGCCTAGACTGACAGTTACCTGGGGGCATCTGGTTTGGCATATTCCCGGGAGGCCTCATCTGATTCATCTGAGGGTTTGGCTGCTGAGGGGCCATGTTTCCTTGCCCAGATTGTCCTAGGGCCTAAAACGAACAGTTTTAAATTATCAATTGAGCGTCATCTTTCTTAAAGGAATGACTCTCTTTAAACAAGGAAATTTATGTTACTTACAGGCAAAAGTTGGTTTGAGAGATTCTGATTTGAGTCGGCCAAGGTAGCTAGGTAAACCAAATTCCTATGCAACATATGCTGATATCTGAAGAAGAAAAATCCAGCACAATTTAAAAGACTGTGTTAGATTTCTACACCAGTTGTCATGTAAAGAACAAATGTTTTAAAGAAAAAAAATTTGGGTTTAAACATTACTGTGAATCTGTTTTTATCACTTTACTAAATTCAATGATCAATTGATTGTAATAAGATGAATCTCAAGAAATAGTGATACTGTATATTTTCAGCAATCTTAATAATTAAATTTAATGTAAACACTGATCAAATAGTTTTCAACAGTCACTTACTGCACACATTCTGATGTCTTTCCTTTTGTTTGATAATCCACAATGGTCTGTATCAGCTGATTATTTTCATCAAGCATCTAAAATGTATGTTATTCATTATATTATTTAGAAATGGCTAGATCTTGATGTTTATTGATGATATGTTTCATAAGTAATAGCAAGTGCAGTTGTCATGTTATAATAAACGAGGTCTAAGAACCTGTGTATGACAAAAAAAGTGGTCACACCACAGATAAGACTTAAGTTATTTGTAAATTGTGCAATGCTCATTTTAAATATAATGAAATCACTTTGGACATGTCATTGTGGTAATACATTGACAAATAGAATAAATTTTAAGGTGGCTCACTACACCTTGAAATATTTTCTCAAATCAGCAGAAAATTACTTGATTATGATTGATATCATAATGGATAAGAAGTATTTAAGTCAAATAGACAAAAAATATGCAATTTTTGATGAAAAATTACATTTTCGAAAATTTAATTCAGTAAACACGAACAAAAGCTCGTGGCGGATTTGAACTCATGATCTGCGGTTCAGAAGCCCAATACTTTAACCACTGAGCTACGACCATATACAACACAATCGAACGATATAAACATTTTAACAAAACATTTAAATCGCCATCTTGTGACGTAGTGTCTTAAAAAGTATAAGTCTAGGTGTAGTGAGGTACCTTAAACACTTTTTCATGTTTTTATTGAGTTGCAATGTATTGTGATATGTATCGTATCACATCTCAGGTGTCGTGATATGTACTGTCTTGGCCAAGTACAGTATCATCCCAGCCCTAATGTGTTCGTAAGAAAATGATATACAAGAGGCCCGTGGGCCACATTGCTCACCTGAGCAATAATAGACATAATAAAATCAGCTTTATGGAGTCATATATATACAAAATATATGGACAATTTAGAATTATAATTTATTATATTCTGTATGAAAAAAAAGTTCAATATTTTCCCCCTGGATATTCTTATATTTATCATTGAGCCCCTTTTGTAACAGGATGATTTAAAGTCATATCACATATTGAGCATTGCCCTTCTCAAGAAGATTTTAAACAACTGATCATATATGGGCTATTTATAAACCTACATCAAACTTTGAACCCACAAAGGCCCAAGAACTGTTCAGGGCCCAAAGTCTGAACAAATTCTAAGAATCAACAATATCTCAAAATGCTTGCACATAAGTAAAAACCATGTATTATAACATTTAAGTTTTTGTAAATAATATAAAATGTTTTCCTTTGTAAAATTGAATCCCCAATGTGGCCCCACCATACTCCTGAAGATTATGATTTTAATGAATTTAAATTTACACTAACTAAAGTTGCTGTCACTAAAGTTACGGCTTTACTGGTCAAATGGTTTTTGAGAAAAAGATTTTTAAACATTTACTCTATATATTCCTATGAAAAAATTTTACTCCCCATGTTGGCCCTACCCTACCCCCAGGGATCATGATTTAAACAAACTTGAATCTACCTTACCTGAAGATGCTTTCAAGTTTCAGCTTTTCTGGTCAAATGTTTTTTGAGAAGAAGATTTTTAAAGATTTTTCTCTATATATACATATGTAAAATTTTGACCACCCCCCCCCATTGTAGCTCCACCCTACCCCTGGGGATCATGATCTGATCAAAATTGAATCTACACTACCTGAGGATGCTACCACAAAAGTTTCAGCTTTTCTGGTCAAATGGTTTTTGAGAAAAAGATTTTTGAACATTTACTATAAATTTATATTCCTATGTAAAAATTTGACTCCCCATTGTGGTCCCAGTCTACCCCTGAAGATCATGATTTGAAGAAACTTGAATCTTCACTACCTGACGATGCTTCCACACAAGTTTCAGCTTTTCTGGTCAAATGGTTTTTGAGAAGAAGATTTTAAAACATTTTTCTTTATACATTTCTATGTAAAAATTCGCCCCCCATAGTGGCCCCACCCTATCCCCGGGGATCATTATTTGAACAAACTTGAATCTAACCTACATGAAGATTCTTCCACATAAGTTTCAGCTTTCCTGGCAGACTGGTTTCTGAGAACAAGATTTGTGGCCCCACCCTACCTCCGGGGGTCATGATTTTCACAACTTTGAATCTTTGATGGAAGCATTCTCAAGTAGTGACCTGAGAATGCTTCCATATAAGTTTCAGCTTTCCTGGCTGATTGGTTTCTGAGAACATTTTTGAAAATTCCTCAAAATTTTTCAATAATTTCTGATTATCTCCCCTTGTAAAAGGGCGTGGTCCTTAATTTTCACAAAATTGAATCCCCTTTGCCTAAGGGTGCATTGTGATATGTTTGGTTGAAATTGGCCCAGTGGTTCTGGAGAAGATGTTGAAAATGTGAAAAGTGTATGGACAGACACAGACGGACTACAGACAAAATGTGATCAGAAACCTCACAGGTGAGCTAAAAGTAATCGCAATAGACACCCGAGACAAAGAGTAGTGAATCATTTGTAACATTGTATCTTAATGATCTTTCCAACACAAATTCCACACTGCATATATATTGATTTAATGATTAAGAATGTATCTTCGTTCGCCCTAAAATGTGTTCTCCCTTGACACCGTTCACTCTAGTTTCCGCTCGCCCTAGGTCCGTTTACCCTTAATTCCATTCGCCTAAGGTCAGGTTGCCTTATTTTAATACAGAATTAATACAGTTGTATCTTTTTTGTATTTTGATCAGTTTAACATTATGAAGAAATATATAACTAGATCGTTCTAGTTGCGAGCAATGAGTGGGTCTTCTGTCCGATTTTCGATTAGACGAGATAAAACCCATCATTTTAAATATAAAATCATAAATCTAAGCAAAAAATGAAGCAAGAAATTTTCGGCACTCGGGGCTTGAACCTGAGCCACCTGGGCTCATGTCCACGACTCTAACGACTGAACTACTCGGACTCTCGCTTCAGGACTTTGATGCTTAATATCTCGGGAAGGCGTCAATCGATTTTAAAACAAAATACATTTTCGAAATCAGTAAGAGGGTCACTATCAATTATAAAAATTTGAAAGAAAAATAATAATCAAAGGCCTGAAGGCCTGAGCGGCGCATCACATTGAAGGTAGCTAAAAACATCACTACAAGTTGTTAAATATCGCCATTCTACACATGGGGAAGGTGGCCCGCTTTTCCTCATTCAGTTAAACATCTTATTCGTTTTATCAAGTGATAAAATATGAAATCTGTTCCTAGCTATAGGAAGACAGCCACTTACTCTCATTTTGATATAAATATTTTATATACGAAATTATTACTTTTTTACCTCCGATATTCAAACAATTAACGTCACCGCTGTTTAATTGAAGTACTAACTGTTGTTATGCAAATTATCTCATCGGTTGACTGGTCCTCTGTCCCTATCGTACGTATATCGCATTGCAGGCATTGCCAGTCCATCTCATCTGCGTATTAATCTTTGTTTTGATCTTTCATTGATGTTGATGTTTTTTCAATGTGTAAAGGAAATATCTGTTGTAATGATTTGTTGATATTTTTAAAACGAATACTGAATATATGTTCCTGGTTGAAAATACGTAACAATCAGAACGGCACTATATATTTATTGGCGCATTGATACTTGTGTTCTATGACGCCGCTTGTATATAAGCCGAGAGAAGTGAGCTGACAGCAATGAGGCTACATCGCTGATAGCGATGCGCCTCAAAAAATAAAAAAGTTCAATAATACAATTTTTTAAAATTTTGGTCCAGTGACGAACGGAAGTGATGGCGGACATTCTCTCGACCCAGGTGCAACAGAAAAAAAAACGCGACGTCTATCATCGCTGAAAATTTCAGCCTTCTACCTTTACTTGTTTTTTAGATCCCTAGCTGACGTAATTGACTTTTTAAAATTGTAAACAGATGATAACTTCCGACTGGAAGTGTTTTTTCAAAAATCGATCAGAAAACTTCAACTTCAGATAAAAACGCGTTGGTCTGAAATTTGAATGAAATCAAACGAGCTATCTCCGAGAAATCGTCTGCACAAAATCGGTAAGAAAAAAAAAAAAGAATAATTATATTTTTATAAGAAGAAGAAAAGTGAAAAAGAAACAATAGAATAATAGTAGGGTCTTTCACTGAAGACAGAAGACCCTTATTATATAAAACAACACTATTATAATAGCACTTTTACATATTAATAATAACAACCAATTGACTGACCTGATAACATTACGATGACTTATTGTGAATTATAATCATATATTTATGGTTCACAGTAGTTTCACTAGTTTGATACAGTTTCATGTTCCATCTACAGATTTATCTCATTTAGTGATCAACGGATTGTGTTGTGCTCGGGTATATAAATTCTTCAAAGATAGAATAGGTGCTTATCTGCTGCTGACCTTCTAACGGGGCCAATTAATGTATCAATTTCTTTAATTGTTTAAAAACATCAAGCAAATCATTAAAAAAACAGCAAGACAGTTATCTATATTTTACGGTATTAAATCTAACAATTAGACCACTTAGGTAAAATATATTTACGTTTATCATTTATTAATTGATCTAAAAAGTAAACGAGTATATGAAATAAAGATTTATATTTTAAAATGATGTGGTTTATAAACGAGGTTTAGGCGAAGCGAACAAGGTTTAGGGCGAACGATAATTAGAGCATACGGACTCTGGGCGAACGGACTCAAGCAAACAGGTACCATTGATTACTATATATCTAACGGAATGAGGTTTCTAAGAAAGTTATTGACGTCATAATTACAGTATATTGCTGTGAAAAGCTAGGATCGTATTTGCGATGGAAATATTAAATTAACACCTCTCGAGTTCTACCATGTGATGAGAAAATATCGTACAGAAAAATGTATATACATGACATGAACTACACCTGTAATTGTTGACCATTTCACAACATTATTCAGTCACAATACATACGCATTAAATTTTTCACCGGTGTTGAAAAACTGCTAAGAAAATGTCAATAAAGAACAATTCTTTGAATCAAATTCTTTCTCTTCCTAGCAATCAATATTTTAAAACCTTAGTCGTCTCTTGTATGTGGTTGTGAATGCGGTGACCTAGATAAAGAATTAAAAAATGAATTCCATCAAACCTTTTGAATTGATGCTTGATTTGGTGGTGGTCCCTTCTTCTGGGGTGGTTGGACGAAGGCTAAAGACATTGCTTTTATGGTTCCGTGGTGAAACTGATTCCAAATATCGATGTCGTTTGGCAGGTGCTTGGCTCGAAAGTCCGCGTCAATATGCGACTGCCCCGCAGCGAATAAAAATGAAATCGGGTAAAATGAGTAATGAAAAAATAGCCGGGTTTTCCCAAACTATAAAACTAAATTTTGCTAATATTTCGTCATGCAAACATTTTCATTCGACTAAAGAAGCTGTTATAAAAATTAAGATATTTATCACCAATAAATATAAAAACTGAAAATACCCATATTTTTAATTAAATAATCGCGGTTCGGAAGGTTTTTAAAAACTGTTTTTATACACACCATTAACAGTCTATTACCCAAATGAAATCGAATCATCAAATCCGAATTTACCCCCCCCCCCCAATTAATAAGTATAAAACTATTTGTAATCATTGTTAAGTTTACGAATATAAAATTCCAAAAAAAAAAGAAAAATGAAAACTATAAGTATCCTTCTATTTTTTACATGTACAATGTAAATCATTTGTATAGGTAAACCGTACCTTTTCCGAGATCAGCGGCAATGGGGGTGGAGGGGTTTTGGGGGGGGGGGGGGTAGTGAGGTTCATACAATATTAATTAAATGGAATATGTAAGACTTCTCTGAAATTTTTTTGTTCAACTACTTTCAGTACTACATTTATGACACTTAACCTGACAAAAGTTATGTCGTGCGCACATCATAAAATCCAGTGTGCACAATTAATTTATTATCTGGTGCGTACGACATATTTTAAAACAAAGAATAACAGACCAGTGTTTACAGGAAGAACATTAAAACATTTTTAGTTCATCAAAGCTTAAATTTTATCAAGTTGTTTTTTGGTAATTTTCAACGGTGTTCTTATGTCGATGTATTTAAAAGGAAAGTAGAGATATCTGTTTTTAGTAGTTTAAAATTCAGTTCATATTCTTGCCATAGAAAAAGGTAGACACTTATCTATTCCAAAGGATGAAAGACTTTGTAACTATTGTAACACTGGAGCAATTGAAGATGAATTTCATTTTTTATTCAACTGTTCTAAATATATTCATTTGAGGGCAGTTTTTGAAAGAAATTTATATACATGTTTCATATTGGCAGTACTCAAATGAAACGCTTAAAGATTGCAAACTTGTTACTTATGTATTTTTGAAACAACTTCAGACTGGAAAAGTATTTAACTTTATTAAGACCTGAATACAGAAAGCCAATCTGAAGACTGCGTATATCAGCGCATAGACTTTTCATAGAATTCTGGACAGATATAATAACACATCTAGAACAGAAAGAATATGTAAAAATTGTACACTTAATAAAATTGAAGATGAAGAAAATTTTCTTATCCAATGTAGCAAATTTACAAAAGAAAGAGAGGAACTATTTAATTTAATTTCATCTAAAGTAAAACATTTTACTAGTTTGCAAGATAAACACAAATTATTTTGGATTTTAAACTGTGAAGAATTAGATATATTAAACTCTCTTGGTAAATTTTTACAAAAGGCATTGCCTTAATTTTTATTTCTAGGTCAAATATTGGTTTTCAATCATATGATAAACTATTTCAGATTTGTATGTATTTTGACATATTTATGTATGGTTGTTTAACATAAATATACATATGACATTGTATTGAGTATATAAACATACATATATATACTAATTAAATGTTCATGTCTGTCCTAGCTCTTTCAATCATCCAAAACCCTCTTTCCCTCCTGTATATGTTTATTGAATGTTTTATGTACATTGGATGTTGTATGTACAATCTTCATGTTGCCCCTTGAGGGCCCTTAATTAATTGGTAAATAAAGAAATTGAAATTGAATTTGAATTGTTTTCATAATAGAAATAAATTTTCAAAATTGTCAGATATCCTAAAGGCTAAGTTCTGTTTTAATAGTAAATCTTCAACAGTGTTGAAAATAACTCTCTCATTTATCAATAAATCATTTTTGCTAGCCAAGGGTTTCCGATCCACTCTGCTCCCCTTGTACAGGAGCAGAGCGGATCGGAAACCCTTGGCTAGCGAAGATGTCAATAAATATACATCATACAGAACAATGCACAAGCTTAATTATCAGAACTATTTTCCTCTCATGTGAATGTGAAATATAATGATACATATCTTTCATACTGATGTGTAACACAAACAGTACTTCTATTTATGCATATATTGGGCCTTTGCCAATTATTAAGGTCTTCCGTTTCCAACGGAAGACCTTATAGTGATTGTAATGTTTTTTAAGGTCTTCCGTTTCCAACGGAAGACCTTATAGTGATTGTAAGGTTTTTTCTTTCTTTCTTATTAAGGTCTTCCGTTTCCAACGGAAGACCTTATAGTGATTGTAATGTTTTATTATTATTAAGGTCTTCCGTTTCCAACGGAAGACCTTATAGTGATTGTAAGGTTTTTTCTTTCTTTCTTATTATTATTTTTTTCCCCTTTTTTGTCGGCAGAATTTCTCAGAGATGAGTAGATAGATTTTCCTGAAATTTTTAAGAATGATAGAAAATGATAATATCTCGAGGCGTTTTTTTCATTTTTTCAAAATTTATTTCCTGTCGTCCGTTTCCTGTCCCGCGACAAAGAAGCTTGTCACCTCGAGATCTCAGAAACGACAAGGACTTTTACATTCAAACTTCGTGGGATGATAGACCTATAGTTGTAGATGTGTTTAAACTATTTTGTTTTGTTCGTCGTAACTTCCGGTCGTCACCGGAAGCACTTCAAAAATTATTTTTTTTACGTATTTAATTTAATTTATATATATTGAATATATAAGTATAAATCTTTATATATGTCATGAAAGCGATGTTCAATCAACAGAAAAATTCCACTTCCGGTGAGATATCTCAAATATCTCAGGTAGTTTTTTTTAAAATAATTTTTGTACCCGCGAGATCTTAAAAAGTATAAGAGATCAATACACGAAACTTTCATGGATGATAGACATTTGAATGAAGATGTGTTTAACAGCTTTTATTTTGTCGGCCGTCACTTCCGGTCCACACCGGAAGAGTTCAAACAAATCAAGATGTTTATAAGTTTAACTGTTTTTCTTTGCCAATTTTAGAGAAATTGATAGGCAATAAAGTCCTGTTGTAAAATTCGGAAGAACTTCTAACTTTAAATTTTCACTGAGTACTTCCGTTTGTCCGTTTCCTGTCCCAAAACCATAAACTTTAGTCCTCGAGATCTCAAATATGGTGAAGACTTGAACAATCAAACTTTGCAGGATGATATACCTATATATTTAGATGTGTTTACACTATTTTGTTTTGTTCGTCGTAACTTCCGGTCGTCACCGGAAGCACTTCAAAAATTATTTTTTTTTACCTTTTTTAGTTATTTTACATAGAATGATTATTTTAGTATGGATCTTTTCATAAGTCGTTTAAGCGATGTTAAATAAAAAAAGATCCATTTCCGGTGAGATATCTCAAATATCTCAAGTAGATTTTTTATACCAAATTGTTTACCCGCACTGTTAATTGTTAATCAGAAACTGTTAGTGATCAAAACACAAAACTAACATAGGTGATAGACATTAGATAGATGATGTGTTTAACGTGTTTCATTTTGTCAACCGTCACTTCCAGTCCTCACCGGAAGGGTTCAAACAAATGACATTGTTGATAAGTTTAACTGTTTTTTTTTTTTTTACACTTTTTAAGTAAGCTTGATAAACGGTAGTGTACGAGAGGAAAATGTTTATGATATATTAACATTTTTTTTCATTAAGCAATTATGTTCGTCCGTTTCCTGTCCGGAGACAATAAACCTTTTCTCAACGAGATCTCATAACTGACAAAAGCTTAAGCATCCACACTTTCAGGAAAAATAGAACAATGTATAAAGACATGTTTACCATGTTCCGTTTGATCCGGCGTAACATCCGGTCGTCAGAGCAAATATCAAAAATGACTTTTTCTCGTTTTGTTTTGTTTCACATAGGAAAAGTTACCGAAATATTCCATCACAGTATCGATTAAATCCCCTTTCATTTTATAAGAGAAATGCATTTTTACAGACTTATACGTGAAGAACGGAAGACCTTTTTGTTGCTATAGCAACAAGATTCTAGTTATTATTATTATTATTATTTTTTCCCCACTTTTTGGCCACAAGATTTCTCACAGATGACTTGACAGATTTTCTTGAAATTTTCAGGAATGATAGAAAATGATAATACCTCGAGGCTTTTTTTTCATTTTTTCAAAATTCACTTCCTGTCGTCCGTTTCCTGTCCCGTGACAAAAAGCTTGTCACATCGAGATCTCAGAAACGAAAAAGACTTCAGCATTCAGACTTCGTAGGATGATAGACCTATAGCTGTAGATGTGTTTAAACTATTTTGTTTTGTTCGTCGTATCTTCCGGTAGTCACCGGAAGTGCTTCAAAAATATTTTTTTTTACGTATTGAATCTAATTTACATAGAATGAATATTTAAGTATAAATCTTTATTTATGTCATCTAAACGATGTTCAATCAACAGAAAAATTCCACTTCCGGTGAGATATCTCAAATATCTCAGGTAGCTTCCTAAAAATAAATTTTGTACCTGCGAGATCTCAAAAAGTATCAGTGATCAAAACACGAAACTTTCATGGATGATAGACATTTGACTGAAGATGTGTTTAACTGCTTTTATTTTGTCGGCTTTCACTTCCGGTCCACACCGGAAGAGTTCAAACAAATCAAGTTGTTTATAAGTTTAACTGTTTTTCTTTGATAGTTTTTGATAAGTTGATAAGCAATAAAGTCCTGTTGTCAAATGCTAAGAAGTACTAACTTTTAATTTTCACTGCGTACTTCCGTTTGTCCGTTTCCTGTCCCGAAACAAAAAACTTGAGTCCTCGAGATCTCAAATATGGTAATGACGTGAACGATCAAACTTTTCAGGATGATAGACCTATATCTGTAGATGTGTTAACACTATTTTGTTTTGTTCGGCGTAACTTCCGGTCGTCACCGGAAGCACTTCAAATATTAATTTTTTTACGCATTTAATTTTTTTTTACATAGAATTGAAATATAAGTATAAATCCTTACATATGTCATATATCCGATGTTAAATAAAGAAAATAATTCTGCTTCCGGTGAGATATCTCAAATATCTCTGGTAGCTTTTTTAAAACAAATTTTGTACCCGCGAGATCTCAGAAACTGTAAGTGATCAAGACAGGAAACTTACATGGATGATAGACATTTGATAGAAGTTGGGTTTAATCTCTTTTATTTTGTCGACCGTCACTTCCGGTCCACACCGGAAGAGTTCAAACAAATCAAGTTGTTTATAAGTTAAACTGTTTTTCTTTGATAGTTTTAGTTAAATTGATAAGCAATAAAGAAGTTTTGTCTAATGTTAAAAAAATAGTAACTTTTCTTTTCATTGAGCACTTGCGTTTGTCCGTTTCCTGTCCCGAGACAAAAAGTAATGACTACATGAGATCTCAAAAATGGTAACCACTTGAACAACTAAACTTTGCGGGATGATAGACCCATGTATATAGATGTGTTGAAACTAGTTTGTTTTGTTCGGTGTAACTTCCGGTCGTCACCGGAAGCACTTCAAATTTTTTATTACCTTTTTTTAAAAGTTGTTTTACATAGAATGAATATAATAGTATTTATTCTTACATAAGTCATCTATGCGATTTTTAACAAAAACATTCTACTTCCGGTGAGATATCTCAAATATCGCAAGCTTTTTTAAACCAAATTTTGTACCCGCCAGATCCCAGAAACAGAAGACACGAAACTTTCATGAATGATAGTTAATTGATAGAAGATGTGTTTTACGTTTTTCATTTTATCAACCGTCACTTCCGGTCCTCACTGAAAGGGTTCAAACAAATCACGTTGTTTATAAGTTTAACATTTTTCTTGAACAGTTTTAGTTAGCATGATAAACAATAATGTTTGATAGGCAAATGCTCGAGAAATACTAACTTTAGTTTCATTGATCACTTCCTGTCGTCCGTTTCCTGTCCCGAGACAAAAAACGTTGTATCCATGATGTCTCAAATACGGTAAAGACTAGAACAGCCAAACTTTGTGGGATGATATACGTATGTATGTAGATATGTAAAACATGTTTTGCTTGAATCAACGTAACTTTCGGTTGTCAGAAAATACTTTTAAAAAGGGTTTTTTTTCTTCATTTTCTATGTTTAACATATTGTAAGTTCTGTGAGTTTTCTTCAAAGTAAATATTATATGTAATATATTTTCTACTTAGCAGAAGCATTGATTTTTAACAGATTGATACACGTTTATAAGAACGGAAGACCTTTTTGTTGCTATAGCAACAAGAGTCTAGTTATTATTATTTTTTTCCCCTTTTTTGTCGGCAGAATTTCTCAGAGATGAGTAAATAGATTTTCCTGAAATTTTTAGGAATGATAGATAATGATAATATCTCGAAGCGTTTTTTTCATTTTTTCAAAATTCATTTCCTGTCGTCCGTTTCCTGTCCCACGACAAAGAAGCTTGTCACCTCGAGATCTCAGAAACGACAAGGACTTTTACATTCAAACTTTGTGGGATGATAGACCTATATGTGTAGATGTGTTTAAACTATTTTGTTTTGTTCGTCGTAACTTCCGGTCGTCACCGGAAGCACTTCAAAAATTATTTCTTTTACGTATTTAATTTAATTTACATGGAATGAATATATAAGTATAAATCTTTATATATGTCATCTAAGCGATGTTCAATCAACAGAAAAATCCCACTTCCGGCGAGATATCTCAAATATCTCATGTAGTTTTTTAAAAATAATTTTTGTACCAGCGAGATCTTAAAAAGTATAAGTGATCAAGACACGAAACTTTTATGGATTATAGACATTTGACTGAAGATGTGTTTAACTGCTTTTATTTTGTCGGCCGTCACTTCCGGTCCACACCGAACGAGTTCAAACAAATCAAGCTGTTTATAAGTTTAACTATTTTTCTTTGCCAATTTTAGAGAAATTGATAGGCAATAAAGTCCTGTTGTAAAATTCGGAAGAACTACTAACTTTAAATTTTCACTGAGTACTTCCGTTTGTCCGTTTCCTGTCCCAAAACCAAAAACTTGAGTCCTCGAGATCTCAAATATGGTGAAGACTTGAACAATCAAACTTTGCAGGATGATAGACCTATATATGTAGATGTGTTTACACTATTTTGTTTTGTTCGGCGTAACTTCCGGTCGTCACCGGAAGCACTTCAAAAATTATTTTTTTTTACCCTTTTTAGTTATTTTACATAGAATAATTATTAAGGTCTTCCGTTTCCAACGGAAGACCTTATAGTGATTGTTAGGTTTTTTCTTTCTTTCTTATTATTATTTTTTTCCCCTTTTTTGTCGGCAGAATTTCTCAGAGATGAGTGGATAGATTTTCCTGAAATTTTCAGGAATGATAGAGAATGATAATATCTCGAGGCATTTTTTTCATTTTTTTAAAATTCATTTCCGGTCGTCCGTTTCCTGTCCCGCGACAGTGAAGCTTGTCACCTCGAGATCTCAAAAACGACAAGGAATTTTACATTCAAACTTTATGGGATGATAGACCTATATGTGTAGATATGTTTAAACTATTTTGTTTTGTTCGTCGTAACTTCCGGTCGTCACCGGAAGCACTTCAAAAATTAATTTTTTTTAAGTATTTAACTTAATTTACATAGAATGAATATATAAGTATAAATCTTTATATATGTCATCTAAGCGATGTTCAATTACAAGAACAATTCCACTTCCGGTGAGATATCTCAAATATCTCACGTAGGTTTTTAAGAAAAAAATTTGTACCCGCGAGATCTCAAAAAGTATAAGTGATCAAGAAACGAAACTTTCATGGATGATAGACATTTAAATGAAGATGTGTTTAACTGCTTTCATTTTGTCGGCCGTCACTTCCGGTCCACACCGGAGGAGTTCAAACAAATCAAGCTGTTTAAAATTTTAACTGTTTTTCTTGTCCAATTTTAGAGAATGTGATAGGCAATAACACCCAGTTGTCAAATGCATAAGAACTACTAACTTTAAATTTTCACTGAGTACTTCCGTTTGTCCGTTTCCTGTCCCAAAACAAAAAACTTGACTCCTCGAGATCTTAAATATGGTAATGACTTAAACAATGAAACTTTGCAGGATGATAGACCTATATAATGTAAATGTGTTTAAACTATTTTGTTTTGTTCGGCGTTACTTCCGGTCGTCACCGGAAGCACTTCAAAAATTACTTTTTTTTACGCATTTAACTTTTTTCTCATAGAATTGAAATATAAGTATAAATGCTTACATATATCATCTATTCGATGATAAGTAAACAAAAAAATTCTACTTCCGGTGAGATATCTCAAATATCTCAGGTTGTCTTTTTTAAACAAATGTTGTAACAACGAGATCTCAGAAACTGTAAGTGACTAAGACATGAAACTTACATGGATGATAGACATTTGATAGAGGATGTGTTTAATAGTTTTCATTTTGTCAACCGTCACTTCCGGTCCACACCGGAAGAGTTGAAAAAAATCAAGCTGTTTTTAAGTTTTACTGTTTTTCTTCAATATTTTTAGATAAAATGTTAGGCAATAAAAAGACATTGTCTAGTGTTTATACAAATCTAACTTTTATTTTCATTGAATACTTCCGTTTGTCCGTTTCCTGTCCCGAAGCAAAATACCTTGACTCTTCAAAATCTCAAATACGGTAATGACTTGAACAACTAAACTTTGTGGGATGATAGACCTTTGTATGTAGACAAGTATACACAATTTTGTTTTTGTCGGCGTAACTTCCGGTCGGCACCGGAAGCACTTTATATTTTTTTTTTTTTAACTTTATTTTTTATTTAACAAAGAATATTTATTTAGGTATAAATGCTTACATAAGTCATTTATGCGATCTGAAATAAACAAAAAAGATCTACTTCCGGCGAGATATATCAAATATCTCAAGTAGTTCATCTTATTAAGCAGATCTTAGAAACTGTAAGTTATGAAAGCACACAATTTACATAGATGATAAATATTTGAAAGAAGTTTGGTGGGGTTTTTTTTGTTTCGTTTTACACAATAATACATTTATACGAGAACGGAAGACCTTTTTGTTGCTATAGCAACAAGAGTCTAGTTAAGGTCTTCCGTTTCCAACGGAAGACCTTATAGTGATTGTAAGGTTTTTTCTTTCTTTCTTATTATTATTTTTTTCCCCTTTTTTGTCGGCAGAATTTCTCAGAGATGAGTAGATAGATTTTCCTGAAACTTTAAGGAACGATAGACAGTGATAATATCTCGAGGCGTTTTATTCATTTTTTCAAAATTCATTTCCGGTCGTCCGTTTCCTGTCCCCCGACAAAGAAGCTTGTCACCTCGAGATCTCAAAAACGACCAGGACTTTTACATTCAAACTTTGTGGGATGATAGACCTATATGTGTAGATGTGTTTAAACTATTTTGTTTTGTTCGTCGTAACTTCCGGTCGTCACCGGAAGCACTTCAAAAATACTTTTTTTTACGTTTTTAATTTAATTTACATAAAATGGATATATAAGTATAAATCTTTATTTATGTCATCTAAGCGATGTTCAGTCAACAGAAAAATTCCACTTCCGGTGAGATATCTCAAATATCTCAGGTAGCTTTTTAAAAATAAATTTTGTACCCTTGAGATCTCAAAAAGTTTAAGTGATTAAGACACGAAATTTTCATAGATGATAGATATTTGACAGAAGATGTGTTTAACTGCTTTTATTTTGTTGGCCGTCACTTCCGGTTTACACCGGAAGAGTTCAAACAAATCAAGCTGTTTATAAGTTTAAGTGTTTTTCTTTGCCAATTTTAGAGAAATTGAAAGGAAATAAAGTCCTATTGTCAAATGCATAAGAACTACTAACTTTAAATTTTCACTGAGTACTTCCGTTTGTCCGTTTCCTGTCCCAAAACAAAAAACTTGACTCCTAGAGATCTTAAATATGGTAATGACTTGAACAATCAAACTTTGCAGGATGATAAACCTATATAAGTAGATCTGTTTACACTATTTTGTTTTGTTCGGCGTAACTTCCGGTCATCTCCGGAAGCACTTCAAAAATTACTTTTTTTACCTTTAGTAGTTATTTTACATAGAATAATTATTTTAGTATGGATCTTTTCATAAGTCATTTATGCGATGTTAAATAAACAAAAAAAGATCTATTTCCGGTGAGATATCTCAAATATCTCAAGTAGCTTTTTTATACTAAATTGTGTACCCGCCGTTAATCAGAAACTGCTAGAGATCAAGACACAAAACTTACATAGGTGATAGACATTTGATAGAAGATGTGTTTAACGTGTTACATTTTGTCAGCCGTCACTTCTGGTCCTCACCGCAAGGGTTCAAACAAATGACATTGTTGATAAGTTTAACTCTGTTTTTTTACACTGTTTCAGTAAGCTTGATAAACAGTAGTGTACGAGAGGAAAATGTTTAAGATATATTAACATTTTTTTCATTAAGCTATTCTGTTCGTCCGATTCCTGTCCCGAGAAAATAAATCTTTTCTCAACGAGATCTCATAACTGACAAATGCTTAAGCATGCAAACTTTGAGGGAAAATTGAACAATGTATGAAGATATGTTTACCATGTTCCGGTTGATCCGGCGTAACTTCCGGTCGTCAGAGCAAATTTCAAAAATGACTTTTTCTCGTTTTGTTTTGTTTCACATAGGAAAAGTTACCGAAATATTCCATCACAGTATCGATTAAATCCTTTTTCTTTTTATAAGAGAAATGCATTTTTATACACTTATACACGAGAAACGGAAGACCTTTTTGTTGCTATAGCAACAAGACTCTAGTTTTAGTATGGATCTTTTCATAAGTCGTTTAAGCGATGTTAAATAAAAAAAGATCCATTTCCGGTGAGATATCTCAAATATCTCAAGTAGCCTTTTTTGATACCAAATTGTTTACCCGCACTGTTAATTGTTAATCAGAAACTGTTAGTGATCAACACACAAAACTTACATAGGTGATAGACATTAGATAGATGATGTGTTTAACGTGTTTCATTTTGTCAACCGTCACTTCCAGTCCTCACCGGAAGGGTTCAAACAAATGACATTGTTGATAAGTTTAACTGGTTTTTTTTTTACACTGTTTCAGTAAGCTTGATAAACGGTAGTGCACGAGAGGAAAATGTTTATGATTTATTAACATTTTTTTTCATTAAGCAATTATGTTCGTCCGTTTCCTGTCCCGAGACAATAAACCTTTTCTCAACGAGATCTCATAACTGACAAAAGCTTAAGCATCCACACTTTCAGGAAAAATAGAACAATGTATGAAGACATGTTTACGATGTTCCGTTTGATCCGGCGTAACATCCGGTCGTCAGAGCAAATATCAAAAATGACTTTTTCTCGTTTTGTTTTGTTTCACATAGGAAAAGTTACCGAAATATTCCATCACAGTATCGATTAAATCCCCCTTCTTTTTATAAGAGAAATACATTTTTACAGACTTATACATGAAGAACGGAAGACCTTTTTGTTGCTATAGCAACAAGATTCTAGTTAAGGTCTTCCGTTTCCAACGGAAGACCTTATAGTGATTGTTAGGTTTTTTCTTTCTTTCTTATTATTATTTTTTTCCCCTTTTTTGTCGGCAGAATTTCTCAGAGATGAGTAGATAGATTTTCCTGAAATTTTCAGGAATGATAGAGAATGATAATATCTCGAGGCGTTTTTTTCATTTTTTTAAAATTCATTTCCGGTCGTCCGTTTCCTGTCCCGCGACAAAGAAGCTTGTCACCTCGAGATCTCAAAAACGACAAGGAATTTTACATTCAAACTTTATGGGATGATAGACCTATATGTGTAGATATGTTTAAACTATTTTGTTTTGTTCGTCGTAACTTCCGGTCGTCACCGGAAGCACTTCAAAAATTAATTTTTTTTAAGTATTTAACTTAATTTACATAGAATGAATATATAAGTATAAATCTTTATATATGTCATCTAAGCGATGTTCAATTACAAGAACAATTCCACTTCCGGTGAGATATCTCAAATATCTCACGTAGGTTTTTAAGAAAAAAATTTGTACCCGCGAGATCTCAAAAAGTATAAGTGATCAAGAAACGAAACTTTCATGGATGATAGACATTTGAATGAAGATGTGTTTAACTGCTTTCATTTTGTCGGCCGTCACTTCCGGTCCACACCGGAGGAGTTCAAACAAATCAAGCTGTTTAAAATTTTAACTGTTTTTCTTGTCCAATTTTAGAGAATGTGATAGGCAATAACACCCAGTTGTCAAATGCATAAGAAATACTAACTTTAAATTTTCACTGAGTACTTCCGTTTGTCCGTTTCCTGTCCCAAAACAAAAAACTTGACTCCTCGAGATCTTAAATATGGTAATGACTTAAACAATGAAACTTTGCAGGATGATAGACCTATATAATGTAAATGTGTTTACACTATTTTGTTTTGTTCGGCGTTACTTCCGGTCGTCACCGGAAGCACTTCAAAAATTACTTTTTTTTACGCATTTAACTTTTTTCTCATAGAATTGAAATATAAGTATAAATGCTTACATATATCATCTATTCGATGATAAGTAAACAAAAAAATTCTACTTCCGGTGAGATATCTCAAATATCTCAGGTTGTCTTTTTTAAACAAATGTTGTAACAACGAGATCTCAGAAACTGTAAGTGACTAAGACATGAAACTTACGTGGATGATAGACATTTGATAGAGGATGTGTTTAATAGTTTTCATTTTGTCAACCGTCACTTCCGGTCCACACCGGAAGAGTTGAAAAAAATCAAGCTGTTTTTAAGTTTTACTGTTTTTCTTCAATATTTTTAGATAAAATGTTAGGCAATAAAAAGACATTGTCTAGTGTTTATAAAAATCTAACTTTTATTTTCATTGAATACTTCCGTTTGTCCCTTTCCTGTCCCGAAGCAAAATACCTTGACTCTTCAAAATCTCAAATACGGTAATGACTTGAACAACTAAACTTTGTGGGATGATAGACCTTTGTATGTAGACAAGTATACACAATTTTGTTTTTGTCGGCGTAACTTCCGGTCGGCACCGGAAGCACTTTAATTTTTTTTTTTTTTAACTTTATTTTTTATTTAACAAAGAATATTTATTTAGGTATAAATGCTTACATAAGTCATTTATGCGATGTGAAATAAACAAAAAAAGATCTACTTCCGGCGAGATATATCAAATATCTCAAGTAGTTCATCTTATTAAGCAGATCTTAGAAACTGTAAGTTATGAAAGCACACAATTTACATAGATGATAAATATTTGAAAGAAGTTTGGTGGGTTTTTTTTGTTTCGTTTTACACAATAATACATTTATACGAGAACGGAAGACCTTTTTGTTGCTATAGCAACAAGAGTCTAGTTATTAAGGTCTTCCGTTTCCAACGGAAGACCTTATAGTGATTGTAATGTTTTTAAGGTCTTCCGTTTCCAACGGAAGACCTTATAGTGATTGTAATGTTTATTATTATTAAGGTCTTCCGTTTCCAACGGAAGACCTTATTGTTATTGCTTTGTTTCTTTTCCTCTATTATTATTATTCTTTTTTTTTTCTCCCACGTTTTCTCAAAAACGCTTCAGCCGATTTCGATGAAACTTTCAGATCTTGTTAATGACAAAATTTGTAAGAAAAGTACGTGGGATTTTTTTGGTCGTCACTTCCGGTCCCGAGATATTAAAGATTTTATGTTTTTGCTTGTTCACGAGTTTTCTCCAAAAATATTTAAGATAGAACTTCCAAATTTTCAGGGATGGTAGAAAGTGTCCTGCCGCAGTGTACTACTCATATCCGAACGTCCGCCGTCATTTCCGGTCGTCACCGGAAGGAAACAAAAAACAGTCATTTTTTAACTTTTTTGTTTTGAATTTATTTTACGTTACTATTCGATAGAGACACATAAATAACTTCAGAAAATGAAATCCGTTTCAAAATCGATCCACGCATTCTCGAGATTTTAGGCTTCAAAGTCTAGAAGCGAGAGTCCGCGTAGCTCAGTCGTTAGAGTGGTGGACTACTGCCCAGGCGACCCGGGTTCAGTTCCCGAGTGTCGAACGTTTTTTTTCTTTCTTAATTGTGGTTTGTTTTACGATTTTATCTTGAAAATAATGGTTTAAAATGTTTTCCTTTTGAATATTATCATAAATTAAAATAATATTGGGAGGGTTTTTTTTTTCAGTACAAATATAGAGCCCGGTTAGAAATAACGTTAATTTCCTGCTTTGTGACAGTCTTTTTTTTATCAGCAGCTATTTAAATTCAGATGCTCGTAGCATCGCCGGCATCAAAGTCATGCCGCCGAAGAACCCATGTAATACGACTGCATTGGAGCTCGTCGGGTCGCTTTGCCGGCATCAAAGAAACGCCGCCATCTCAATGACTGTGTGCACAAAACAAGTAGCGACTGCGCGTAGGAAATAACCGTTCTCCTAACAATATGCTTATGTTTCAATTATTATACATGACTTTAAACTAAGGGTTGTTAAATGTTTCTCCACATACGTAAATACAGGCATGCATGTATACATGCGTTTATCGACAAATGTTTTTGGACAGATTATATACATGTGAAGCAGGCAGCTATTTCTCATTTGTATTTTTGTATCTATTTGTACTATACTGTGTTAGAGTTATTGCCCTTTGATTTATTGATTTTTGATAATGTGATCTATGTTTCTAATAAATACCAAACAGCGTCATAATCATTTTTATACCATAATAGATATTCATTGTAAAAAGGTTGTTGTGTATAAGATTTGTATGGGGTTAGGTCTAGATAGTTTGTTTATTTTTGATTTCCTATTTTTAAATACTACAAATTATTCTAGGCCGGCACATATATAGGGACAGTGTCGATAGCTTCTGCACAACGACTTTTTGGGGTTTAACTGAAACAGATACGGCAAGATTGAGAGTGCGGACATCCCTGCTCTTTCTAATCTTCCTGTAATTTAACCTACAATATAGAGTGTGCGGAGATCCCTGCTCTGTATCGCATCAACAGGTGTGTGTGGTCATCCCTGCTTGTATTGGTGGTGGTTGCGGCGGAGCAGTGAATGTCTGAACTCCGACACTACGATGATATGTGGTGATAATGAACTGCGTTCAAACTCAAAATTATAAAGAAAAAATACAAAACACCATCAGAGTAAACACGGATCAAAACAATTCGTTGAAACTTTTCTGCAGTTGTAGCCTTCCATGTGCGTAGTTCTCTAACCTGTATTGGATTCAAGGGTCAACCCAGAAAGATGTCAATACTAAATATAAATTTGTATTCCAATAAGCAAAAACAAAAATTGCTTAGCCTAGCTAAGAGCTCTCTCTCTCTCTCTCTCTCTCTCTCTCTCTCTCTCTCTCTCTCTCTGACATATTATTGAAAAAAGTCATTCTAAACATAAGAATAATTTTAAATGTTAGTACATGTATACATATGAAAATTATTTGTTTTTCGATTCGCAGTTAGCTATTTTATCTATTTGTAATGCACACAGGGCGAAAAACAATCTTTAAGCAAGTCCTTAAAGGTGACTTAAAGGTGGCGTAAAGGTGGCTTAAAGGATATACAATCTTTAAGCCACCTTTAAGTCACCTTTAAGGTGAGCTTATAGGTCCTTAATGTCCAAACTTCTTTAAGTCACCTTTAAGCCATCTTTAAGCCACCTTTAAGCATCTCTAAGTGGCATTTACGCTCCCTTTAAGTTGTCTTTACACCATCTTTAAGTTCCTTTCAAGTCAGGTTTGATCGAGCTGAACAGATTCATCTTGAAAACATATATTAAATGCAAAAGCTCTTTTATAGGGATGGGAGGGGGTGATCCGAGTGATGATATAATTTCCAAGGAAGGGAGGGGGGGGGGGTGTTCCAGGCGGTTTTAATTGTCGCTCCATTAAACACAGAGCGCTATCATCAACACCGTTTCAAAATTATTGTAGGGGTGAGCGCAGTCTCTGTATCTAAATCTGCGCATGAAATTATTAATATTAAAGTATGTTTGTTTCCTATTATAAATTAATCGGTGAAATCTAATCTCTCTCTCTCTCTCTCTCTCTCTCTCTCTCTCTCTCTCTCTCTCTCTCTTAGTTCATCCGGTTATTAAACAGAATAAAAAAATGAACCAATAATGCATGATTTAATTTAATCGGTTTAAGATATGTATTTTTTTTTTCAATTTTAATTATTTCTAGGTCTAATTCTAGATATGCTAGATACATGTTAAAGATGAAAAGACTCTCAACTGCCTTGGTTATATCGGGCGGGATATTACCGCTTTGTTTGTCTAGACATAGTTTTGTTCGTTTGTGTATATCTAATTAGAGTCTATTGTTTGTCCAAGTTAAGAAAACCCCTGGAACTAACACAGAATATACAAGATATACACAACAGGTGTGTCGTGTGCCCAGGTGCACGCCAGGGTTTCTAAAGGCGTTGAAATCTTAGTATGTATGTGTATACAATAAGTCTAGTGAATGGAAGTTTATTTACATTTGTAATTCATTTTCAAAGTATTATTTCCTAGCTGTGGGTTTTAAAAATGTTACGTCTATAAATTAAAGATACATGTATGTAAGAGTAAAATCTAGAGGCTAATTAATTACTGTACCGGTGTTTAATGGGGTTTAATTATTTAAATATATGCATAAGGGTAAATATGTCACATACCCGGCCTGGTACATCATACAATTGTATGTACAAGTATATGCATACATCATTTGCAATTGCCACATGCAGTAAATACCTCACCGGTAATTGGTAATATTGTTTGTTATAGAATTGATAGTTTAAAAATCATGTATACAATTAAACATTTAAACATATATCATTTCATTTGTTATTCTAGATCTGTTGTAAATGTATAATAATCAATATAATTAAAATTATACATGCTGGAACGGCGCCGTGATCATGAAAACCGGGAAATTGCGTAGAACTAATACCCTAGCTAATAGTTTTCCAATTAATGCATTTAATAAAAGAAATAGTTTCATCTTCTTCCTTGCATTTAATTTCATTTAGCTATGAATTAGATGAACATAACCTATATCTACTTGGTTTAAATTTATTAACTAAGTACTAGTAAGCCTAACGGTTTCCATGTAGGTATAATATATTTTTTTTACTGAAGACCAAGTTTCGTATTTCATTCTAAATACATGCATGCATTTAATTTATAAATTAGATATAATTGATTGTTACAAACTGAATGGAAGTCAAAATCTTTTCAAGTAAAAAATACACACTCGATACATTGATTCAATAGCCACTAATTTATAGGATATAAAAACCTCCTAAAATATATAAGTTGCCGTGGCGTAGAGGGAGTGAGGTGATGCTGGTAAACGAAGGGTCCCGGGTTGAATCCTCGTCTTGGGTGTTTTGAATTTTTTTTTTTCATTTTATTTTCTAGAACAAAAACTGTTTTTAATACCTTTTCTATCATAAAGCTTATACATTTTGTTAGTAAATTAAGCACAATATTGAATTAAAAGATTTTTTAATGGCTTAAAGGTGGCTTAAAGGTGGCTTAAAGGTAGCTTAAAGGTGGCTTAAAGAAGTTTGGACATTAAGGACCTATAAGTTGTCCTTAAAGGTAGCTTAAAGGTGGCTTTAAAAATAGTCTTTAAGCTGCCTTTAAGCCATCTTTACGCTTTCTTTAAGCCACCTTTAAGCAACACATATAGCTTAAAGGTGGCTTAAAGATTGTCTTTAAGCTACCTTTAAGCACCTTTAAGTTATCTTTAAGGAGAACTTAAAGATGGTCATTCATCCTGTGGCAGTTGCATCGTTGAAACCTGATTCACTGTTGTTGCGGCGGAATGTCTTTGATGCCGGCGAAGTGACCGATGATCGAAATACGCCACAATACGGATTTTACAATATTTGTTTGACTTTTACATAGCGTTTCATATATCCGGTATTGGTTTTGCTCTATGTTAAAGTGTTAAGAAATGGAAGAAAAGAACAACTATCTCTATAGACTTCTTTAAGGTGTATTCAAACGGAAGACCTTTTGTTGCTCGCAACAAGCGTCTAGTTATTATTATTATTTTTTTCCCCATTTTTCTCAGAGATGACTGAATATATTTTCTTGAAATTTTCAGGAATGATAGAGAATGAAAAAGTCTAGAGTGGTTTTTTTCATTTTTTCAAAATTCATTTCCGGTCGTCCGTTTCCTGTCCCGCCACAAATAAGCTTGTCACCTCGAGATCTCAAAAATGATAGGGACTTGAGAATTCAGACTTTGTGAGATAATAGACCTATAGTTGTAGATGTGTTTAAACTATTTTGTTTTGTTCGTCGTAACTTCCGGTCGTTACCGGAAGCACTTCAAAAAAAGTTTTTTTTAACATTTAATTCATTTCACACAGAATTAGAATATAAGTAAAAATACTTACATATGTCATCAATCCGATGTTAAAGAAATTAAAAAAATCTACTTCCGGTGAGATATCTCAAATATCTCAGGAAGTTTTTTTAAAGACATTTTGTCACCGCGTGATCTCGGAATCTGTTGGTGATCAAGACACGAAACTTACAAGGATAATAGACATTTGATAGAAGATGTGTTTAACGAATTTAATTTTGTTGACCGTCACTTCCGGTCCACACAGGAAGAGATCAAACAAATCAAGTTGTTTATAAGTTTAGCTGTTTATATTTGCCAATTTTAGATGAATTGACAGGCAATTTAGTCATGTTGTTAAATGTTTAAGAACTCGAAACTTTCATTTTTTACTGAGCACTTCCGTTTGTCCGTTTCCTGTCCCGAGACAAAAAACCTTGACTTCTCGAGATCTCAAAATCGGTTATAACTTAAACATTCAAACTTTGAGGGATGATAGACCTATGAATGTAGATGTGTTTATACTATTTTGTTTTGTTCGGCGTAACTTCCGGTCGTCACCGGAAGCACTTCAAAAATTATTTTTTAAACCTAGTTTTAGTTATTTTACAAAGAATGATTATATTAGTATAACTCCTTGCATAAGTCAAGTATTCGATGTTTAATAAACAAAAAAGATCTACTTCCGGTTAGTAATCTGAAGTAGCTTTCATTTTAAAACTAAATTTTGTACCCGGTAGATATCAGAAACTGTAAATGATCAAAACACAAAACTTACATAGATGGTAGACATTTGATAGAAGATGTGTTTATCGTGTTTCATTTTGTCGGCAGTCATTTCCGGTCCTCACCGGAAGGGTTCAATCAAATGACAATTTTATAAGTTTAACTATTTTTCTTGCACTGTTTTAGTAAGCATGATAAACAGAAATGTACAAAAGGCAAATGTTAAAGATATACTAACTTTTATTTTCATAGAGCAATTCCTTTCGTCCGTTTCCTGTCCCAAGACAATAAATCTCCTCTCAACAAGGTCTCAGAACAGTTAAGAATTCAACAACCATACTTTGTTGGATGATTAACTTTTGCATTAAGATATGTTAAACATGTTTTGTTTGAATCGGCGGAACTTCCTGTCGTCCCAACAAGAAGTAGTCAAAAAATTATTTTTTTTTCATTTTGTTGTTTGACATTGAAGTACGGTCAGGATGTTTTCTTCAAAATAAATATGATATCCGTTATATTTTCTATTTGAAAAAAGCTTTTTCATGTACAGAATAATACATTTATATAAGAACGGAAGACCTCTTTGTTGCTATAGCAACAAGAGTCTAGTTATTATTTTTTTTTTCCCCTTTTTTTGTCGGCAGAATTTCTCAGAGATGGCTGTATGGATTTCCCTGAAATTTTTAGGAATGATAGAGAATGATAATATCTCGAGGCGTTTTTTTCATTTTTTCAAAATTCATTTCCGTTCGTCCGTTTCCTGTCCCGCGTGAAGAAACCTTGTTCCCTCAAGATCTCAGAATCGGCAAACACTTGAACATCCATACTTTCTTGGATGATAGACCTATATCTGTAGATGTGTTTAAACTATTTTGTTTTGTTCGTCGTAACTTCCGGTCGTCACCGGAAGCACTTCAAAAATTATTTTATTTATGTATTAAACTTATTTTACATAAAATGAATCTGATAGTAAAAATCCTTACATGTGTCATCAAAGCGATGATATATAAACAAGAACATTCTACTTCCGGTGAGATATCTCAATTATCTCAAGTAACTTTTTTATAACAAATTTTGTTCCCACGAGATCTCAAAAACTATAAGTGATGAAGACACGAAACTTTCATGGATGATAGACATTTGATTGAAGATGTGTTTAACTGGTCTTATTTTGTCGGCCGTCACTTCCGGTCAACACCGGAAGAGTTCAAACAAATCAAGCTATTTATCAGTTTAACTGTTTTCCTTTGAAAGTATTAGTTACCTCGATGAACAATAATGTGCGATGGGCAAGTACACAACAAATTATAAATTAATTTTTCATTGAGCACTTCCGTTTGTCCGTTTCCTGTCCCGAGACAAAAAAACTTATTTCGACGAGATTTCAAAAACGGTAACGACTTGAACATCCAAACTTTGTGGGATGATAGACTTATGTATGAACATGTATTTACTGTATTTTGTTTTATCCGGCGTAACTTCCGGTCGTCACAGGAAGTACACCAAAATTTGATTATTTAATAATATTTGGGTTATTTAGCAGGAAAGTTACATTTTAGCAACAGAAATACAAAAGTTCATCTACACATGGATAAATAAACGAAAAAATTCTACTTCCGGTGAGACATCTCAAATATCTCAGATAGTTTTCTTTTATAAAAATTTTGTACCCGGAGATCTCAGAAACTGTAAGAGACCAAGATACAAAACTTATGTAGATGAAAGACATTTGATTGAACATGTGTTTAACGGGTTTCATTTGGTCGTCCGTCACTTCCGGTTCTCACTCGAAGCGTTCAAGCAAAATGAAGTTTTTTTTTTAAAGTTTAGATTTTTTTAAACAATTTACTCAGTGTGATGAACAGTAACGTACCGTAGGTAAATGTACTAAAAATATCTACTTTTTATTTCCTTAATCACTTACGTTTGTCCGTTTCCGGTCCTGAAACAGAAACCTTTTCTCAGCGAGATCTCATAAGTAACAAAAACTTGAACATCAAAACTTTAAGGAAAGACAGAACAATGTATGAGGATATGTCTACTATGTTCTGTCTGATCCGGAGTAACTTCCGGTCGTCACAGAAAGTACTTAATAATTGACTTTTTGTCTTTTTGTTTTGTTTTACATAGAAATGATAAGTGGGAAATTCCATTACAGTATATGTTATATCCATTTTCGTTTTACAAGACAAGTGAATTTTTTAAAGATTAATACATAAGGTACGGAAGACCTTTTTGTTGCTATAGCAACAAGAGTCTAGTTTATTATTATTATTATTATTTTTTTCCCATTTTTTGTCCAGAAGATTTCTCAGAGATGGCTGGATAGATTTTCTCCAAGTTTTCAGGACTGATAGAGAATGATAATATCTCGAGGCGTTTTTTTCATTTTCTCAAAATGTATTTTCGGTCGTCCGTTTCCTGTCCCACGACAAAAAAGCTTGTCTCCACGAGATCTCAGAAACGACAAAGACTTTTACATTCAAACTATGTGGGATGATAGACCTGTATGTGTAGATGTGTTTAAACTATTTTGTTTTGTTCGTCGTAACTTCCGGTCGTCACCGGAAGTAATTTAAAAATTATTTTTTTCACGTATTTAAATTTTTTTATAAAGAATGAATATATAAGTATAAATCTGTATGTATGTCATCTATGCGACGTTAAAACAACAACAAAATTCAACTTCCGGTGAGATATCTCAAATATCTCAGGTAGCTTTTTAAGAATAAATGTTGTAACCACGAGATTTCAGGAACTGTAAGAGATCAAGACACGAAACTTTTATGAATGATAGACATTTGATTGAAGATGTGTTTAATTGGTTTCATTTTGTCGACCGTCACTTCCGGTCCACACCGGAAGGGTTCAGACAAATCAAGCTGTTAATCTGTTGAACTGTTTTCCTTTGATAATATTAGTTAGCTTAATAAACAATAATGTTCGATAGGCAAGTACACAAAAAAAATTGAATTTATTTTTCATTGAGCCCGTCCGTTTGTCCGTTTCCGGTCACGAAACAAAAAACTTTATTTCGACAAGATCTCAAAAACGGTAACGACTTGAACAACAGAACATTGTGGGTTGATAGATCTTTGTATGTAGATGTTTTTACACTATTTTGTTTTATCCGGCGTAACTTCCGGTCGTCACAGGAAGTACTCCAAAATTTGATTTTTTAAAAATATTTTGGTTAATTTGCATGAAAGTAACATTTTAGCAATAGAAAAACAAAAGGTCATCTTCATATGGTAAAAAAAAAGTTCTACTTCCGGTGAGACATCTCAAATATCTCCAGTAGACTTCTTTTATGAAAACAGAGTACCCGCGAGAAACCCTTTCACAACGAGATATTATAACTAAGAAAAACTTACACATTCAAACTTTGAGAAAATACAAAACAATGTATGAAGTCATGTTTACTATGTTCTGTATGATCCGGCGTAACTTCCGGTCGTCACAAAAAGTACTCAAAAATTGACATTTTGTCTTTTTATTTTGTTTAACTTAGAAATAATTTCTTGGGAATTTCTTTACAGTATATATTATATATATTTTCTTTTTACAAGAGAAATTGATTTTTTGAACAGATTAATACATAAGGAACGGAAGACCTTTTTGTTGCTATAGCAACAAGAGTCTAGTTATTATTATTATTATCATTTTTTTTTTTCCTTTTTTTGTCCACAAGATTTCTCAGAGATGACTGAACAGATTTTTGTGAAATTTTCAGGAATGAAAAATAATGATAATATCTCGAGGCGTTTTTTTCATTTTGTCAAAAATCATTTCCGTTTGTCCGTTTCCTGTCCCGCGTTAAAAAAGCTTGTATCATCGAGATCTCAAAAACGGCATAGACTTGAACATTTAAACTTTGTGGGATAATAGACTTATATGTGTAGATGTGTTTAAACTATTTTGTTTTGTTCGTCATAACTTCCGGTCGTCACCGGAAGTAATTTAAAAATTATTTTTTTCACGTATTTAATTTATTTTGTAAAGAATGAATATATTAGAATAAATCCTTAAAAATAACATCAAAACGATGTTCATTAAACAAAAAAGTTCTACTTCCGATGAGATATCTCAATTATCTCAGGTAGCTTTTTTAAAACAAATTTTGTACTTCCGAGATCTCAGAAACTGTAAATGATGAAGACACCAAACTTACATGGATGATAGACATTTGATAGAAGATGTGTTTAACTGCTTTTATTTTGTCGGCCGTCACTTCCGGTCCACACCGAAAGAGTTCAAACAAATCAAGCTGTTTATAAGTTTACCTGTATTTCTTTGCCAATTTTAGATAAATTGATAGGCAATAAAGTCCTGTTGTTAAATGCATAAGAACTACTTACTTTAAATTTTCACTGAGTACTTCCGTTTGTCCGTTTCCTGTCCCAAAACAAAAAACTTGACTCCTCGAGATCTCAAAGATGGTAATGACTTGAACAATCAAACTTTGCAGGATGATAGACCTTTATATGTAGATTTGTTTACACTATTTTGTTTTGTTCGGCGTAACTTCCGGTCGTCACCGGAAGGACTTCAAAAATTATTTTTTTTATTTTTTTTTTAGTTATTTTACATAGAATGATTATTTTAGCATGAATCTTTTAAGCGATGTTAAATTAACAAAAAAAAAGATCAATTTCTGGTGAGATATCTCAAATATCTCAAGTAGATTTTATACTTAATTGTGTACCCGCCGTTAATCAGAAACTGTTAGTGATCAAAACACCAAACTTACGTAGGTGATAGACATTTGATAGATGATGTGTTTAACTTGTTTTATTTTGTCAGTTGATAAGTTTAACTGTTTTTTTACAAAGTTTCAGTAAGCTTGATAAACAGTAGTGTACGAGAGGAAAATGTTTAAGATATATTGACATTTTTTTCATTAAGCAATTCTATTCGTCCGTTTCCTGTCCCGAGACAATAAACCTTTTCTCAACGAGATCTCATAACTGACAAAAGCTTAAGCATCCAAACTTAAAGGAAAAATAGAACGATGTATGAAGATATGTTTACTATGTTCCGTTTGATCCGGAGTAACTTCCGGTCGTCAGAGCAAATTTCAAAAATGACTTTTTTTCGTTGTTTTGTTTCATTTAGAAAACGTTACTGAAAGATTCCATCACAGTATCGATTATATCCTTTTTCTTTTTATGAGAGAAATGCATTTTTTTTAAATAGATTTATATATGAGCAACGGAAGACCTTTTTGTTGCTATAGCAACAAGAGTCTAGTTGTAATTGTGTTTGTGCCAATAAAATATTTATTTTGTATTTAATATCGTGATTATTTCGTGTGCATGGGATTATTACGTTGTGTCCACGAAATCCGGCATGTCTCATGCGCTAAAGATAATTATCGCATGGGCACCGGCACATGGCGTTATGTACAATCATATTTTTCTCACTACATGTATCAAAATAGAATATATATATATATATATATATATATATATATATATATATATATAGAGAGAGAGAGAGAGAGAGAGAGAGAGAGAGAGAGAGAGAGAGAGAGAGAGAGTACCTAATGAGAAAATATACTATAGTATAACGTCAAGTGTCTGTGCTCATGGACACGACATAATATCTCGTGTGCACAACTTATAACCTTTTTTTAAAGTCAAATATATTGACAGCTTTAAAAGCTATTTTTTTTTAAATCAAATATCGATGTGGTGCAAATATTCACAATGTCATCTTCGCTCAATGTCAAGGTTTTGTGATCACGGGACTTCACACAAAGACTCTTTTGCTCCGTAATCACAAAACCTTGACATCGTGATGATGGTTGAATGGGAGATATCATTAATATTAGTTAATGCTTTCAACTGAGTTTTTAGACAGTAGAAGATAATTGTAAATAACCTTTGTACACAATATCAGGGACGTATATGTACTATATTAGTATATACATCCCTGACAATATATATATATATATATATATATATATATATATATATATATATATATATATATATATATATATATATATATATATATATATAAAACAATTTCAAAATAATTACCCGCTTTTAACTGAAATTACAATAGTGAAATCCAAAAGTATATCAAAGAAAATTAATTAATAAAGTCTAGTACATGTATGTACATAACACCGTTTTTAAAAAAAGGAAATTATGCTCTTTTATTAAGAAAATAAATATGAAATGCTCCCCGGTTTGAACCTCCATACTTCACATTTGTATTAACGAGTCAGAGTTCATCTCTTATACGTATTGGGTGTTTTTTTTCTCACGCATGTAATGTTTATTAGTAAGTAATTATCATATATTGTGTAATTAAAATCTCTGTGTACCATTGTACACTGGTGTTGAATGAATGAAAAAGAAAGTGTTCATCAACTCAATTTGCCTGCGCACACGAACGTGCGTATTTTGTATTTATAGACTTTATATCATTTTCCATCCCTTTTTTTCCCAATCCCTTTTGCTAAATTCATTGGGTTGTTTCAGATCATGTGAAATGAGGAAATAATTCCTTTTAGTTAATGAGTGCAGCGGGTTTTTTTTTAAATTTCATTTAAAAACTAAGCGGGAACTGTTTCACATTGAGGAAACATCAATAAATAGGGGACATTAAAACCCCAAATAACTGTAATTATACTTTAAACCTAATTTCATTTAATGAATGTGACGAGATTATGTCGAGCGCAGAGATAATATGTCGTGTACGCTAGATAGTACATGTAAGTTATATACAACAATTAGATAATACCGGTATGTCTTGCGCACAAGTTAATTTTTGCCCATATTCTTTGAAAAAATATTATGTGTCCTTAATGTACCACTATATAAATGGTGCCTGTTTGGGAGGGTATGTGGCAACGCACTTTGAAAAAATTACGCACTTTGAAAATTTTTTTCAAAGTGCGTTAAATTTTGGACAAAATCAACGCACTTTGAAAAAATTTTTCAAAGTGCGTTAAATTTTGGTCCAAGTTAACCCACTTTGAAAAATATTTTCAAAGTGCGTTATGAAGGTACATCAACATTTTTTAGTATCGAGACACTTAACGCACTTTGAAAAAAAATATGTATAAATCACAAATTGTGAAATTAAATTCCTTATTTGTTGATAGTATGATGATTTGTTAAAACTAATGAATCTAATTTACCATCTTTAAAATCGGGGATAGGGGTTAACCAAAGATACAGGTCAATTACCAGTGCTTCATTTCATTGATTACGTACAGAAAGGTCCCCTACCCCTCTTTTTCCTTCCAAAACATGTTTGGTATTCAGCAACTTAGAGTAAGTGTATAAAATCGGAAAAAGAAATACGCTTTGTTGTAAATTAAGTACAGTGATATTGAAAAAAAAACGAGCTGGTCAAACAATCATTTCTCCAATGGTATTTTAAAGAATCTATAAGCGTTTCAACATAAACCCTCTTTTCAAATTCTAATTAAATAAATCACTTCATTTAAAAAAAAACATCCATGTATATTGACAAACATTAAATTATTATAAACTTAAAAACTGATCCTCTAAAAGATCATGTTGTTTTTTATAACCATAACTAACGTATCCTTTTTTAATCATGTTTGTTTATAAGCACATGCAATTGAAGACAGTTGAAATATGTTATACATTATCTCCATTATCAATAAATAAATTAAATAATTTTCCTTTCTGGTACAGCACAATGTACCAGATAATTAGTAAGTTTGCTGCATACACAAAAAAGGAAAATGCAGTTGCTAAGCGATGCAGTTTATGTTATATTTGGATAATTCAGATCTCCCGAGTTGCTCTTTATGTAAATTGTCGAACTGCGTAAGCCTATGAGAAAAGGAAATAAATTCTAATCTAAAAACTCTTAATCAAGTTAGCTGAGAATGCAGTGGGTTCTTTCTAAAGTATATCCCATTAAGCTACACCAGGTTAAAACAATTATTTATTGTATCTAAAATTAAATATTATTTCGACTAAACCCTGAACAATTTTTTTTCAAAGTGCGTTAATATCGACGATATCAACGCACTTTGAAAAAAAATAATTTTTTTTCAAAGTGCGTTGTAACAAGGGTACCAGTTGAAATTGACACCCCGAGAAACCATTGTCAACCGACGCGAAGCGGACGTTGACAATGGTTTTCGAGGGGTGTCAATTTCAACTGGTATCCTCCCACAGGCACTACTAGTATTTATTTTATTATACTGAATGTCTTATTTTTATAGTAAATTTTACTGCCTTTATATAGAAAATACGCGAGTTCTACGACGAACCGTACGCGCATAATTTACGCGCATGTAACAATTCGTTCTATCGGCCCGTTGCCAAGTGTGTTGCTAACGCTGAGGGTATGAGAACGGATTGTCAACTGCGTCTAAACCAATCAGATTTTAGTGTTTACCATGAAAGTATAACAATGTATAACAGTGCAAAGTAGTGATTAAAAATACAGTAAAATTTAGCTGCAGGTCTGTAGCTCAGCTAAGTAAAATTTTTATGTTCATTTTAGATCGATTTTATTTAGTCCTTTGATCAATGAGTTATTTCACAAATCATCCAATAAAACTTATTTATTTTAGCCAATGGTAACCATGTGATCCGAAATGCAAGCAATCTAGATAAAATTAGATTTTTTAAAATCGCTCCAGGACCTCTATATATGTACCATACGCTACAAAGCGTATTGTAGAAGAGCGATTTTACAAGCCCAATTTTAATTAGAATGAACAGTAAGATAACTCTATATCAAATATTACAGTACAATAACATTCTATTGTCATGACCTGTCTACCACGTATATCAAGGTTATGAAAATGATCAATATACAAAATATATTTCAACACCTGTTACCAACATTTTGATGTGTCACTGGGATATGACATAACTTAATATGAAAGCTTGTATCTATCATAGCAACATATCAAAATACAGGAGCTGAAGGATCCTATTTTAATTACTGTTGGATACAAATATGAATGTTTTGGGTTGAATTAAGTTTTCCATTAAGCCATATGTTCTGGTCTTATTTGCTCCCATCTTCTTAAGATATCATTAAGAAAATTCTTCTTTTTTCCAAATTCTGATTTATTTGTACATCTTTATTAAAAAATATATAATACTTCTATATAGTAATGCATATTTAAAGCACTTTGTTGTTTTTAAAAATTTTTTAAAGTACATCATGTATAAAAACAAGTATTATTAATATAAGCCTATTAATTGTATAATTAACAATTCATATTATACATGTATATTAATATCAATGTGTGCATACATGAAATTAAATTTCACAATTAACCAATTACCTGATTGTACCACAGATTAATGTAAAAACAGATTTGGGCCAAGAAATGAATGTATGTAGTCTATGTATTTAGTCTGTATACATATAAATCATTAAGGTATATATACTGTTAAACATGTAAAAATACCACTGTAAATAATCAGAAAACAACTAGCATTCAATCTACAGCACATCCCACCACCATGTAACCAATTTACTTTGGAAATTTAACAAGTAACATGCATTTGGAATGAATATTAAAACAGGTATACTGTCATACATGTTCATGTATTTTTAAACCCTTTATCACAGATCATTGAATAAAGCTGAAAGAGGCAAAAAGTAAAATACTGGAATGGCAGGTCACTACAGTTTAGACTTTTCATCTTGCTGGTTCTTTAGTTGGAATCCACCCTGAGGAGAACTAGTCAAGCCAGCCTCATCGGCATACACTGTGTTGCCACGGACAACGGTTTGGTATACGCGTCCCTGAAGTGTTCTGCCCATGTATGGGGACACCTTATTCTTGTAATATATTCTGTCTTCTGTCACCTAAATAAAATACAAATGATGTAGATACATATAGTTATAAATATATATATATATACAGTTTAACTTCGATATCTCAAACACTGATATCTTGAATACAATGGATATGTCGAAGTGATTTGCAAGTCACAACCACTTATTTTTTTAAAGTTTTTTACTTCGATATCTCAAATACTCGGATATCTCGAAGTTTTTAAACAGTCCCATCTAGTTTGAGATAACAAAGTTTGACTGTAGTTTATAATCTAGTTTATACATAACTGAGGTTACTTGATTAAAGACTTGCGTTTTAAAGCACCATTCAATCAACCTACATACAATTTTAATAAGATTGCCATTCAATTTACAAAGAGCAATATAAATGTACATGTATGAAATTTAAATCACTGCAGCATATATTTTCAAAAATGAATTCATAACATTTCCAATACAATAAACAGTAATCAATAGTTTTCTAAAGATATATTTTTCTTCTAACAGAAAGTAACCACTACCATACTATTGGCTAGTTCTGGCATTAGAAATCAGTACATGTACATGAATTGCACAAATTTTTTTATGGCACATTCTCTCATGAATATAAGACTATCAGGCATACATATATATACAGTAGCACACTGTGAGTAATAAAACATTTGCTTACCTCAAAAGGAACATCAGGATCCCAGATGACAAAGTCAGCATCATACCCCACCCTGATGGCACCTTTCCTGTGACTCAGGCTCGCCAATTTAGCTGTGTTCTCACACATCAACTTCACCATATCAAACAAATTCATCCCATAGTTTCGACAATTAGTCCAAAAGAGAGACAGCCCTAAATGACACAACAAATTTAATAAAAAAGAATTAATAATCTTATATTGAAATTGTTCAAGTGTCTTTCATTCTGGGCACTCGTTTATAAAACTAAGAGCTTTTAGCATTGGCGACTACTAGATGTACTCATACTCCAATAAAAAGTTATAACAGATTTTGGAATTGGCGAAAGAAATGTGCGGTATTTCCTAAATGGCATTGTCATGACTGGCTTATTTTCAAATCAGGCTTATTTTCGAGTAATTTTCACTGCAAGAAATAGGTGGGTTATTTTTAAAACCGGCTAATTTTCAAGACTTTAGGGTATTTATATTAACGAAATTTGATTTTCATTTTATCGTTCCATATAGTTACCCACCAAACTGTACCGAGGCTACTCCTCCCCAGGCAGCCATGAAGTCGCCCTTGTCCAGGAGTTTGAGGTCAGGTGTACAGGGGGAGTGGTCAGAGACCACCATGTCTATGTAACCCTTCTTAAGACCGTCCCACAGCAGATCCTGTTAAACACTATTTCATTAAGCATCAGTACACATACACATATTTAGTATAGGGCTCAATCATTAACTCATTAAAAGACTAATAAAAGAGAAATATTATACATGATTATGTTTATGAAATACAATGGAACAATGAAAGATTAAACAGACAGTTGGGTGTTTGTGTAAACCTTGCAAACTTCGTAAAAACTTTCTTGCAAGCAATAACAGATGATTAGCAATGTAAGGTTTACCTGGTTTTTCTTTTCCCTGATGGGAGGGCAGCATTTGTACAGGGTGTTACCATTGGGAACAGTCTCTGCATTAAGGGACAGGTAATGGTGGCAGGTCTCCACAGTCAGGGGGGCCCCTTTTTCCTTGGCAGCCACAATGCTTGGCAACGCTGAGGCGGCGGACAGATGTACTATGTGGCATTTCACTCTGAAATAGAATGTAAATAGAAAACTTAGTCGCACATGTAATTCAGTTAATGTTTTATTGGAGGTTACGAGATATTGTAACTGTAAACCTACTTTAATTCGTGACAATTTTATTTCGCGATTTATCAGATATAAACTGGTTTGCGACGACTAATTTTCGGTCTAAGCCTTTACCATACCTGTATTTTTATTTACATCAGAACAGCAAAGACTGGTTTGCTGGAAGAAATATTCGCGACAACGAGTCTCTTGCTAACTTCACAAAAAGTTGTTTTAAAGTATTGCCCTATGTACTTACTGATGAGTAAAGTCACTTGAAAAACAACATTTTCTGCATCAATCTTTTATAATATTTTCTTTTACAATTAGCTTTTGACTGAAGACAGGAAAACAATTTTGCACTGAATCGATAATAATCTTACTTGTACTTGAGGCACATCTCACACACCAGGTCTATAGCCTTCTCCTCCATCACTGCTGGTCTGGACTCCAGGAAAGTCCGGTACTCCTCTGGATTACCTACAATGGAGATACTAAATCTGAACCAAGAGAAGACATATTACTCACATAAGACATGTCACACATCACTTCTGAAGAGTATAAGTTTTGGAGACAAAACATTACCTTTAGATCCATTGCAGGCACAGTCCATCTCTGCATGAAACTATAAGAAAAAGATACCTGGTAATCATTATTCAGACATAAATCAAATATCTGAAAATTCATATTAAAAAAATATTTAAACTTCATTCAAGAAACAAAAGTATAACACATTATTGTACAGTAAAGTGTGCCAGTATTTAAATATGTTTACTTGGCACACAGCAGCATTGCAAGAAAACTTGTAAGCTATCCTTTCACAGACCAAATGATGAATATAAAAATAATCTTTCTGATAGACTTGAGTTTGAAATCCTCATGCTTCTATCTTTTCTGAATAACTCTCACCAGTACAGTGGCATCTGTCCCTTGGAGTGTCTTGAGAGCAGTTTCTAGGTCAGCTTGCTCTACATGGGGAAAATCGTCCACACCACTGTGAATCAAGAAACACTTAAAACCAACAACTCCTGCATTTAACATTGGTTTCAGCTCTTCCTGGAAACAAAAGGAAAAAAACTTCCAACAATTATTTTTGGATATTGATAGAGAAAGTATCATATATTCAAGCTCAAAATAAGAATTTACCGCATTTCCTGGGACAATCCCTCCCCAAAAGGCTACATCGACAAAGCACTGATTTTTGGCAGCATCAAGTTTAGTTCTAAAGGCATCTAATGTTGTTGTTGAGGGAATGGAATTCCTACAATAATCATTTTCTCCACAATTACTTGCTTTAATTCACTTTACACAAAGTATGTAAAAAAAAAAATTCCAACCTATATTATTTTTTTTAAACTTTGGAAAACATTTGCAACATATTGTGCCTAACATATAACTCAGTCACCATAATTTTCTGGGAATATGCTTCAAAGCATTTCCTATAGTGTACCTACATGTACCTGTATTCAGGAGACGAATTTTACCTCACAGAAATGAATGTTTTTACTCAAAATTTTTTAACAAATCAACAAAAAGCTTACAGTGGCATATCCACAATGGTAGTTATTCCTCCTGCGGCGGCTGCCCTAGTGGCTGTGGTATACCCCTCCCAGCTCGTCCTCCCCGGCTCATTCACGTGTACATGGGCATCCACCACCCCAGGCATAATCAGCAAGTTCCCAACATCCTGGACCTAATCAAATTCACAGTGAAGCACACAATATTTTTTTTTTCAAATCTCATTTTTTCACTCTGTATTATATTGAACTGTATTCTAGTACTTTTAAAACATAATTTCATTAGTAATGAGAGATGAGGGGATACCTGGTTGTAATCTGACGTGTTAAATCCCTCCGTCAGCACCCTGCACACCTGACCATTTTGTACCTCAATGCATGCAGGTTTGATTTCCCCGTCCAGTAACACTCGCTTGCTTATGAATGCTTTCTTTTGTGTGGCCATTTCTCTCAAAAAGCGAAAATTCACTATATTGCACTTTCGGTACACTCTTCACTTACAGATAGTAGTTGCCAGGTTGAAGGTAAAACCAAAACTAGGCTTCTGCATTAAATTGGGTCAAATTGTGTGTAAATTCCAAGTCGACCACGGATCTGTCACGAATTTGTTGACGAGGAATATCATGCCCCCCCCCCCTTGGAAATTTAAAAAAAAAAAATTATCTACCATGGTAAATAACCGAAAATATGCTTCGACCCCCCCCCCCCCGGCAAACTTAAAAATCCCTCGGTCCCCGCTTGGAAATTTTTTCTGGATCCGCTCATGGACAGTAACGTTATACATAATACAAGAATAGATATGGGTTACCCCATATCCAAGATATTCGACTGCTAAATTACTTGAATTTTCACTGTGCTCAGCCGATCTTTAAGTTAAAATCACTGAACTTGTTAAGAAACTGACGTGTCTTTATTAAATACTGCCACCCGTCATTAACAAACAGTGCACACATCTGTGCTTAAACAGAGTCTACACAATATGGTGCAGGTGTTGCGTAACTGAAGCACAGTTAAATTATTCATTTTAATTTTATCTGGTATGGTGTTCCGATGGGGCCTCTTCGACCTTCGCACTTTCGCCTTAAGGTCGAAGATGCGAGAGTGCGAAGTTGCGAAGGCGAAAGTGCGAAGGTGCGAAGGCGAAGGAGCGAAAGTGCGAAGATGCGAAGATGCGACGGCGAAGCGCGAAGATGCGAAGGCGAAAGTGCGAAGTTTCGAAGGTGAAGGAGCGATACTACTATCGCTCCCTCGCCTTCGCAACTTCGCACTCTCGCCTTCGCAATTTCGCACTTTCGCCTTCGCCTTTTTTGATTGCATAACAAGTTTCGGTTGATTACATAGAAACTTCGCACTTTCGCCTTCGCCTTTTTTAATTGCGTTCAGCAATTCTCGGTCGATTACATAGGAATTGATGCAGGTAACGTACTCGCCCGAGATTTGCCGAACACTCTCGGATCTTATTGGTACGCATGCGCTAGGCCATCGTGCTTACTATGAATGCTTATTAATCTTTACCTTGTTATGTGACATATATGTGTACCAGTGCTGGCTATGCCTATTCATAATATACTAGTAATCCACTATAACATATGAATTTCAGTATGCGACCTTCCTTGTTCATTCACGGATCTAGAGGATGAGAGGGGTCCGACCCCCCCCCCCTTCCACAGCGCCTCGTAAATTATTTACATAACATTAACATATGAACATATGAATATTATTAATTTCAAACAGTAAAGGAGGAGAGGGGGTCAGGACCCCACCCACCTCCTCTGGAAAATTTAATTTTAATTTCACATAGTAAATTTACCAAAAATATGCCTCGGAACCTCCACTTCCCCACAACAAATACAATTATCCCTCGGACCCCTCCCCTCGAAAAAATTATGGAACTGCGCAGGCTGTTGAAAATAAATTCTTAAAAGTTCGTCCTTTGCCGCAGATGTCATTTTATACAGCTAAAATTATCTTTAAACGATAGAGAAGTTCACAAACATAAAAAGGCGAAGGCGAAAGTGCGAAGGTACGTGCGAAGGCGAAAGTGCGAAGTTGCGAAGGCGAAGGAGCGATACGACTATCGCTCCTTCGCCTTCGCAACTTCGCACTTTCGCCTTCGCATCTTCGCGCTTCGCCGTCGCATCTTCGCACTTTCGCCCCTTCGCCTTCGCAACTTTGCGCTTTCGCCTTCGCATCTTCGCACTCTCGGATCTTCGTCCTAAAGGCGAAAGTGCGAAGGTCGAAGTGGCCCCATCGGAACACCATAATCTGGTTTATTTCTTTCTTTAACGTATGAAATTTGTTTACTAATTGATATTAACTCCTCATCTCTGACCTAAATTGTATTTGTTATGAAACATAGTGAGGAGTTATTTTAAAGAGAGGAGTTGATTTTATTATTAGGAGTAAATTATGCACATGATTAAGTAGTTATTTTAAGTTGACTTAAAATAAGTTCAGTGTGGGTGGTTTTATTGGACAGAGTAGTAGCATTTTCAAAGTCGAATTGCACAAGTTTTTGATTGAATTGGATGTATATATATATACTGTGTTTATAATTATGTTACTTGGATTATTACCTTTATTAAAATTGTGAACTCAACGCTGACTTATCATTTAAAAGGAGAAAGGAATGAGGATTTTGGTTAATGAAATGACATGCTCGGAAAAAGGTTGAGAAAATAAAAACGCTACATAACCATTCCGTCGTAAAAAAAAAAGAAAAGAAATAACACACACTCATACACAACAAATAATTAAAAGAGATTGTGTGATAACTAACGAACAATAATCATGAAAATAATATAACTATTGTAATAATATAAGCAATATTCATTAGCGAAACAATTGTCAATCGAAGAATGACCTACATTTTCGTGAAAAAGACTGAGGAGGCAGCGAGCGTAGGAATATGAATACTTCACATTTACATTTCTTGGGGTAGGGTGTTTTTTCAAAATAATTTTCCGTTAATTTTGTTTTCTTCCACGTATTACATATACATCGATATTCTAAACATTTATTGTAATGTTGTATCTGCTGATCATGAACAGAACTATATTTTTCAGCGCAATTGTGTAAAGAGTACCCGACTATAGTAATATATCTTGAATAGATAGTAGGCACTGATCGAATATATTAAAAAGGCCCTGACTGGATTATATCAAAATATTGAAAAGAATTGACTCAAAAAACTCAAAAAGATTGATGTTCAGTATTCAGTACACACGAAGTTGTGTAGTTCTTTTTTTACTCAACCTCCATCCTCACGTTTTTGTGTGTCCTTTTTAATGCACTCCTTTTTCCATTTTAATTTCATTATCATAACTTTTATAAGTACATGTAATTAAAATCTGTGTAAGTAGATGGGTAGTTGGTTTAATATTTAATAATGTAGTATAAGCTATTGATGAGCTAATAAAAGCGAAAGAATAATGAAACCTTGTGAAATGAGAAACATGCTCAGTGAAATATTTCTTATTCAATATTGATCACTGATAGCCACGAAAACGTTGTATATCTCTAGGAAATACCTTTATAGTTTATCTATGCAGAGTTTCGACTGCATAATATGGTCATCTTCCTAACTGTATTTGGTGGTTGCCGTGTTCGAAAGAAATGCGCGTAAAATGTTTGTGTAGCACTGTATTTTGCCTACATACGGAACATACCCGCTATCGTCTACGTATGAGGATTGTCCGTAAAGTTCGTGGACAACCTTGATAAAAACTGACAAACATCAATAAAATGTATAAAACTATTATTTTCGTTAAATTCATGTTTTATTTGATTTATATGCAAATTTTTATCATAATCAAAGTATAAATAGGGATAATTTCATCTAATGCAAAATGACACTGAATTATACCCGGAGCATCATCGAAAAATGACGTTACCCAACGTCAAACACTAAATAAAGTCAACTTTTCTCGACGTAGTCACCATTTAACTCGACACATTTCTTGTGTCGCTTTACCCAGTCATCAAATATGCGCACAAACTGTCCGTTCGGTTTCATACGTGAAGTTCTTTTCACGTCAGGGAATATTCGCGCTGTTTTGCAACACTCTCTTTTAACTTAAACTCGATCAGTAATATCTTATCATTTCATTGAAGAATAGAAACTTCATATCTTAAATTAATGTCTACACAATTACAGATAACTATATCTATTTATCATCATTTATGTTGAGGAAAAAGATAGTGACCTTGACCTGAACTTGACCTCGAAAACAAGATGGTATTTACAACAAAATAATAATAAATTGACAAAAAAGATACGAATTTTTAAAGGATCAAGTAATATTATAAAATTATTATACAGGCTCTCCACAGATACACGTAGTTTTACGAATTAAGGATCTCTGTTGCAAAGGTATGTTATGGTTACTGTCGTACGTCCACATCCGGTAGTGGCTTAACCTCTGTTATAAAAAAAAACATTACTTGCAGACAGAGGTCTAATGAATAAAATAAAGACAAGACAAACCTTCAGAATGTTAATTTAAGATTGACTCCAGTAGATGTATTCTACTGTTCTATCATCCTTTATTAAAATTCAGAGTTTACAGTAGTAACATTTTCATCAATATATGTATAGTTTCATTAGATTACCCCCCCCCCCCCACCAAAAAAAAAAAAAAAAAAGAAACCCTAAAAACAAAACACAAAAACAACAACAAAATATCAGAACAAAAAAACAAAAAAAAATGAACCCTAGTGGATTTGACTAATTATTTGGATTTTTTGTAACTAACCCCCCTCCCCCCTTACGCACACTGTAACAAGGTGAAAAGGCCATTGACCTAAGCCATTCAAATATATTTGTGTTAAACACCAAATTTGGAAACCGTCATTGTCCCTTCTTTAGAGATTTTTAATAAAAATAGCAGGTTTGTTCTCTTTTTCAAAGACCTCACGTGGATAGGATTAGAGCCAATGGCCCGTATAGAATAAAGGTAGAGCGCTCGATTAGTGGAGTGTGGAAACAAACACAAAAAATCAAACAAAAAATTGAATGTTTACATAAGTTAGTGATAGAAAGGTTAAATAGAAGTACTTTGCAAAAGAAGCCATCATTATCTACAAACTAGTGTCGCTTAGACTTCCTATCTCAAAAGGACAACGACCGTTGGCGTCCCAGAGATTAATCCCCGACATGGAACTAACCATTAAACTGTTGCTGTTATTTACTTTTATTCAGGTTGGGAAACCACAGAACGAAGGTATGTGCATGGTTCTGCAACACTTCATTTTCACATTTTGTTTAAATTTTCCACGAAATACTTCAGATGTGATCGTATGACTTCTGTATCGATCTATAATATATATCTCATTGATATACACATCATTGGGTTTTCAATAAACACAATAAAAATCTATTAATTTGAAATTAAGAGGTTTTTTTTTGTCTGAACCCCCTCCCCCACCCACCCACCAGCCCCCCTCTCTCCTTTTCCAAATACTTCTATAATTTATGCGGGACATCTATTCATTGTACGGAAACCAGTAAACCGTTTTATTTATTAAACTATAGAACCAGATCATTGGCTTCGACTGGCCGAGACTGAATTAGAAACTGCGCTTAAACGAACCTTAAACACCAACAAAGCTAAAAATGTGATCTTGTTTATCGGGGACGGAATGGGCGTGTCCACAGTGACGGCCGCCCGGATTTACAGGGGCCAGTTCAAAGGGAGACCAGGAGAGGAGAGCGTTTTGGAGTTCGAAAAGTTCCCGAATGTTGGTCTATCAAAAGTGGGTCACGGTTTGATTTTACCCTTACAAAAAATGTAAAATATTTTATTCATCAAATTTATGATAATCAATATTGATTTGTTTAAAACTTTAAAATTAAATTAGAAAAGTCTGTACTGAAAAAAAAAATATTTTAAAAAAAGTACATAAAAAATAATAATATCACCTCCCCTCATTTTTTAAAGTTAATTTTAATGCTTTTAAATCATGTTAAATAATTTTGTTAAGATTGTATTGACTTTGCCCATCTTTAATGTATCCCCATACCTGATAAATAAAAACTTGACCCCTGCATGTACGCCAAACATCAAAGCTTTGCATTTCTTTGATTATTTGTAGACGTATCTCTGCGACAGACAGGTGGCGGATTCAGCTGCCACCGCCACGGCGATGCTAACGGGGGTGAAAACGAACTGGTATAACGTGGGGCTGACAAGCAAGGCACGAATGGGGGATTGTCAATTTCCCAAAGAATCCGAGATAGACACCATTATCCAACAATCAGAAAAGGAGGGTAAGCTAATACGTATATTGCCATTTTACATGTATTTTTTATATCCCCCCCCCCATTTAATCTGAATTTTTGCCCTGATTGAAAATAGAACTTATTACTTTGTTTGGTTTTACTTCAGAAACAAAGTTTGACACTTAATGCATAAAAAAGTTAATAGATTGCATGCTTTTTTAATTCATAATTCACTTTTCCGGCGTTGCAGGTAAATCTACGGGTATTGTGACGACTTCCCGAATCACCCACGCCACCCCCGCCACCGCTTACGCCAAGACATCTCACCGATACTGGGAAACGGACGCCGATCAAAAGAAGTACGGCGGTGCTGGGTGTGGCCAGGACATCGCCCAGCAGTTAATCTACAAGAACAGTGAGATTGATGTAGGTTAACAGTGACAATAATGTAGGTTAACAGTGACATTCATGTAAGTTACCAATGACATTAATATAGGTTAACAGTGACATTGATGTAAGTTACCAATGACATTAATATAGGTTAACAGTGACATTGATGTAAGTTACCAATGACATTAATATAGGTTAACAGTGACATTGGTGTAAGTTACCAATGACATTGATATTAGTTAACAGTGACATTGATGTTAGTTAACACTGACATTCATGTAGGTTAACAGTGACAATATTATAAGTTTACAGTTATAAACACTGATCTACCAAAAACAGTGTCATTGTGTAAGTTAACAATGATATTGATGTTAGTTAACAGTGACATTCATGTTCATGTAGGTTAACAATGACATTGATGTAAGTTTACAATCACAAACAAGTATCTACAAAAAAACCCAGTGACATTGATGTAAGTTAACAGTACCTTGGTCTAAGTAAACAGTGAGTAATTATTATTGACATGGTGTAAGTTAATTGGGGATAGGCACTGATCTACTAAAACAGTAACATTGATGTAAGGTTACATTGACATTAATGTAAGTTAACAGTGGGTGATAACCACTGATCTACCAAAACAGTGATATTGTTGTAAGTTACCAGTGACATTGATGTAAGTTAACAGTGCGTGATAACCACTGTTCTGCCAAAAAAAAAAACCCAGTGACATTAATGTAAGTTAGCAGCAAGTTACAATCAGTCTCACCTTTTAATGTATATACTTCTTTTAACATGAGACTGGGTCAAAAAAGATTTGTCAGCCATAGAGTCCGGTCTTTGTTTCTTCGCTGAAAGGTTCGTAGAATGCTACACGAAAAACTGCAATACTTCGCCAATCTGATTAAATACTTCGCAAAACTTTCACGGGATATAACGGGGTAATGAGAGAGGGGTTATTATGAAAAGCAATAATAATAAGTTTCTAGTAACTACATAAATCTATTTTATGAACAGTCCTTTTTTTATAGGTCATTTTCGGGGGTGGCAGACGAGGTTTCTATCCGAACACCACACGAGACCCAGTAACGAACTCCAGTTACTTGCGACAAGACGGGATAAATCTAATTCAGGTAACGTAACTTTAATCATAATTATACTGATGGCATTGAAAGCTGGAGGTTCTTGTCCAATTTCTTGTCTAACTTTACACTCAAGACCTGTGATATTTTGACAGGAATGGAAAGTGATGATGGAGGACTCGGGACAGAACTACAGGTACGTGGAGAACACGGAACAACTGCGCTCTGTGGATCCAGCTACCACCGACAAAGTTCTAGGTGTGTAGCTTCACTAGATTGGCTGCAAAATTGGTATTCAATATTGCTAAGTATATTTCACCTCATAACATGCACAGATCTAGGAGTTGGGTTTTTTTCCGAGACGAAGGTGGTTCGTATCCATACGATAAAAAAAAAATAATTTTGTAATTTAATTATATCAAAATATATAAAACCACGATGTTTTTTCCCCACTCTATTTAATATTTTAAAAAAATCGATTGTAATTCATAGGGCTCTATACTGACAAGACTGAAATCTACGGAATTTAAAGAGACAGTACGGCGCATCTTATTAAAAAACCGACTTGAAAAAATTTTCCGATCGGGTTCGGTATTTTTGTTCTACTCATAAATGTATAAACTTTCAGAAAATTACAAATTTCTCCGTGAAATAAATCTAATTATTTCATTAAAATTAATAATTAGGTATAACCTATACATATATACATCGCCACGTGTTACAGGGTTCCACTTTCTATACCATTACGCATGCGTATTTACTATAAACAAACCAGCATGGCGAGTAAGAGACCGGGTAGGCCTGCTTACTTGAGTGAATTGGCAAAGAAAATAAGGTAATAATTGTTCAAAGTTTTTAAAATAACCACAGTTATTATTTTGTAAGCATGTATTTTGCGTGTTTATCATAGGAGTTGCTACAACCTAAATTCATTTTTGTAAATGAGGCCCCTTGAGGGATAATTTGACATATTTATGTCTGTTAATTTTAAAATGAATTGAAATTGGTAAACGTTAATAAATTATCGAGAAAGTGATGATGTTTTCCGTTTAGAGAGTCCCTTTTATCTCGTATACCATGATGACCGTAGTCGGGCAAAGATATTGTAGTTTTCAGCACGTGTCAATTACTGTCAATCAAAATCCACGTGGTACAAATAAACGCTATAAGATTATTTCGGTTTGTTCGACCCTTAAATTTCCGGAAGCTCATAATTACATTAATTAGGTATGTATAAAGGATTTTTATGTACTTCAACTGTCACAATCAACGTTATTTCGTATTTACTAACGATACAATGGGTAAATCTGAAGTTATTCACACATGTGTTTTCAGCTGTACTGTCGCTTTAATGAAACGATGCCGATTTTCTTAAGAAAAAAAGGAAAAATGATTCGTGGATGAAAATATAGACTAGATACGCATTTGAAGAAATATATAAAAAACATACATTTGTAAGCAAAAAAAAAAAAAAAAAAAAAACCAACAAAAAAACAATAACACCCCCCCCCAAAAAAACCCCGTAAACACCAACAACAGGAAACAATACAGGATATATGTATATTGGATATGATAAGTATACAAATTTTCCATTTTTGTCCTAGGACTGTTTGACAGTAGTAACATGCCATACGAATTACAACGGGATAAAGGGCCCAAGGGAGAACCCTCTCTCCCAGAAATGACGAGAAAAGCTATACAAATCCTGCAGAAGAATAGCAAAGGATACTTCTTGTTGGTTGAAGGTAACCTCTGGGCATTCTTAAGAAGGTTTTTTTTTTTTTACAAACAAACATAGAATGGAAAATTACTGTTGAATAACCGGGTATTTAAAAAAGTAGGAGTCAATTTTTAAAAAGTTTAATGAATGAAATTTCGTCAATTCACTTGTATGACATAATAGGATAAATACCGTTTCATGATTCAATTCGTGAGCGAGGCACTCACGGAATCCACAAAAATTGAACCACCACGAATTCTAAAGATTCTATCGTATTTAAAGTTTTTATGATTTATTTGGTGTACAGGTGCAAGGATTGATCATGGGCATCACGCCAGCAAGGCCAAACTTGCGTTATCTGAGACAGTGATGCTGGACGAGGCGGTCCGAGTAGCCACGGAGATGACGGATGAAGACGACACGCTGATGATCGTCACGGCGGACCACTCCCACGTGTTTAACATCGCCGGGTATCCAAAACGAGGCAACGATATATTAGGTTAAAAAATTGTTGGTTTTTTTTAAGTTATTGAGCTTTGCTACGTACCAATCTGAAGTTTCCTTAAGCTTTCGTTGCAAGTAAATTGGTAATTTAAGCCACTCCGTACACCAAAATATGAAAAAATTCCGAAATAGCCTTTTCGCAAACGAAAAGTTCAAAGAAATGTAAAGGTTTTCACCATCAAATCCTAAGCCGAGTGCTTATACTTGCATCAGAGATGTTTCCTATGTTATATATCATATGAAAAACAATTAGGATTACTAGGATACCTTAAAATTGGTCGTACATTTTGTAGGAGTAGTGGACCCTATCCCAAAAGCCTGGTTTCCTGAAGATGACAAAGCGTATACCACCCTGTTGTACTCCAATGGACCAGGCGGGGTACTGCCCGATAAACCCAGACAAGATCCGAGGGAAGTGGACACAAGTCAGTAGAGCATGCGCTGTTTGAAATTGTATTTTTATATGGATTTAATACTCTGTATTATATCTTTTCCTTCAGATGCATTATTTTATTGCACTTACAAAAGCACTAGGCATGGCCGAATCGAAGTGGCGCATTTTGAAAAGCAGATACATAATTATAGTTACTGTTTTGATTAATCTTTTACATCTTCCATGTCGAGTAACTACCCATGTGTTTTTGCAGCTGCTAACGACTATCAACAAACAAGCGCCATACCCTTGAAATCGGAAACCCACGGAGGCGAGGATGTGCCGATCTATGCACGCGGCCCCTGGGCGCATCTTATACACGGCGTGCACGAGCAGCACTACATTTATCACGTGATGTCTCTAGCTTCCTGTGTGGGGACTCAGAAGAATAAGTGTTCCGTTCTCATAAACAACGGACAGGGACAGATAAACCTTCATTACTCCAATATAAAAGTAGTTGCTTTTTCAATTTTAGTGTTAATAGCTGGTTACTTATAGCAAGAGAATGGATATAACGAAAAGTAGATGTCAATTTCATGTATGCATGTATGTTCATTTTCAATTTTGTCAATATACGCAAAAAATCATGTTTGCATGTACTTCGATTTTCATTTGTTAATTTACCCCCCCCCCCCCCAAAAAAAAATATGCTTTCAGTTTGGCAGAATAAATCTTGTATTAACCTAAAGCTTGTATATTTAACATCATTCAGAACTGCATGTTTTGAGGAACATAAATACGCTTCAGTTTCATAAAATGATTCTCAATGTGCATTTAATACATCCAATCACAATATTTACTGGTTCTAATCATTCATTAGATGAAAATAATTCGGTTTCTTAGATTTGATCGTTAGTCGCAAGTTTTGTATAACGCAAGTCGACCAATGTAAAACGTGAGTATTTTCCCCTTTATAATTGGGTATGTAAATTTATTTCAAGTGAAATTTTTAATTTAAATTTTTATTCGGAGTCGTATTTTAAGATATTTACATAACAATACGTATTTTTTTCTGAAAATAAATAATTAAATATCGTGGAAAATGTATGAATGCTAATGTAAGTTTTCGCAGATACGTCATCTCTAGCCATAATATAATAAATGCGAGAAATTTTCTAATTATTTCAATTTGTCACCGCGGACAGGCCGTTAGAACAACATTGAAACGTGCTTCGTAGGAAGTTACGTCAGGGGCGAATGGGACAGACTTCATTCACAGATCCGAGACCCAGGAGCTGGACTATTTGAAGACGACTGGGCGTGTCCCGATAATCGCTGCTAATTGACGTAGTACGCACTGGGGCCTCTCTTATACAGAATGAATTACCTTTGACAGAATGGCAAGGAGCAACAAAATGAACCGTGTGCTGTGTCTGTGCCTTGTTTTAGTTCACTTACAGAGTACTGTTGGAACGCATCGTCACGGTAATTCTTACAGATTCTCGTAATTTATTTTTAAATGTATATTTAAATAACTATAATGAGCCATTGTTTTCCGAAGAAAATCGTCTTTGCATAATACGATAAGAAAGAATGAAAATTTCTTTAAAATCCTGAATACTAAACGCGTTAATATTTTCGTTTAGTGTTGGCTGCTTTAATTGAATTGCATCATACATACGTTTATACAAAAAACTTGATATTATTTATGACAACTGCTAGCGCAGGAATGTAATCTTTGACTCGGGGTTCATTCTTAATATTGTAAAATGTAGTATAAGGCGTTAATTTGAAATAAATTTGGTGTTGTATGGGTCAGAGCCGGGAGAAATTTTGCCAAGTTACAGCTGAAATTAATGGTAGCCATTTCATGCCCAACAGCGCTATGTTAGTGGAACAAAATGGGAAGAACAGACAGACCGCTACACTGTGTTCCCGACGGTCTAATTAGTTAATGTCCATCCTTGCTGTCCTACATATTTACATTTTCTAAAACCCCAGCATGGTATGGACAATGCACAATATTTAATTTATCTGCATACATTTTTTTTTCTCTTAACAAAAATAGATTTCTGTTAACTTCAATAAAAAAGCCTTCATTTTTTCGTAACTAAAATTAGATATGTGTTGATATGGAGCTTAATTTTTGTGTGCGCTACAAATGTCATTTATCTATGCGAAAATTAATAATTAAAAATGCATGCTAATTAGAATCGGAATGAATTACAGCTAGAGGAGTGCGTGCTTCAAATGTCACTGCAATAACGTTTTTAGAGGCTGATTTCGCAAGGGTCAAATGAAATGATATTTCGCTCATGTTTATTGTATTTGAAGAAGTTAGTTAAATACCTAAAATAGTGATATATTATTATTTATAATATCATCTAATTTACACAAAGCGTCTACGTATATAGGTGCAAACACTTAAAGTTAGAAGTAAGGTTAATCTTAAATAGTGGTATGTTAGTTATTTATCAATATTTACATTTTCCAGTGTCTTTCTTTGTGATAAAACTACGAAATTTGTAACATATAGTCCAATACATTCAATGACGCAAATGACTTATTGAGGGATGTAAGCAGGATTTGCATAATTATACGAAATGAAAATAACGTTGAAATGTCAATAACTTTAAATTATTTAATTGAACATTTGGTGAAAAATATATTAATATAAGTAATAAGGAATCATTCTTTGAATTTTATGAGATGATCAAATACGGTCGGGGTGATCAAATTTAAAGAGAGAGAGAGAGAGAGAGAGAGAGAGAGAGAGAGAGAGAGAGAGAGAGAGAAAGAGAGAGAGAGAGAGAGATCTGTATCATGCATACACTTGATATGCATTTTTGTATGTCAACTTTTAGTTATTTATTTCCCCGATCAATAGCAGATAGGAAAGAAATGTTCCATGTGATACACAAACTAATTCAACACCAAACACTATTTAAAAATAATACACGCACGTTAATACACTAATTTGTTGCAAATTATTCAGAATGTATTTGTATTTAGACTCGAGAGCTTGTCTATAAAGAACGTATTTTATATTTTAAATAGCTTTTCAGAAGAAAATTCGCCTGAGGTACTTGGTACCAAAGTCATAAATTCATATGCACAGAATTGTCTTGTCCCGAAATAGAATCTAAAAAATAAATCTAAAATAGCATACAGCGTCTATATACTATTATATGTATCATTATGACCCCCCCCCCACCCCCACCCCCCGCTCTTATAGAGAAGCGGTTTTTAGATGGATTTTCATTAATTTTATTTGCCTGATCGAATTTACAATGATTATTTTAGTGTTTACATACTTTAGGTACTTTTAGTTCAATAGATTCAAAGTTATTATGAGCGAGTCAAAAATTTATGTAGGCCATTTTCAAGTTTATTATTTTTTATTACATGAAAGGAAAGCCAGACTGGTTTGGAAATGCCCAACGTGATCTTTATGAATCGGCTAATCGGAACCTCAACACAAATAAAGCCAAAAATGTCATCCTTTTTGTTGGAGACGGAATGGGGATGTCCACCGTGACAGCGGCGCGGATCCTGAGGGGACAGTTAAATGGAAACTCCGGGGAGGAGAATATGCTGGAATTTGAAAAGTTTCCTCATATTGGGTTATCCAAGGTGAATGCTCGTGAGGGCACTATTTTTATGTTGATAGTCTGCGTAAAATGTCTGACATGTTCAAAGTTTTGTTGAACTCACTAAAGACTTATTTTGTTGTCGAAAAATTGCAGTTTTTGCTGAAAATTCAACAGAATTGTCTTGCTTTAAACACTGTCAAAAATGTTAAACAATTAATTGTACGTGTTGATTGTGAGTTAATTTCCTTGTGTATTTCCTCGCGTAAAAAACATACATCGTGTTAATTTCGTTATCCTGTGAATCAGCGTCGTCGGTTTCAACAAAACTTTAAAAAACCCTTAAAGAAATGACGATACGTAATTACACCAGGGCTAAAACAGAGAAAATATTTTACTTAAGAATTGAAAACCGTATATGTTACAAAAAATTTGAAGACTGTTCAGTTGATTCGAAAGATGAATTGACCCTCATTTACTTTACACAAGGTATATTCCAGCGACAGACAGACCCCTGACTCGGCGGCTACAGCCACTGCTCTCCTGTGTGGGGTCAAGACAAACTCCCAGCTGATTGGGGTGGACGATTCCGCGGTAGTGGGGAACTGTACCAGTCAGTTTGGCGCCGAAATCAACTGTATGAATGACTGGTTTGAAGAACAAGGTATACATTAAAACATGATGCACCAATGTCGTTTTATAATTGAACAGCACAGCGCGGATCTAGAAGGGTGCCATGGGTCCGCCCCCCTCAAAGGGAAATTCCAACTTAATACAATTTAATTTATATAGTAAAATACCGAAAATATGCCAACCCCCCAAACAAAATTATCCCTCGGACCCCACCCCTAGGAAAACTTTTCTTGATTCTCGGATGGCACATAACTGCAATACGCTACATATATGTATACTTTTCTAATTCGTAAAACTTCAGTCTTAATATTTCTTATACAATATAGGAATAAATAGTAAATACTAATCAGATAAATGAAGCTTACTTTAATTAATACATCAGGAACGTAGCATCAGGGGCGGGGCGCAGCAGCCCCCCACCCCAACTTCTCTCGCAGCAAAGAATTTTCATAAAATTACATATAAAAAAATTTAAATTATCATCGAGCCCCCTCTCCTTTTTGGGAGCATGCAACAATGAATTGAAAATAAGGAAATTAACAGAGAAATTGAAGTTATAGTAGATATACCCTCTCCCCATCCCCGGATTAGGATTTTCAGTATTTCCTATTTCTTTAATTACTTGTAAAGTTTTTTTTAGACGAGTCTGCACCCCTTTCAAAAACGATGCTACGTGTCTGCACATTGCATTGCTGTAGCAAAAAATTGTCAGTAAATATGGGGAAAATAAATATAAATCGGAGGAACTTGATTCACCTCTGTGCTTAATGATTCGTTGCCATTTATGACTTTTTAGGAAGATCCATGGGTATTGTCACCAACACAAAAATTACTCACGCCACTCCGGCCGCTGGGTATGCGCACGCAGCCAGTCGTCTGTGGGAGGGAGACGTTCACATGCACGGTGTACAGGGAGGGTGCAAGGACATCGCCCACCAACTGATCTACAACAACTCCAACATCCAGGTAAGAGTCTGTTCATATTTTGAGAGAAATACAAATTATGACAGCCCGACAAGTGCCCGTCTTAATTAATTAAGGTACAATTTTCCTCCGACAAGGGAAATAACTCTCGCTAGAATAAATCAGTGCTTCCCCTGAAAGAAACCTATTATTTGGTGATTTTCTGTAAATAAGTATCACAAAACCTAATATGAGTACATCCTGGGTCGGTCCACCACAAGAAATAATATATATAGTAAGTCAATCTTGATGACTCAAAGTATAATATCCATCTAAAAATACATCACCAGCAAAAGAAAAAAATCAATTCAACAGTTGTTATGATGGATGGTTTTGAATGGTTAAAGGTGCTGTTCGGGGGAGGACGACAATACTTCATCAGGAACAGACAGCAGGATCCTCAGTATGGTGACGCTTACATCTCATTCCAACGCCAGGATGATCTGGATCTAATCGAGGTTCGGTTTTTTATATTATATGCATGTACATTGAAAAGTTATTTCTTGTTATTTGATACTTTTTCGATAAATATTTTGCATAATAAGTGAAGTATTCGTCAGCTAAAACAATGCTAATGTCATGTTGTAAATTTTGAATTTACTGGGTGGGTGTAAATACAAAATTTACAACATGACAGTTGTCATGTTGTAAATTTTGTATTTACACCCACCCAGTAAATTCAAAATTTACAACATGACACTAATATAGGTTGTAGAACTTGTTTGTCAATCGTTGTAATATAAATTTAATTCATTTTTTTAAATGGAAAAATACGCCAGAATTTGTTTTCTTAAAGAATAGCATTTTTAATCTCCATTTTACATCAGATTTGGGGCAGAGACAAGAAATGGCGACGGTACACCCCTAAGTACGCTTGGAATAAGCAGCAGTTTGATGCCATTAACCCTGACGAAACGGACTTTGCGTTAGGTAGAATTCTGTTGATAATGCTAGCCAATAAAGAGTGAAAGTTTATTCATTTTCATTCCTTAGCAAATTATTTAACAAACAATAAATTACAACGAAAAAGAAAAAGAATACTTCAATCGAATCCAATCTCGCAATAATTATGCTTCTGCCACATTTTGGTCAATAGTCAGACGGGCAAAATGTATATGTTTGGCCGGTCCATGCAGTTTTATTATACTATATAACTTATTTTATGTAAAAATATTTTAGGCCTATTTAACCCCCAACATATGCAGTATGATCTGGAGAGAGACAAAGGACCTAACGGAGAGCCTTCTTTGTCCGAAATGACGGATAAAGCCATCCGGATATTGAGTCATAACACCAGGGGCTATTTTCTGATGGTGGAAGGTAGGCTCGCCCCCTTTTTCCCCTTGAAACTGCTTCTTTTTTGTAGAATTTTTTCTCCTCTCATCAACCAGATAAATATTTCTAAATTAAGTAAATTAATTAACATTGTTATCGCATAAATAAAGTGGTCGCAAGAAAACATGAAAATCTTCAATATCCTCAATTCTAAAAACTATGCTATGGTTTCAGGGGGACGGATAGACCACGGTCACCACAACAACACAGCAAAGCGGGCTCTCTACGAGACCCTGGCCTTTGAGGACGCGGTGAAGACAGCGTTACAACTGACCAATTCTAGTGACACCCTTATTGTGGTAACGGCTGACCACTCCCACGTGTTCAACATTGGAGGACATTCCTACCGTGGAAACAACATACTTGGTCAGTTTACTAGTGCTTTCTTATTTTTCAGACTGCTAAAGTTTTTTTTTCCTGAAAAAATTCATTTATGGTTTTTTAAATATTTTTTCCTGAACAATTATTTGAAATGGCGTATCGAAGGGTAAAAACGGATTCCAGTAATCGTTAGCATTAAAAAATTCCACGCTTGGTACGCAGGATATTCTTCATTGTAAAAAAGAGCCACGTGGAAGAAGTGATTTCTATCAGTTTATATGTATTTCGATTTTGATCAGGTGTTGTAAACCCAATCGCCCCAGAAGAACTCCCCGTAGATGGGAATGCCTGGACCACTTTAAGTTACGGAAACGGGCCCGGATACGACTGGGGCTTCCGGAAGGACCCAAACACTGTCGATACCAGTAAGTCAATTCCTTGGAAATATGAAATAGAAACGAGGGACTTAACATGTTTCTGAAGTATAAAATGTTAAACGTTTTTGGCAATATATGCGGTGGGACTAAGGTTGTGTTCGCGGTAGCGTAAAAGAACAGCTGATTTCAAACAAATTGATTGTTGCAGTGTCAGTTGTGTTTATTCGAACAAAGAAATATCAATTCGCTTTTTACATACAGAAAATGAAATATCGGATTACATCCGACACTAGCTTCTAATATGTTGAAAAGATAGATAAATGCATATATAAACAGTACTTCTATAAAGGTACCCCTAGCTTTCTATTTTTCTTTCAGCTCACAATGACTACAGACAGGTGAGCGCTGTGCCTCTGTTGTACGAGACACACAGCGGGGAGGACGTTCCGGTGTATGCCACTGGCCCCATGGCTCACCTGTTTGACGGAGTCCACGAACAGCATTACATCGCTCACGCTATGGCGTATGCGGCCTGTGTCGGCATTAACAAGCAGCACTGTAATGGACTCAGCCAAAACAAACCTATTTTTACTCCAATGACGTAAAAAAACTATATACACTTTCCTTGGTGATATTATGATTCGTTATCCAAATATTTTGTATCCGCTACATTTTGACCGTGCATTACAAAAAGATTTGTCTAATGATGACTGTTTTATACACATGTTGTTCTTATTTATCTATTTCTTAGAAATACTACTTGATGTATTTTTGTTCGATTATGGTATTTTTGGGCAAGTCTCATATATACTGGACCGGTGGTTCAAATAATTGCATTTTCATTGAAGTGCCATTAAACACATCTTTTGTTGGATGATTTTATCAGAATTGAATTCCGCATGGCAAATATAGCTTTAAAATCAATTAAAACTGATCTAGAAAATGCTACCGTAATTTTGAAAAAAAAAGCGTCATTGTTAAAATTCATCCAATGACAAGTAAAATAAGCAAATAAAATCCATGTCTTACTAATTATCTTGTTTTGAATCTTATCATGAACATACTGTAAAGAACAAATTGGTTTTGAGAGGGGTCAGAAAACCCCTTCAAAATTAAAACTGATTACATCCACATTCACATAGTAAAGTTACCAAAAATAGGCCTTGAGCCCCCTACTCTCTCATTGCATACAAAACTACCCCTTTCCCCCCTTTGGGAAAATTCTAGATCTGTGCATGTTAAAAGAGAGCATCAACACAAGGTCTAACTCATACATGAATTGTCCTCCCTTTTTCTTGTGACATAAATGCTAATTAAATACTCTTTCAAAACCAAGATGTTTACACTCTTTTTCAAAGAAAAAGTGAAAGAATGTTAAGGATTTAAATGAATATATTTATATTAAATTTCTGGAAAAAAATTATATGCATGAATATTATATCTACAGGTACATAATGTAAAGTACTAGTATGTAAAATGTGTACACTAATAAAAGTTCATACAAAACAAAAACATATATACTGCAGAAAAAATCTAAATCTTTTAATATTAGATACATTTGGCTTACTGTCTTTTTGGATTACTCAAATGTATAATATTGTCCACAAAACTCGAGTGTTTTTCTCACCAACCTTTAAACTTTCACATACTAAAGACAAACGGATAAATCAAACAAATACTTGGTATGTCCCTTGATATACACTACTAATTTACCCCAACTTGGTATCTTGAAATGTTAAGTTTAAGAGAAAATGAATAACAATATAAATATTACAAAAATGAAGGAATGATCTGAGTATCTTGAACTGAAAATAAATTTCACTATTTGATTCATCCACTTTTACAAGAGATGAAGTCACATTTTTTCCAACACTCTCCCCCTAAAAAACCATGTAATTACACCTTTCCCATAGCACTAATGCAAAAAATAATCTACTGTACATATACCAGTATATGTTATCCAGGAAAACAGTTGGTTTTGGATAAATCATCATTTAAGAGGTTCTCTATTTTTAACTTTGTATACTGACTTACATGTACTGGGTTGTGGGGCAACCTAGTGACTAGAAATCTCTGGGTTACTGTTCTAGCCCTAGCAGACAGTTTTCAACACACAATATTTAAGAAAATAAGCATGCAAAGTAAACAGACTCTAAGATAATTCAGTGCTAAATCAAAACAAGATTTACATGACTTTTCAATTCCCAGACAGAGGCACAGAAAATTAAGGTATATAAACAACTACAAAAAGACATTTCTATCACAGCAATAAAGATCAAAACATCACAAAAATACACACAATTACATGGATCAATATTATAAATAAGCATCACTTTTGTATACTGTTATTACTGTTATATTTTTATTGTCACTTCTATACCATTGAGGAAAGTAAAGGATGAACAGTCTGGATAACAACTACATATAATAATAGCCGTAGGAATTTAAGAAAAAAAATGAACTTTCCAAAAAATAATCATGATTCAAAATCCAATTGCTTAATGTACATGTACATTCATATTCAATGAAAAGTCACTTCTTCTCAATGGTACAAACTACATTGTATTAACAACCCCAGAACAAACCACAACCTTCAATCTATTCTATAAGCAGCCATGGACATCATTTCCCCAACACCAGGATTTTTGTCAAAATTTGCCCCGTGAAGTGAAATTGTGTACATTTCACTTATAATTGATTTTTTATCTTATTCACTGTAGCAAATTTCTATAAGTGACCAGCAAGATGACGAACCTTAACTTTAAACAATAACAGAGTAAGAAAAATTGAAAACTTAAAGGAGCTTAGCAGGGAAGCCCATGAATGTGTGATCACGAACTTTTCCACCTAAAGCTGTTGCAAATGATGTACACGAAGATGGAAAAAAGAATCCAACAAAATATCAGACAATAAATATTGCACAAATTTCAATTTAGCAGTCCCAATACCTGCATACACAAAGCTCTGCCTAATGCCATTAATGAAGCAATACTGTGAATTTATAATCTACAAAATGGCCAACCATCTTCATGAGAACAAAATTCATGTACTCATAAATTACAGTTCACCAAGGTATCAATATCAAAAAATGTGGAAGACTGTGTTACATTTAGAACAGAAAGCCAAGAAACATTTTTTCATTAATTTTCTAAGCATGATTTGCTAGTATCAAATAAAGGATATCGAAATTTTGATCGATAACAACATAAATAATTCATGCTTTTGTCTCAATTTTTCATCCATCATTCTTATATGGTGATCAATGTGAAATTATGATCAGCAGGTACCATATCACAACACAAAGTTAAATCCTCATGAAAACTAATTTTAAGATAAATCAATGAATTTATTCTTTAATCTTAATAAATTATTAAAGATTTAAGATGCTGAAAAATAGCTTTAGACTACACATAGTCCATTAATAATATTAGGATTGTATTATTCTGCATAATAATGGATATTTTCTACTTATTTCTACAAAAAAAAATTATGTGTGTGTATTGTGGCATTATTGGTAAATTAAAAAAAAAAGTAATCAAGTTAAATGTAATGTAATGGGAACCCTAATCTTTTAAAAACCTCTTTAAAGCAATCTGTAAGAAACATGATAATGATTGATAGCAGGTAGAAAGTGATACATGTGTATATACAAAAAGTGTCCTAATTTACATGTCATAAACAGACATCAAAAGATGTGGCACTGACTTAACTAAGTCAAAAGTGAACAGACAGTTTATGTTCCTCAAAGTTATTATTATATCTTAAAAAACAGGAATTGTAGAGAGAAAAAAATAATTAGCACACATTTAGTAAAATCATCAAAAGATGTGACCTATCTAGTATGTCATTAAGAGTTTGAAATCTAGACAGATTAGCCCTCATTTTTGAAAGCAAGCAGACGATTATTGCCAATCCATTAACATTGGTCCACATGCATATTCCCATTCTTGAACAATTATTGTTGCTTGCAATTTCCTTTCTGTTTATCGTGCTTGCTGCTACCCGTAGACGCTCTCTTCTGTTTGTCCTGAGACGATCGCTTCTGACCTTGCACTGGTTGCCATGGCGATATAACAGGTCCTTCTTGTGAGTAACTGCCATCGTCCGACACCCCGGTATCTAGATGAAAAATCTTTAGATAAGATATTTAAATACATCATATGTTGCAGTATCTGTCTTAATTCCTACATAAAGATTAATAGTATTTGATGAATTTCTATGTCTGTCTGTTAACAATAAAAGCAATAATTTATTACATACACATATTTTCTTAATAACTGCTTTACCAATATTTCTTAATATTTGAGTTCTAGCTAGTTTGAAATACAAAAGTCTGACAGAGCATTCTTAAAGATTTAAATTCATGAAAACAGTTTGAGGTTAGTTAATATCTACACTACATACAGACAAACATGAAGGTGATTCAACACAAGAGTTCAGAGGTCATACATGCATCTACACGTACCAGTAAGTGAGGAGTTTTGTATGAATGGTTAATTGTGACAATATGTAGTCTACTTTTGTGCTACAGTACATAATAAAACAACATGGAGTAAAACAGCTTCAATATCTAAAGAATTTACTTTGTTAATATATATATGTATATACATTTACAGTGTATCTCAGAAGTATTTTTAGTGTTGTCTACAAAAATCCACTTTTTTCATGGAGATCTTCTTGTATTCTTTACAGTTAGGATCTGTCACATTTCAAACTTTCTTAATCTAGAACTAACATATTTCCCTACATGTATCTATCTATTACAGTAAGCTCAATTGAAAACTTAAAAAAACTTTTTTTTCGTTATGTTTTAAGATTATTTCAAAACTTTTCTCTCTCTCACATATTCTGTTAAACCATAAAAAAATATTACTACATGTAAATTACATCCAATGTTTTAAAAATCTTATGAAATAAACTACCGTATGTTAAAATTCAACATTCCCAACAAAAGATTACAGTGACAATCTATGTACTGGCATAATATATTTGATCATAATTTTCATTTCACTGAACCATCATACCCCCAAAATATCCTCGCTGAAAGGCCATCTGATTCCAAGTTCCCTTGGGTCGCCTAAGGCTTCCACGTAGAGAAGGGTCCCATTCTAGTTCCGTTTCTGTGTCAAAGGTCAAAGTGGTTAATGCATTCACACCAAACTTCCCTGAGGTGAATCACGGCAAAAACACACACTCACAGAGGACAAAACAATGACAATACTGTCAACTACACCCAGTGGAACGGAATGTGCTGGCACAAAGTCACAATTACTTTAGGAGACATACACATGTACATTTGTACCATGCAATTGAAATTCAGGTGTATAATGTAAGAGTAAACAAGAGAGATTAGGACTGCTCTGAATTCTACCAAGATAAATTCCAATGAAAATAATAATTATGTATGTAAGAAAAGTTTAATAGTTGCTATTGACTGCAGTGGAATTAAAAAATTGACATTTCCATGTTATTTCTTGTTCAGTATCATGAAATTAGAACTAGACTACAGTGGTGGCATCTTTTTATGATATCGTGCAGGAATATTAAGAAGTAGAATTCAAGAAGAAAATTTGTACATTTTGCAATAGGCTTTGTTTCTATGTGTTACTCTACAGGAGATGGGAAAATTCTGAGTGGTTTAATCATATACCAAGCCCCAGCAAGACACATATTCAGGATACCTCTGACTGGCAGGGAAGTAGCCATAGTAACAGGAACCTTGGCCTCGGTTTCATCTTGCTGGAATTCATGAGCTCGGCGGTGGTAAGTTGGGTCAATGGCCGCCGCGATGTTGAACGGCATTGGGTTACTGACTGCATAATGGTTCTCTTCTGGGGGCCGGGAGGAGACTCGCTGTTGCTGTGGGGGTGGTCTGAAGTGGGTAATGCATAATTAGAATATTCTTGGGTAATTTCAAACAAATACAAGTAAATTTTATCATAAAATTTTTGAAATATACAGTACTTTAAGATAAATTCTCTACAGATGAAATTAACCGAAAAATGATGTTTCCTTGTGTGGTGTCATGTGAAATTGACCTATATATTCCAGCATACAAAAGATTTCATTTTTAATATTGTCGCAATAAACGCACAACTCATTTAAAAGAAATTACTTTTATATTTAATTTATCATTATCATATTTATTAAAATTCAAATGGATTGGGTAACAAGCATAGCCTATGTAAACCTCTCCTAAAATTACTTTTTATTAAATAGGAAATCCAAAATAAATTATTTACCACATATAAATATGCTAAATGTATAACTGATATATAAACAAGTACCATTATATTTCAAACCTTTATCAAATAGAAATGGTTATGATTTCCTAATCTACCGGTAGTTTTGGACTTACCTGTAAGGTATTTCCTCATCACTATGGTAACTACCAGGTGGGGAGGGAGAAGGAACATGGTCGCTGCGGTCAGATCTGTCAGACTGCATCCTCCTCCGGGGTGGAGGACCCTGAGATTCCATCACCGAGTTTTCAAGCCACCTTTCCACGTTCCGAACACTGTGATCTCCACGTGGAGGCAGTCGCTGGTCCATCCTGGGAACACTCTGGGTACTATTGGATCTGTGGGAGGAGCTGTGAGCCCCTTGGGAGGAATGTGCACTGGTATTGTAGGTATCCGGACTTCTCTGCTGTCCAGAATTATCCGTTGGTCCATTGTTCAGAGATTGCAGAAAACTGTCCCTGCGCAGCCTATGGTGGTCATGTGACCTTTGAACTGGAATATCTGACCTCTGACCGGGTAAATCAGGTAGTGGTCGAGTTGCAGGGTTTGTCACTTGCTAAAATAAAATGCAATAATTAATTATACAATGTGCTAGTTTATCATTTATTTCACAAAATATTGGTTCTTTCAAATATTTCTACATCAATAATTGTTCCAAAGTTTCAACTAAATGTGCATCCCATTTTGATGTTTTTATTAATAACAAAATTTTGTCCTTAGGAGTATTCAAGAGCGTCATGATGTAAAGCGTGTAAGTAGTACAATTGCTGACTGGCTTACATGAATGCTTCATCAATATACCATATTTCAGTTTGAGAGATAACTACCTGTTGTCTGCTCTTTTCCTCCTGCTCCTTCTTCTTCTTCTCTTTGGCCTTTTTTAGTTTGATTTTTTCCTGTTCCTGAATGATTTTGGCAAGCCTCTCATCTTGTTCTTCTATTTCTCTAAGTTTGTTGCGATCGACTTCAGCTTTGTTTCTCTAAAAGCAAGTAAAGTAGCTATATATGCATCAAATGAAGCATTATTTACCTCACTACAGAATTGCTCCTTATGCTATTGATGAAAGGAGACTTGAAGAATTTTGTTCATTTCCATTCCTAAATTCAAATTACCAAAGGTTTATCTTTTAACATAGGATTTTAAGAGTAATGTTTCCCCATCTGTACAAACCTTATGTTCTTGTTCTTGCAACAAACGAGCCAATTCCTACAACAACAATCAGAACATTCAAAGTTTCCAAGTTACAAATGACATACCGTACATATATACCAAAAAATCCTGGACACTCTATTGAAAATCTTACTATAACAAATACATTTTTTTTTTCAAAATTTTACTATAATTTGAATGTTTATGCAAAAATATTGAAAATGGAACAAATTAAATCTGTTTGTTTTTCTTGTAGCTACCATACAAACCTCATCAGCCGTCTCTTGGATAAATCTCTTTTGTTGTTCATCCATATGATCAGGAAGCTGTGGATAAAAGTCGGAGAAATCCCCATCATCCTCGATTCTTCCTGTGTGGGTCACTCTGTGGACAACGAAGAAAAGAAACCAATCAATGACATAACACAGAAAACGGACATCAACAAATTGTACTTTAATAAATCACACGTAGCTTTAGTTGACATTTGCGAAGAACGCCCATTGTATTTTCATTAGAATTGATTTCTTAAGAAAAAAAAATCATATACTTTAACAGAATACATGTACATGGATATAAGAAAGCTTTCATGCAAATTTAGTATGGTATTTCCAGTTTACAAATAGAAGTTTTAATCGTAAGCTCTCTACAAAATTGGGCGTTTTCTGTGTTTGTTCTTTATACATCATCTCTATACTACTGATAACGATTTTCAATAGAATGGGAAACACAAAAAGCAAGTCTTAAACTGACAAACACATTTTAATGTTATATAAATATATATATAAGCTTATCTAAGAAATCCAGAAGAGATTTAAAGGTACTTAATTAATTACTGATTATCAGTGTTTCATTCAATTTGTCAAATTTATGCACTTTCATGTCCTGTATACAGTAAATAGAACATTTTACCTGAATATAAAGCCATTTTTTACTTATCACATAAGGAAATATCCTTGTGTCATACGAATCAGATATTAGTAGTATATGTCTTACATAACAGTCCATGTCATGTACATTGTATATCTATTCAGTAACTATTTAATTTGATTATGCTAGCACATGTAAAATGCCATTTACAAATAAAAATGAATTCTAAAACAGAAAATAGACGCATATGTTTGCAATAAGGAATGACCATAAAAAACAACCAAAGAGCTATATTTAGACATACATAGTAGCATGCCATGGTTAAAACAATCAGTCTTAGAACTACCTGTGTATATTAGCAGTTTGAGACATTACTTCAAATCTGAAGCAAACTTTCTCAGATTTTTAAACTGACTATGTCAATTAAATTTCTACATCAAGACCGTAATATTGCCAGTTCTAAGACTGTTAAACTCCAAATACAACTATCCGGTAGCAGCACATTCGTTCACACTTTGCCTCTTTGCTTTTGATTTACCTTACACTTCCAATTCTATTCAAAATGTACATTACATGATACATTCGATTTTATTTCTGAAATGAAACATTGCAGCCTATCAACAGTTTCCTGATGTCAGACAGTTAAAACTTGTTTAAGAAAACAAAGGTATTAAGGGCATTTAATCCTTTTTTTAAATACATATAGTACATTTTTATCAAACATTAACTTCTATGAAAAATATTATTGACATTTATCACTCTTTCTGTCAAAAAGTTATGTTTTACATTCCTTAGAAGAAAGTCATTTTTTTGAAGTGCATTCAACTTAGAACAACTTTAAAAGAGAGAAAATGTTATTCTTACATGAGCACACTTTGAATTAGCCTTAACTATCTGTTATCTGACCTGGAATGGTGGATATTTTGGGCCTGTCTGTCTACAGCTCCGTTGTTTAATCTAACTTCCCTCATAGCATGGTTCGCACTCTCAACATCTAAAACAAGGAAACATAGATAATCCTTAAGATCATTAGTAACTTTGTGTAGTAGATGTAAATATATACCCAGTGAAAAATGATTTTCCCCCACTGCTGTACATTTCACCAATTTCTTTTTTTGCTTTTGCATCAGTAAAGTTATACAAGAGGCTCTCAGCCACATCGCCTACCTGAGGAATGTGGCAATTCCTGACCCAAGCGAGCATCTAGTCAAAACAAGTGCACAACAATTAGACAAAAACCATGCTTAGTTACATACCACATATACAATAAACCAAGAGTTATATGCAATACATGTACTTTCTTTTATTCTCAAATGACCAGTGGAGAATATGATTATTCATAATAATTAGTTCCTGTGAGCAGGCAGTCATGTTATCGTTTTTATATATATCATACACTCAAATGACCAGTGGAGAATATGATTATTCATAATAATTAGTTCCTGTGAGCAGGCAGTCATGTTATCGTTTTTATATATATCATACATTAAATGATAGGTTAGTAACTCTTCATATTAACAAACAAAGGTTGCTTCCAAATATTAAACATATTTATCACACTAAATCTTGGTTTACAGTATATGGCAATCAGTTTATTTTTTAATTACATGTACACACTATACAGGTTATTTCTGTTTAGGATTTTTTAACCCACTTTATTGCCTACCATTATCCCAAGAGACTACAGGGAATTTCCATGCAACTTCACAGAATACCTGGTAGGAGGGAACAAACCACTACCCCTACCTCCAAAGAATGGTTACAGATGACTATACATGTTCATACCTGGTGGTAGGGCCCGAGCCACTAGCCCTGCCTCCTCAGAATGATGCTGTAGTTGCTTTTCTAAAATCTCCCGCTCTTTCTTCAGTTCCTTTATCCTTTTCTTTTCCATGTACTTTGCATATCGTTCTTGTTCCTTTTCAAATGCCTTTCTTGCAAGTTCCTTGTGAAATAAAAATTATCATCAAATTTTGGCAAGCATTCCAAATATTTTCTTTCATGAACATGTTAAAAGTTTTGAATTATCAACTTGGTTTACCAGTACTTGAGAACATAAACATGCATTTATAAGCAAATATGTAAATACAAAAAGATTTATTTTTACCAACTAACATGGTCGAACATATATAAATAATGGGTACTTTGTTTTAAAACTCTTCTGTTACCATAATTGTTTTAAAGCATACTGTGGAATCATTAGATTTCGTGGTGGCTCAATTTTCATGGAATTCGTGGGTACCTCTCATTCACAAATTAACATCCTCCACAAATTAATAAATTAGGGTTATAAAGTATATTTCCTCTTGTAGGTATAAGATAATACACGAAATTACATCCCCACAAACCTGTACATTTTAAGCAATCCATGAAAATTGACCTCCACAAATTTTAATGATTCCACAGTAGTTTGGATACAATTTACCGGTATATTCTCTCTGTCTCTCTCTCTCACCCACAAAAAACAAAACTGTACTTTAACAAGTGATTCTCAAATACTTCAAAAGTAGATCTTTATTTGTCCTCAAATTGAAAAGCTATTAAATACTGAGAGATCTCTAATATCTTCACATTTTATCTAACATAGTTTGTTGTTCTCATTATCACCGGTACATGCCAAAAGTTCACTGTGCAAGTAGGTTGAGGATTAGATTGATTGTTACCTCATCATGAAGTTCTCTCTGTCTTTTCATAGCAACATCTTCACCCATAAGGTCTTGTTCTAGTCTCCGAGCTATTTCTGCATCTTCCTCAGCTCTGAAGCATATATTTAGAGTTCATAAATACAAAGCATGACATTTATATTAATATTTTTCAAGGCAAAATATTCATGAGAACGTTTGTTGGATATTTGCAGAAGTAAAGCTGCAGTTCCATTCAACAGTTCAGTGAAAAAAATTCAAGCTATCATACCAAATATAAATTAATATATACTATCAATAAAAAAAAAGAGCAAAATTAAAAAAAACCCACTGTAAATCATAATTCACATACCGTAACATGTGTCCTAACACAAAACCACAAGGGCTTGTGTAGAAAAAAAACATCGTTAAAAAATTTGGTACCTTGGAGGAAAAATGTTATTTTTCCTCCGAGGTAGCCACTTTTTTAACAATGTTTTTTTTCCTACACAAGCCCGTGACAAAACCAGTGACTTACTGGACATTCAGGGCCTGTAACTCTTGATATCTCGCCTCCTGTTGTTGCCTCTCTTCGTCACTCTGTACCACTCGGGCCACTGGAATATCCTCTCGTACAGTTCTCCTGTTGAATCTATTTAAACCATAGTGTCTCTCAACTGAAACGAACCAATGAAAGGAAAATATACACTGTCATCATGCCCTGTATATCATTACTCTGTTACTGTATAGCTGGTACTCTTGAAGCATAATGAGTCATGTCATGACCCTGGGAAGAACCCTAAGTGTAGTTTGGCGTTCTAATTTGTATGAAGAATTCATTCAATAGTTAGGCTTAATTTCTCATGCTCCACTAAGTGCTCATAAAATCAAGTAGAATTGACTAGTGTACAATACAAAACACTGTATATTATGAATGAGGGATATGTAGTGTACACTAGCACTGTACTTTATGATTCATTTAAGGAGCAGCCATTCCCACTTCAGCTGATAATCACGATGGCTTCAATTCTCACAGCACCCAATTATCACATACTAGATCCTAACCAATAATTTTGCCTTCTCACAGCATATTTATTTTCAAATGCATTTTCATGTTGATTCAAATATGACATCTGAACAACACAAATACTGTAGCTAACTTTTTGCTGTTGACCCCCTTATAAGTCGGGTCACTTTTTCAGGACAATTAAAGGTCATATGAAACGATATCCTGACCATATTGAGTTATATACGGGAATGAGTTCATAAGTGCCTATTTAATAAGACTGGCATTGTTTTTTGGATATTTTATGCAAAATGTCAGCGCCACAGTCGATCAAAATCACTTAATCGGGAAAAGGAACATTGACTTACGCGGCTTACCTCCCTTGCTTATGACGTCAGTAAGACCCAATGGCCTTATAACGCTCTGTAGTGAATACAAATATCCATGTCATTTTGCAGTATTTTAAAAGAAAAAAATTCTATTTTATATAAAAACTTATATAATTATACAATAATTAACCACGACAGTATATTTTCTCTCAAGAAATTCAATCGCATGCGTCTATATTTGATAGCGTGTACATGAGAGTAGAGACTCGAGAATGAATGATTTTCTTTATAGATCTACATGCAAGTATAATATAAGTTTTATGTATGCATGTATATGTTTTGTTTCAATTAGTTTAAATGAAATTGTCAAATTCAAAAATAACTGATCGTTTTTTCCAATTTGCACGTTCATGCAATTCAACAGTACTGGGGGTTTTTTTCTTAACAGGCAACATGCTGACTCATTCGCTTCACGATTAAATTGTTTGTTTCGTTTTCAAATTCACAAATATGTTACCATTTAATAATTTTTAGTCTAAGAGAAGTTTCTTCAAATGTTTTGATTTTGAAACGTGTACTTGTATGTGCGGTGTTTACTCACAGATTCCTTCTATCTCCCTTTCTTCCGCAATTTTTTCTTTCGTTTTATTGATGCTTGTTCTTATAATGAAATATGTTGATTCCCGTTCGTTCACACATATTTTTATCAAACAACCAATTTATTTAACCGGTACATTTCTAAATCCTTAAATGCCACATTTCCGCGATCTAGTTTGATAAAACGCTAATACTTATACGTGTACACAAAGAATTTTCTAAAGATATTGCTACTTGTATATATCAATAAGTCAGAAATTTATAGGCCAAATTAATTAGAGTTTATATCAATAGACCTATTTTTAAAATAAAATTTAAGATTATTTTTGCGGTATTTTACAGCAGCTTTTAAATACAGACTATACACAATGCCTCAAACATTTTCATTGGTCTGCCTTATACGTTTTTATGTCACAAAATAAATCAAATGAATTAAAATGATTTAATTCTATGTAAATGTAGCTCAGTCATGATACGTATCGAAAAAGAAAATGTTGTTTCTGTTTAAAAAGGATTAGGATAGTTCGTTAATCAGCTGTTAATGTTGTTAAATTTTCACTGCAGTACGGGATCTTCATCGTGATATTACTCTGGTGAAAAGCTGATAGTTTTATTCATTAACGACCAATTAAAACTAAGTCATCTGTACTACGAAATCAGATCATCTCATATGAAAAGAAAGACACGTTCATATATGCAAAAAATACTAAAATCAAATCGATAAGCTACTGTAAAATTACACTAGTTTCATTGCATTGTTTACATCGGTGGGTCTGTGTGACGTCATAAATCCACAAATTCAAGAACGATAAGCGGGGAAGAATTTTTTCAGATGCCGAGTTTCCACGGTTATTTCTCAGTAATACAATGACAAAAAAATCTTGCTACACGTATTTTAACATTCGTTTATACCAAGCTTCATATTTATTAAAGAAAATCATGGTGTTAAAAATCGTTTCATATGACCTTTAATGTACAGAAACTCTCAATAAAATAACCACAATTTATCATACAAGTTTAAGTTTTTAAAAAGTTGTCCTTGTTTCACCCCATAATTGCTTCTAGACTCTATTTTTATCATGGGTCTTTGATGTTAATAACTTTTGCTTTTAAATGTCATTATTTTTTAAAACACTAATAACAAGTTGGTAATAGCTTCAAAACTACCAGGTATTTAAAAAGAGCCCATACAAAAAAAAGTTATACTTAGTCATAACTTTTCTGTAACTAAAGTGTAACTTTTTTGTACCCGAAATTTAGGTACAGAAAAGTTATAACTTTTTTGTACCTATATTGGACTTAAACTTTTGGCACTATAACTAAAATGTACCTACATGGAACTTAGAAATTTCTCAGTATAACTAAAATGTACCTACGTTGAACTTAGAAATTTCTCAGTATAACTAAAATGTACCTACATTGAACTTAGAAATTTCTCAGTATAACTAAAATGTACCTACATTGAACTTAGAAACTTTCAGTATAACTAAAATGTACCTACATTGAACTTAGAAATTTTTCAATATAACTAAAAAATGTACCTACATTGAACTTTGTCATTTAGTGTATGCATCAACATCACGTTGATTTTTTGCAGTAAATGCCGTTTGGACATAATTTTTTTAGTGTCTTATCCAAAATATTCAAGTCTAAAGTAGACTTTTTTTCCCAATAAATATAAAGATAAATATAAAATATAGTTATAACTTGTCTTTTTTTTTTTTTAATCACCGTAAGTGTTGGGGGGGGGGGTACAAGTTGGTATCACACACTGGGTAGTTAAAATCACTAAGATTAGTTTTAAAAACAATGACATAACCATCGTAACGGGAATCCAGTTCATCAATTGCAACAAAAACACCTGTCCAAAATTCCATTGTTTTTATAAGACACGAAACACAGGAAATCACTTTCCGCCTGAACGCACACACATCCTAGGATAACATTAAAGGGTGTCTAAAGAGGTCATGATTAGTCCGTGCTGTGTTGACACTGATGTTTGTTTAAGATAAAAAGTTCTATGCAGAAGTTATTGTGTGTGTTTTGATCAGTAGAAATTTTTAGTTTGCTTCTCAGCCTCTGCAAGTATATTAGTTTGTTACGTGTCTGTTGAACATCATAAGACATTCATAATTTCGTTTTTAACAGTTAAATACTAAGAGGCAGCATAAACTTTATATTACCACTGAACAAACTTCAAAAAGTAACCAGTAGGCCTACCCCATGAATGACGGAATAGAGTAGATCTCTTGAAATTGATTCAGAATTTTAATTTCCCATAAACATCGAATGCATGCGAAAGAATGGGGTAGGGTAGGGGGGCTGGTGGTATTGTTTGTTATGATGAGATGTATTCACATGGGCTTATAAATTCACATACATGTATTTGATTAATAGAAATGTTAACAAAAGAACAGTGTTGCTATTTCCATCTGTTTTTTTCCCTGCACTAACTCTCATCGTAATTTATAACAGGACATGGCTAAAGACTCTGCTGTTTACTTTGTGAAACATGTTTTATTAAAAACGATGTTAAAATTGTTGGTTTAACATATTCATCGCTTGAAAAATGCATTGGTATTTAAATGCATATAGATTTTAAATTTCCCTCATGTTGAAAAAATTATTCAAAATGGCGGCTCTTGAGACCGGAAATGCCGAGTTTTGATGATCGGTTAATAAACTAAGAGGTTGTATTGAAAGAAAATATTACTTAAATTTATTTTATTAAAATGCAGAATTCTTACGATAATATTTAGTAAATAATATTGTGTTTTAACTAAAAGAATTTTAAATATTTCTTCCGGTATTAATCGTGTCTGTAACGTGATTGGTCAAAATTTCAAATTTTGATTACCGTGAATTCTGATTGGCCGATTGCCATTCCGCCATAAAATTTTGAAATGGGCAAAGGAGACAGGAGCTGTTTTGAAGTTTTCCCTGATTTATTCAAGAAATATGCAGAATTACAGCTTCTTGTATGTAGTGATGAGACTGCAAGCAGTCTTTTCATAAAGATAGACATTTATATGACCTGGATAATATGGCTTTACTTGTGGAGGACCATTTCAATTCAGGGTAAGTCTAATATACAAACGAGTCATTTTAAACAGAATGTTAAATCATTTTTGTTTGCTCATTTCAATTTTCAGATTATTATTATGTACTTGGAAATGAATCCCATTTTGAATATTTCTAGAATTTTCATAAGAAGTGCATGATTTAATTATCTATTTATAAAAAACTGTGCAGGCATGATGTATATCTAATGATCACTGATGATATACATTCTATAATCAAATTATGGCCGATTTTTTTTTTAAATGGTATCATTGTTTTGCAGAAAAATCCCAACTAAGTCCAGCAGACTGTACACCAGATTGAAGACACATCATTAATACAAGATTAAAAAAGTAAGTGTCTGTATTTATCAAGTATATAAAAATAAGATATGCAGATTTTACCAAATATATATTGTATATTTTTTAGTAAAATAAATTATTGTAAATCAGAGCATATAATGGCAACTGCTGTAAAATTTTTTTCAATGTTACTGATATTTAACTACAATTTATGCTACATATATTGAAAATTGTCAAACAGTATCATGTTTCAAATTTTATTGCATTCTTTTAGATTGATAGAGGACGAGGATAATATCATGAAGGAGATCAAGTGCAGTCCTTCCCATAGAAATACATGCAACCGTATGTTAAAAGAAGCCTTGCAGTTTTCACCTGCCAGATGCTGGTCACATATATATTCAACATGGGTATGCTATATAATTTTCTGTTTTATGTAAAAGTTGTCAATGATTTTAACAGTTTAACAGTTACTATGTAAGTACATGTAGTAAAAAATTGCCATAATAAAACATTCTTTTTTATACATTTTAGGAACAGATTCAAGAAACAGATCCGGTTGTTTGCTGATAAATTACTGCAGGTCATTGATATCTAAAACCAGGACTGTTTTGAAAATCACTAGCATGTTAGGAACCTTAAAAACATGTTTTATAAGAGTTGTGGTCAATTTTTGGTTTACATAAAATAATGTTTTTCAAACTTTCTTTTCAAATTTAGTAAGAACATTTGACATACATGTAATCCCAAATGCTTTTATGTTAGATTATTGCTTTAAATCATTTTCAAAACTTACAAATAGGGTCTGTAATAGTTTGTGATGGTGTATGATTTCACTTGTTGAGTGATTTCTATCTCCTTGCAAAGGCTTGGGGATAGAAATCACATAACTTAATTATTTGATAAAAACCATTTAACATCACAAACCATGAGATATTCTCTTTATCAAATGTTTTAATCATGATTTATTACTTCTTGAATAGAATTTTCCATGCAATACTTTGGAATGCCATTTCAAAAGAAAAACTTAAAATCCCTTGTGACATTGTCACAGTGTAATGTCAAAAATATATTACACAGTGATATCCACAAAATATTGAGCTTACAATCTGATAATTATTTGAACAATCAAGTGCTTTATTTTATAAGGCCATTCCAAGTTTTTTCTATGTTTAGCGTCCGCGGACGGATTGGTTTTGAGATGTAACAATAAAAAAAAAATCATTTTTCATAAAATTATATCACTTTTTCATATGTCGGGCTTGGAATCGCATTTTTAAATCGAATCGGAAATCAAATATTCATAATAACAACATTCAAAATGGAAACCAAAGTGGTTATATTTATTATTTTTGTATTTTTGTTACAAATTGAAGAAAATGCTTAAAAATATATTATAAATTTTATTTTGTTGAACTTTTAAAGTTGTGTGTTTTTTCTAAGGTTTGTGGTTTTTTTCCTGATAGAAAGATAGGTTTTTGAGTTTTGGGTGGATGGTAAACAAAGAAAAAACTTGCAATGGCCTAATTTATGATGGATATGATTCTAAATGTAGCGACATTACAGAAAAAATACATAACCTGCATTAGTGGGTTAGGTATTCTTAGTTCTTAATTTATTATAGGTTTTGACCAATCGATAAAAGGGGCGTGTAGATTTCAGTCTGGCTGTTTCTTTCGAGCTATGAATTAACTATAAATTTCTGTAAGAAATGGAGAAAAACATACTCGGTAGATAAAAATATAATTCGATAAACTCTATAACATATTGATTGACAAAAACAATGACTTATTGTGTACTTTTGCTCACATGAACAGATATGATTTTAAATTCCTATTCAAGAGCCAAAACAATTTGATGAAAAGTTCTTTGTGTCAACATAGGGGACTTTTTTTCATCTGTATAACACCTGTACCTGGTTTTTTATTTACCTGAAGTTTATGATAAATATTTTGAGCCTACATCTGTAAATTTTCTGTGTAACTTTTCTGTACCTAAATGATAACTTTTATGTACCTAAATGATAACTTTTTTGTACCTACATCTATAACTTTTCTGTACCTAAAAGATAACTTTTCTGTAACTATATGTATAACTTTTCTGTACCTAAATCTATAACTTTTCTGTAACTATATGTATAACTTTTTTGTACCTAAATGATAACTTTTCTGTACCTAAAAGATAACTTTTCTGTAACTATATGTATAACTTTTCTGTACCTAAATGATAACTTTTCTGTAACTATATGTATAACTTTTTTGTACCTAAATGATAACTTTTCTGTAACTATATGTATAACTTTTTTGTACCTAAATGATAACTTTTCTGTAACTGAAATTTGTAACTTTTCTGTACCTAAATGATAACTTTTCTGTAACTATATGTATAACTTTTTTGTAACTAAATGATACCTTTTCTGTAACTAAAATTTGTAACTTTTTTGTACCTAAATGATAACTTTATTATAACTTTTTAATAACTTTTTTATACCTATTTTTATTTTATGGAAAAAATAAATTGTCAATAGTTACACTTTAGTTATGACTTTTTTGTACTTAAGCAAAAAGTTACAATATAGGTATAACTTTTTGATGCTAATTTGGAACCATAGTTGATCAGATGGTTCCAAATTGTGCTAACTTAGTTATGACTTTTTTGTAACTTTTTTAAGGGTTCATAGGTATAACTTTTTAGTGCTTTTTTTTGGTATGGGAGTCCTTTTGAAAATTTGATGAAGTGATTTATTTCCTTACTGACTGATTAGGTTGGTAATTAGCCCCTTACACTGGGGTGTTTGCTTGTGTTGTTTTAGGTGACTTGACCCCTATAGCTATTATCACCTCAGGTGTGAAAAATTCACTGCTTGAATTTTCTTTTTATAAAAACAGATTCAATGCATTTATCTGTTTATTATTTAAAAATAATATTACTTACTTCTCTCTTGTGTAAAATTTTTCTTACTATGTCTCGCCTATAAGTCGGACCCCCACTTTTCATTCAATTTTCTACTCCCAAAAATCCGACTTATAGGCGAGTATATACGGTACTGAAGAATAAACTTTATTACATGTGTACATGACTCAAGCTTTCTCATGCTTACTTACAATTAAAAAAACAAATTCACACGCTTGACTTACATTCTTCATTTTGTTCTTGGTAAGCAATGGCTCCATCTTCATGGATCATAAACTCTTGGCGAACTGCAAATTAAAAGAAATTAAAAACCATCTTTAGTAATCAGTTAAATCACTGGAAAAATTTATTAAAGTTTAGTCGCAGGTTTCAATATCAATCAGTGTTAAATTTATAAGGAAAAAGTACACTAAAAAACTTGTGGATATTTTTGGGGGTACAATAACTTTTTCTGGATTTTGCTTACACTTTGAAAAGAAAATCCCTTTGTTTCTGTTTCAGACAAAACAGTGTCTTACTTGGAAAAATATTGAAAACGTTAAAATAATTAAGTTAACTGATACCAAAATTAAGCAAGTACCATATGAATTTCAAGATCTAAAAATTTTGACAAGTTTTTGGAATATCTAAAAAAAATGGTGGATGTCTTCAATAATATTATATATACTGGTATTTATCAAATTCTGAAACAATAATTTGGCACTTTCCACATTGCAGAAAATGGTTTTAAAACAAATTTCTACATTGCAGAAAATGGTTTCAAACTAAAACATAAAGAAATGTATTTATATATAAGGTCAACTCAGTAAAACAAATGAAAATTACATTACAAATTATATCAATTTATGCATGGCCATATCTCACAACTACTGTAAACAATTCAACAAAGAATATCAAAATGATTTAAATATGATGACATACTTAAAAACTGAAATGATAATACAACTAGACTAAGTAAATTGAACAGATGTGCTTAAGTGTTTATGACAAAAAAGGAAACACCAATTTTTTTTTTAGTTCTTAAGGAGGCTGATTTTTTGTTGTTGAAAAACTAAAATAGCAAAACTATTTTTATCCACATGTCATTTAAACCAACTCTAGTTTATTTGCAAAGTTTCAAGAAAATCGACCATCTGGTTCTTTTTAGGGACCATTTCAAAATAGAGGTACATTTACTTTAGGAATTAATATATAGGAAACTGTCATTTTCCGCACATCAAAGCAGATTAAAAAAATACTACAATAGCTTTTTATCTCAAATTGTTGTATATGATTAGTAATATCATTTCCTACCTTATATGTAAAAAATACTATATTCTACCGTCTGGTTTTTAATGGGGGCCATCTCAAAATATTAAAATGCACCAAATTTTGCTATATATTTGGATCATTACGAATGAAGATTGGTATAATGGATTCATTCAAAAACTAAGGAAAATGTCTTCAAGGATAGCATCATTCTGTATATAAAATTTCAACAGCATTTTTTACTTTTTCTTTTATGTTATTTCTTATAACGTATTCCTACAAAGCTTCATTTTATCATAACGTCATAAAAGCGCAATGGTGCAACGCTCCCCTACTGCAGAACGGAAAAATCGTTTAAAAAATAAAGATTTCCTTAAAAAATCTAAATATTTTTATCTGTATTTTGTTTATTGTGTTCAATTTTATAAATGATATCGAAAAAATTTCAAAAGAAGTATAAATCAACTGTATTATACTAAAATGCGCAAAAACTTGCACAATGAAAACTAAAGTCGGCCTCCTTAAATGGATTTTAAACAAAAGAATTAAACTCAAATAAGTAAAAGGTGGTGTACGTTAAACAGATGTACAACTATTAAGGAAAACATGCATGGGAATATTAACATGTATGTCAGTTTAACTGATCTTATCTACTTTTTTAATGAATTTTTATTATTTCCTCCTCTAAATAAACTCAGAGCTTTCCTGTCACACATACAACATTAAGCTAGTTAAATAAATTAAATATAATAGACAAGGAGACAAATGAGCAACTAGCTGTAAAAAAGATTTTTTCCTCATTAAAAGGCATTTGCTAGGTTATAGGTAACAATCTGGTAATCAATTTTAAACATGCTCTAACATTAGAAACTACAAGAACTCAAATAAGCAAAAATTAAAAAAATCAAAAGGTATAGAACAACAAATAAATGTAAACTAAAGAATCCATCCATTACTTGATATTCATAAATACCTCAGGGTTCAAATGATGTTCATTCAAAAGTATGAAAAATTTCCAAGATTTCTCCGTTGAAACACCCCCTTTAGCGTATCAGGTTTCAAAACACAGCTAAAAAATGTAATGTCTACGAGGATTTTGTATTGCAGCAGACCCGGATGATAACGTTGAAATCAAAACTTACGCAAGTTACTTCAAAATGGAGAAAAGATGTAAACATTCCCCATTATAAATCTCCTTAAGAAATCTGTTTTCATTCCTGTGAATTTTTCCGAGTAAAAAATGATAATGTGTCAATGAAGATATCTTGGAAATTTTCCATTTCATTGATTTCAATTGCACTTCTTTCACAGGTATGTGTATTTTTATTAAAAATCGGCCAAATGTGCCGCATAAATATCTTGGGACAGTCTATACCAATATAGGCAGTTTTCCACACAGTTGATAGGCACATGTAATTTTCAATGACTATAGTAAAATATTTGACACCTGGCTATGTAGTATTACACCATCCCCATTTTGTGTTAACTGATTGACAAGTTTGCGAAAATCTAAAAGGAAATTAACCGTTGATTAAATGAATACTTGAATTTGATTAATGCAAATCATTTTGAACTGATTTTCAGTTACTGATCAGGGATGTATTGACCAAAATCAAGTCAGGATAGCACAATTATCACAATTCAAAATGGCATTTTGGTGTGTCACATGGGGTATGAAAAGAAATAGTAAGTAAACAACCTCTTTTAGCATGGATTCTGTTTACTAACGAGAAACTCGCCTTTTTACTGCAGGCCAAAGGTGACTCAGAGTAAACAGATAAACAATGGCATTTCTTGTTAATTCACTCGATGTATAACTATTTAAATACAACCCGGCCATGCTCACGAAAACCCGTTTTTCAGTTACTAGAAAAAGTACTATTTTTATTTTATGAAAATAGAAAATCATTCTCAGAATGTAGCAAAAAAAATTATCTTTGGTCCAGGAATTACCTTTAGCTACTTTCCCTCTCTGTGGCATTGTTCCTTGGTCCTGACAGTCTGGGTCAGTCATATGTGCTGACCTTATTCGAAAATTCACATCATTCTGCATTTTCTGTCATAATTTCTCCACTTGACATAAGGGAAGTTTTCCTGAAGCTATTATCTGTTACTTCTTTCACAAACCGGAAATCATAGAATCAAACCGGATGTGACTAAAATGGGTTGACTAATAACCAGAAAAATGTCGTTAATTATCTAAAATAAATACTGGTAAACCGTAAATACAGTATTAAAACTCGATTTAAATACACATGCTTATATATATTCAAATTAATCAATAATAATAACAGGAAGATGTGATTTCCTTGTATTTAACAATTTTAATAATACCGGTAAATCTTATGAATTACTGCATGCTAATACTCATGCATTGACCCCCTTATGGTGTTATTTAAAATAAACAGTCTGACTGAAGCATGTAAATCCAGCCCATACTAGAACTATTTTAACAAGGCCTTGGACTTTCGGTAGGGCTTAGCTATCTATTTCTTGCGTCAAAACGTGTTAAAAATGACGCTGGATTCAAGTGAAATATGCACAGATTGCGTAGTCTTGGCTCAAAAGCCAGACAAATCATGTCGATTTCAATGAGTTATCGCTGAGTGGCCAGCAATGAAATAGACAGGCCTACGTCACATTGCTGTTTGACACAACTACCCAAAGTCCAAGCTATTGTTAAAATGGTTCTAATTTACTGTTTAATGAAGTGAAATAGAAGGGGCTGGTTTAAGTCTCACTGGAAATTAAATTTAAACAAAAACAATCGGCTAAACTCATCGTCGGAAACCCACGGTCGGTCTCGCTTCTCTAAGAGAAGCGAGACCGACCGTGGGTTTCCGACGATGGGCTAAACTATATTAGTATAAAACATGTCAACTAAAATATTAAATAAATTTTTACACTGGGAAACTTCCCAAAATGTATGTTGTTTGACAAGGTCAATTTTGAAAAAAACTTGATGAACACTGTCATTATTCAACAAAGGTCATATAGTTGCCCACGTCATTAAATAGTGTCTTAATTATATTATTAAATAGTTATCATCAGTTTTTAAACAAGTTGATTCAACTGGATTTAATCATCTTAAAGCTTTCTCAATGTACACTATATGCACATCAAATTACCTCATTAAAATTAACTCCTCACGATCTTCCGAAATAAAAATATATATCATATAAATGTATTTACAAGAAAACACACATACATATACATGTATATACCTGTATATACCTTCTTGAGAAATGTTATAAAAAAAATCCCCCATAAAGATTTTTTAAAAGTTAGCATGTATGACTTTCTCTCTGTGTTATTTAATTTACCTTCATATACCAGTACTGTTATACGAATAATAAATTATGGTAAAAATCCATGTTAACAACCCAATGCAATTTATTTTCTTGTGCACATACAAATTCATTTTTTTTATAAATAAGAACTACACATACATGTCAATTTTTACAACACAGGAATTTATTTACCTGAGACAAATATAACTGACATACAATGTTCATTCAAAACAAGTGCCCTGAATTTGATGGTAAGCAAACTCCAGACACATAAAAAAACTAAGTTTCAAAATTGCTGCATTTTTTTTTGCGGTTTCCAAATTTATGATTCTCTTGTAATTTTATTGAAATAAATTGTGATACTTTTTTTTCACTTTAATTATTTATATATCTTTATCAACCACCTCAAGTTCAAAACCAGAATATATTTATGTATGTACATATAAGTATGCTTCCAATTCAGAATAACAGGAACAATTTGAAGCAAATACACATATACACAAATGAATAATAAATATTGGAGGAACAAAGAATATAATAATATGTTGCAGGCTTTACTTGTATCTGTACAGAAAATATGCATACTTTGGAATATACTACACAATATAATCATGAAGTAATAACAAATGCAATTTTACAAGATCTAAATGAATTGATAAAATAAAAGTTGTGAAAAGAAGAACAGAAATACACTTAAAGGATCGTAGTTCATGTTGTTTTAATTAACACATAAGTTGGCAATTGTCCAAATAAAGCACTATATATATGATAAAATCACAGTTCTGCTTCAGTTTGATATCCACTTATTTGTTTTCAAGAGGTTTTTATCAATTCTAAAATCTGATTGCTTTTTTATTATTTTTAACAGAAAAAAAAACAATAAATAAAAAGATTAACATTCTAACGCTTTCAAAATTTCCTATACTAATACCAAGTCCAAAACATTTGGAAAAATGAGGTTATATTTGCCCATCTTCATCTCACATCATAGTATATGAGGTACTTCCAAGATGAATAAGTAATAAGGTAGTTTTAAAACAAATCTTTCAGACATTCCTATTCAACTCAATCTTTTAGCACTTGCAAAACTCTCACATCAAATACACCCATATTGTAAATTTTTGTGCATTATCAATATATGTCACATTATGCCTGCTGGCAATGTATTTCATACAGACCAGTGCATAAAACACTCATATTTTGATTACTATCTTCTTTGTAAGGAAGTTGTACTTAACGTACCTCTATCATTATTAAACATTTCTCCCATTTGAAAATCAAACAACTTCTGCATATTTTGCTACAATTTTTTGTCTCTTTTAAATGCTAGAGACCTCCAAATTTTATCCAATATCTAACTAGTATTTTAAGAAAGAAAAATCCAAAAAGCTAGACACTCTAAATCAAAACTTTCACACTATGAACAATGCCACCATGCTGTTTGAAATATGTTTTGCATATTAAAGAATGGTATTGAACTTAATTCTGTGTGAAATAAGTTATCAACTCTCCATAAAGTCTTCATGAAACAGGAAATGATCACAGGGATGGTAATAGTTCTGATGAGAAGCTGAAAACAGAAACAGATTTTCGAATGACTGCAAAATCAAATATTAAAATACTGATAAACATGGGACAAATTATAAGTTTCAAATTTACATACAAAAAACAATAGGTAACTTGGAAGTTCTTCTATTGTCAAATTCTTGAACAATTACCATAAATCTCTTCTTATAAATACAAGCATTTACATGTACTTTGTCGCTATAACTATTGCGTTGTCACTCTATAGAAAAAGGTGCAAAACTATCATCATATGCCAGAAGGAATTTACTGAATGACCAGTACATCTACCTGAGTGTTTTCTATAAGAAGTCATCCTGACTTTTTCTGACACAACGTGCCACTCGTTTTTTGAAATCTTCTGGCTGTTCTCTCCACATTTTCTGCAAACAGATGCATCTTCATCAATTGAATATTGAGGAAATACATGTATTCAAACAATATTTATGGGATTAATGCTTATAATTTAACAGAAATAATTTGAACAAACACAAGTATACCTATTTTCAAAGTAATTACTCTTAATATGGTATCAAATCTATGCTATAGATTTATAGTTAAATTCAAAGAATTGATTTAAGGAATATAGAATCATTCTTTGAATATTATGAGGTGATTATAATTTTGGTCGAGGCATGATCAAATCCAAAAAAGCCAAAAGTGCTTTATGATAGGTTTGATCATGCCCCAACCATAACATTCAAATGATTCCTTATTATTTACATTTATACAATTTTAAGCAAATGTACGATTTAATATTAAATAATTGACATTTTTATGTTATTTTCATTTCATATAATTATGCAAACTCTGCTTGCACCCCTACAATATGGTACATGTACATCATTGATGAAATGTATTGAACTATATGTTACAAATTTTATTTGTAGTGTTATCACAGACACACTGGAAAATGTAAATATATCTGCTTAAAATCACAAAAAGCACCCCTCACAGATTTTAAAATCCTGCCTTCATTTCTCTGACAGTTGTAAACTACATAAAACAAGATGTAATTATAATCGGGGCGATTATAAAGTCTCCCAAACGAACGAGGCTATTATATAGAGTAGGGATAACCCACAAAGTTTCATGATGTTCCCAGGGGTCCTTTACTATATATCAGGTGAACAAGAATATATATGGTTTAGGGCATGGTCACGATTTTGGTCAAATTCTATTTTTCTGTTTTTATTATTTACAATGCTTTAAGAATGCATTTTCAATGACCAAATGAAATTGGAGAGTCAGTAGTGAAGTTATAAGCAAGATACAGGGCTCACAATTCTTTGTCATGTAAACAAGGCTCGTGCCCTGTTTTTGTTTACATTAGATCAATATACCGCTAAAAGTTCTTTTTCAAGCTCATTTTTCCATCTTCTTATTCATTTTAAACATAAATAAACAGATCTTGACGTTTTCCACATTCATTTTCGGTCTAAAACTGGAGTTTCCATTTCAATGTTCAAAATGTAAACAAAAGCTTTGTTTACATAGCAAAGAATTGTAAGCTCTGTAACTCGCTTATAACTCAACGAATGACACTTAAATTTTGGTTGCCTATTAAAAATTCCTTCCTGAAGCATTGTAAACATTAAAATCGGGAAAATAATTTTTGACCATAATCGTGACCATGCCCCTTTAACCGTTTTCAAGATATTCGGGGACTACCTGTTTGAGGGGGGAGGGTCAGGACCACCCCCATGACCTACATACCATATGATGCCCCTTGACACAAGGAACAAGAATATATATGGTTTAGGGGTGGGGATCTCAACCGTTTTCAAGTTATTTGTGCACTTCCTTTTTGAGGGGGGTCAGGACCACCTCCGGGGCCCATGACCTACATGCTATTTGATGCCACTTAACACAAGGAACAAGATATATATATGGTTTAGAGGTTGGGATCTTGACCATTTTCAAGATATTTGGGCCCTTCCAGTTTGAGGGGGGATCAGGACCACCCCCAGGGCCCATGACCTACATACCATTTGATGCCCCTTAACACATTAAACAAGAATATATATGGTTTAGGGTTCAGGATTCTAACAGTTTCTGAGATATATGGTCATTTCCAATTCCGGGGGGTGGGGGTGGGGATGACCCCAGGGGTCATATCTTATAAACCCTAAATATTGCCTGTAACAGTCAATATATGATTCTGAAAACCCTATATTATTATCTTTGTCCGTTTTTAAGTTATAACCATTTACAATAGAGTCTTCGATTTTTCCCATAAGGTTCAATGTTAGACCCAACACCCTTTTGACCCCCCCAGAAAAGTGGTTGACCAACCCCAAATGAGAAAAATCAAACCAGCGTGCACATCTAGATATGCAGGCCTATCGTGTCCTAGAGTTTTGTACAATTCTGTTCAGCCATCTCTAAAAAACGCGACGGACAAGTTCAGAGCGAGAAAGAAGAAGAAGAAGAAGAAGAACCGTATAAAAACAATAATTAATTAATTATAACAAAAAAATTTAAAGTGTTTAAAGTTGTTTTAAGTCATGAAAGTTTACAATACAGACATCATAATTACCCGTAAATAAAAAAAAAAACTTACAGCTGCATCAACATTGGCTGGCGATTCATCATTAGGATCAGAAATCATGGATATAACACTGACTAAAATAGTTTCAACTGTATGCACAGGTAACCAACGTTCTGAAGCAGTTTCATATCCATATTTATCATCACCAGGTTCATGAAGGATAGATATGCACACTACTCCATCAGGACCAACTGTAAAAATAAATGAATACATTTTTTGGGTTCAAAGTTGTACAAATATGTAGGACAAACTGCCTAAAATGTGTGTTCAATATGTCAACTCTTGGCCCCATGATAAAGGGTGATCACTATGATCACTATGGTTACATTGTTTTACCAATAAATAATTTAATGTCTCATTTGATTGGCTAAACAAAATCACAAATCATTTAAATCGTATAACATAACTTACCTACGTCACAATACAATGCACATACAAAACAAATTACCGGTAATCTGCTTAAGAATGGGGTACATTTAAATTTTGTACAAACTAACGTCAGTTTTAAAAATAATGCAAGTTACACAAGTATAACATAACCTGGGACTGACTTACTGTTTGGATGCCATATCTCTGACTTGAATATCATTTTTGGAGGCCTATGGGGGTATTCCTTAGGGAAGATAAGGTGTGCTTTAAAGAATCCTCCTTCACTGAAAATTGATCAAACAATTTTTTAACATATACATGTACATGTACTACAATATTGTTGATCCCATTCAGTGCATTTATATATACTTGAATGAAATACTTCTTAAAAATAATTACAACAATAAAGTGGTTTCACAATTTTTTATTCACATAATCTTGAATAATTACTCATAAATTTACTTACTTTTTACTTTATTTCTTGTTGCCTGTTTAAATTATTTTGCCTTTGATATATGAATGATAGGCATAAAAAAAAAATTAATGCTCAATCATTAAAAATTATCACCCAACCAGCCACCTTCCCTTCAAACTTGGTTTTAAAACCCTATTTTATCATTAATTACTACCGGTCATTGTTCATCTAAAATAATGATGCAAATGAAGAAGTACAATTTCACTAAAGAGAGAAAAGTACTTTAGTCTTACTATGGGGTGTCTTGTGGTCCAATAATGACTACCTCCCATTTGTACAAGTCTTCATCATCTATCAGGCCTGCTGAAAATCCTTCCACTGGATTTTTGTTCAAATCTACAGAAAAGATTCAGATAGTCATTTATTATTTATTATTTAATGCCTGAGCTTTCAATAGAACAGAATATTTTTCCTTTGGTGCTGGAAACAGCTCAGTATTGCCCGACGCTATAAATCGTGAACATAGTGAAATTAAAACCATCGTGATTATTTGCCAATCTACAGTAATAATCCCTAATGACAATCACACCTTTTCATGTGATGGTTTGTGTACACTAGTCACTACACAAGTATCGTAAAGTCATGTGTCAAACACAGGTGATGTTTTCCAGTGTCTTGCGAGCGAGAATTAGAGGAAAATGGTGGCATTTAAATTAAAAAACTACTATACAAATTTTCTGTGAATTTGTGAAAATGGTGGCATTTAAATTAAAAAACTACTATACAAATTTTCTGTGAATTTTGGTGTCCTGTCATGATCTCATGTATGGGTTTGGAAAAACATTTTGCGTACTGCCAGTACATATCACATGTATGTGCACAACATACATTAAGATGTTGGGATAGTTCAATGCTTATCCCTTTACCTATTTATAAAATATATTCCTGGTGGTACTACAAACCCCTCGGATATTATGAGGTACTATGATATACCCTTCCATGATTTAGATACATTATTCTTTTTTTGCTATGAAATATTATATACCTATTTACTGGCTATGAGGACGATAGCAAGTTTATTGTCCCCAAGACAGCAACTATTTCACGAGGCGAAGCCAAGGGAAATTGTTGTCGAGGGGGACAATTAACTTGCTATCGTTCGAATAGTCAGTAAATAGGTATTTTATTATACCGAAGAAAACTTTATTTGTCGGCGTTGCAGAATTTCTTGATGATAAACAAATTAGAGTTATCGGACTTTGAATTTAATGCAGCGATTTGATTATGTCAGAGATGTTCCGAGTTTAAAAAGGAGGGAAATCGAATGCCGCAGGTGAATAGTTTCGATGACTATTCACCATGGGCAGATAGCACGAAAACTATTTCACGGTTAGATAGAATAGCATGTTTATTAGTTGTAATTTTACATAGAAAATATTCACAGAGGTATAATAACAAGTAATAAATGCCTATATAATATTAAGAACATAGAGCTTTCTTCAATATCCTTGAAATTTTACTGATTTGTTTGCATTCCTCTTTTAAGATATCATATAACAAGACAATAACATCATAACTAAGATGAACAATAATAGGACCAACAACTTTCAATACACACATAAACTCAATTTCAAACTTTAAATGCTAATCAATGCACTACATTAAACATAAAACTTCCATATCATTTTACGTCATTGTATCAAAAACAGTTTGGTATTATGGACACAGATTTCAAATTGTTGAATTCTAAATGCCAATATTACTGTACGTGAATCTTTTAAAAATTATCAAAGATAGAATTAATGATACATTTTATCATTCTTGAATTATACGAAGTGAGTCGACATGGCCAAGTTGGTAGTGAGCAGTCGATACAAAGAACGGGGCTTGTTGATAAATTCCGATATTTTGAGGCTTAATTTCTACGAAAAAATCATTCAACCATGTTCAATATATTCTTACCAGCCAACTGTTTTCTCAATAGAAGGGCTGATTGTTCGTAAGCCATGAAAGCTAATACTAATAGTTCTCTTCGACGATGAATGCCTGGAAGTAAATTTAGCGCAAGCGCAGTAAATGAAGTAATGCACTCAGCTGAGAGACAAGAGCAGATAATTCAACAACAATTTGTCCATAAATTGATATATTTAATGTTTTAATTTTTATATTTTTATGTATACTAGCAATTTCTTTTAAATGACTGCTTCAGTATAGCTTCTTTGAATATTTTTCTATCACCTTAATCTGTTTTGAATTCCGGATTGAGCACAGGCAATAATCTAATTTTTCTAAAATATTTTATTTCCGGTAATGTCCAAGAAATGTAAACAGGTTTGGGACTGAGTGGCTAAACAGTAGAAAAGGACGTTACATTTATTATAAAATGATGTGGAGATGCATGTATAATTGTATACTCATCGATCATAATGCCCCAGCTCATTTCAGCTGATTTGATCCACAAAAATCACTGAATTCAGTCATTTTCAGCTATTCAAATCACTTGGGGGTTCTTTTTTCATACATTTTCAAAACAACTTGGTTAACTGCTGCAGAGTTAGTTGTAAATTTCACGTGTGAAAACCGAATTCTACTTATAAAAGTCACACGTATTTGATTAATTAAACTTCTGAAAATATCTATAAAGGAAAACGTCCTCAAAAACAAAACAAAGAGATATTGTAATGCAGTTGTAAGGTAATCCCTACCAATCATACTTTACTTCTGGTAAATCTCTTTGGACCAAACTACCTTCGGAGAAAAAAATCGCCAATACAGTTGCCAATAAAATGTTTTCAAGAAGAAGTCTGATGATTATCAGGTAATCATGCAGCAAGTGGGTATCGGGTGCGTTCGCCCTATCTACCTGTTCGCCCGAGTCCGTTCGCCCTAGGTCCGTTCGCTCTAATTATTGTTCGCCCTAATAAACGTTCGCCCTAAACCACGTTCGCACCTTGTTTTTTAATAAATCACATCATAAGTTATTTCATTTAATTTTAACTTAAAACTTGTTTAACTTTAATTGATTATTCGTATATTCTATGTTTTTCCTTCATCAAAAAAGATGTACTTGGTATAATTGTAAGATTTTATTGCCGTAAATTGTCGATAACCGTCTTGTTGTATTTAAAATGATTTGCTTGATGTTTTTTAAACAATTAAAGAAATTGAGACTTTAATTTGCCTCATTCAGAAGCTAAGCAGATGTTTATCACCTTTTCTATCTTTGAATAATTTACATAACACAATCATTTGATCTCTAAATGAGATATATACAAATATTTCATAATTATAATATGGTTATATTACGAGGTGAAATTTAAAATAATTACAAAATAATAACAGAAGAATATAAAATGTAGTAACATTAAAATAATTAAATAAATCAATTCACAAGTCTTCATATCGATATCATGTCACTGTCAGGCAATTGGTGATTATTATGTAAAAGAGGAAAGGGTGGTATTGTTTTCATTAATTAATCTCTTCATAATCTTTAAATTGATCAGAATACAAAAATATATAAATACATTAATCTTATATAAAAATAAGGCGAACGGACTTAGAGCGAACGGCGTCAAGGGCGAACGGACCTAGGGCGAACGGAAACTAGGGCGAACAGCGTCAAGGGCGAACGCGTTTTTAGGGCGAACGAACAGCCAATCCAGCAAGTGCCACTCAGTGCAGGACAATGCATGAACATCGAAACTTTTAAAAATTGGAAATGATTTATTCCTATTTATGATTTGCAGTTGTTGGATGATCAATACATCCATTTAATAATTTTTTCTTTATTTTAATAATTGATCATTCTGATATATCTTGGCCTACATATATGTACATGTATGAATAAATGCTTGATCTTGCTCTATTTCATTTTGTATTTGTTGGAATGATTATGTACATTATAAATGTAAACTTGTATAGTTATATTTTAGTAACATATGATGTTTTTGTTTGCAAGTATACTATAATACCTAGTATTACACTCAAAAGCATTCAGGCTATAGGTAAAAGGTTATATCTAAAATATGAATATATGTACACATGTATGAAATTATCATCAAAACTCTCCCTCTCTCTTTGTTGTAATGTACATGTTACTATGTATATCATCATATTTTTGATTTACAGAAATACTGTGAATTCCAATTGTCACAAACTCAAAACTGGACACAACATATCACTCATTGAAAATTTGAGGTCACTTCCTGCAAAACGTCATTTAACTATTGCAGCAGGTACATATGTATGTTTATAATCAAAGAACTCAACTGGTTAGGTTGAACAGAATATTTCTATATAAGAAGAGTAAACTTCTTCATATTACGGTATTACAGCGAATTACAGAATACCGGTAGAGTTTTCAATAGCTTGTTGGATTGCTCAATAGGGTATTCAATTTGGTCAGCAAGGTATCACATTAGGTTTAAATCTAGGTCATGTGATCACTCAGGTATGACAGCAATAAAGTGAGTTATATCAAGTAAACATTTGCACATTTTGAGCAATTTTTGTTGGGAATATTTTCTCTATGTTAGCATACATTATTGGTATAAAAAGTTTCAACTAATTACTGGGTAAGCAGTCTTAGCACAAAAATACTATTAGTGCTGTATGTTGCACCAGGAATTGAGGAACCACAATGTCATTAATGATTTTTCAGGAAAAATTACCTTTTTAAGGTTATACTTTTCTCTTGTCTGTTTCTTCAGAAATGTCTTTTGAATTACATTTTTAAAAAAAAATCAAAGTTACTCCAAGTAGAATTGAATTAAGCTCTAGAATCCATGCAGTGCTGTCCAGGTGAACATTCTTTTTAAAGTCTATGAATAGAATAACTACCCTGGTAACAATAGGAGAGAGTGTTCTAAAGGCTTTCTTTGTGCAGTATGAATGGGTTGAATGTACGTAAAATAACAATCTACACTTGAGTAACCACAGGACCTAGATTTAAACCTAATGTGATACCTTGCTGACCAAATTGAATACCCTATTGAGCAATCCAACAAGCTATTGAAATCTCTACCAGTATTCTGTAATTTGCTGTAAAAAAAAACACATTAGCTAAACTGAATTCTAGGTTCTGTTTCTCCCCCTTTTAAAAAAAAAAAGAAAATTATATAGGGACACCAGAGAGAAACTGGATGTGAAAGTTTTGTTATTTGTCAAAATATGGTTTTAAAAAGAGAACCTTTGGTAAAGTGAAATTGTTGAACTTCAGAATGAATGCCAACTCCACAGTGCATGATAAATGTCTTGTAGAGGACTATTTTTTAAAGTGTGATCATATAAAAAGTATTAACTTAAGTCTTATTCCAAAATTTCTATTTATATTCATTGATATGCATTGTATATTCTTCTAATGAAAAGTAAAATTCTTCTGCAATATACAAGTACTTAAGAGTATAAAGAGCTATAAACTGGGGTTTAAAATATCATTTTGAATGCATACTATATAATTGTGTATTAAAGTATATTTACTTAAATTCTACTGTGAATATGATTTAATCAGTGTGTTACATGTATAAAGAAAAGTGTCAATACTATTTACTGAACATGAACTTGTACTACTAGGTACACAAAGCATGACACACTTGTAGATTTCATCCACATATACCCATACTGTAAAATCTACCACATACATGTACTTCTTTTCATAATGACTTACTGTATTCTGCAATGTTCAAGTTGTCTTGGCTGTAAATTTATTATTTGCATATTTTGTTATTTTTTAGCAAGAGAATCTTTAAAAGACTTAGTGGGTGGATCACAAAAATTAATTGGGTAAGCTTTCAATTATAAGAATAATTAAATGATGTTCAAGACATTTTGATCGAATCACATTGGAATAGCTAATGTTTCAGTTTAATTAGGATTGAATGAATGAATGATATATATTTGATATTCAATTATTTTTTACATGTACATGCAATGGTGCCATCACAATATACATTTTGATTTATAGTATACCAAACAATTGTAGTTCTTTCAAACATTCTTTGTTTCATTTATATAGAGCCAGTGATGGAACGGATAAAGTTGAGATGGCACACATTGCAGAGACACAGGAGGAACTTCCTGTGCGGAGTATGTCTGACAGCTTTTCCGAGCTGATTATCCCATTGTCTGATGTTGCTGCCAGACAAAAGTACCTCAATCCAAGCATGAAGGGAATACGTTTTGGCAGGATATTGGAGGACCTGGATACATTTTCAGGTATTAAATGGGGATTCTTATTCTATCTTACATGAGTCGGTATCATTTGTACATGCAGACACATGTAGGATGAGCATGATGATGCTTCTGGATTTGTAACCAAGAATACCAACAGAAAAAAATGATTTGATTTTAGCACTGTTCTAGTTTCCAATGAGTTTAAGAGTAAATGCAAATGTATGAAAAAATTTAAGGCTTCATATATGGTACATCAATGAATTTACCCATCTTTTAATTTTAGTGTATGTAAGTTACAAACATACAGTGGTTGACAGATCTAAGAAAGCAGGAATATCCATTGTCACAGCTTTAGTGGATAGAATTGGTAAGTCATGTACTTAGTGGAAAAATGTTCTTGTGATGACTGTTTAACTATCTTTTGATCTCTCTTGATACATTCATAAGAATTTAGATATGGATAATAACACACATATTCTTTTATTTTATAATTAAACATTCAACAACATTGCAAAAGTAGAATAAAGAAAAAAGGTTCAAAGGTAAAAGGGGGGGGGGGGATATTGTACCATGCTTGTTGTGACGTAAATAGCACCAATATAAATGGATGTAGACAATCTTTCATTAAAGAACCATATTTTATGGACAATTGGTAGATGTTTTTAATTTGTGTTTTCAAATTTTTTTTTACACAAAATCATTTTTTTTTAGAGAAACAAGCTGAGATAGTGCCTGATATTGATATAAGTATGACAGGAAATGTGACCTGGGCTGGAAAGTCGTCTATGGAGGTCACTACAACACTTCAACAGGTGGGCAGAGTATTCTCCTTCCCTATGTATACATATTAAACACTTTATTAAAATGTGGTCACATGATGCAATATTTCATTCAATTTTCATTCAACTTTCTATGGTCCTGATACAATTTAGTTTAATTCATTGATACATGTACTGCAGAGTTCTCACATCACATGAGAAGAGAGAGAGAGAGAGAGAGAGAGAGAGAGAGAGAGAGAGAGAGAATTTCAGACCAAATTTATTACCATGAGTTTTATGTTTTATATATAAACTCCCTCTTTTAATTACAGGAGGTGGATTCTGGCACACATACCATCCTTGTGGCCAAGTTTCTAATGGTGGCAAGAAACCCTGCAACTAAAAAGTAAGTTTACATCTTTATTGACTCCTAGACAGAAAACATGTGTGAGGGAGAGAGATACATATACATGTATCTTTCAAAATACATGTACTGTCAAAATTATAAACAATGTAATGCATGTTTTTGCATTTTTTAAATAACAGATCAGCTGTTATATGTGGACTGAAACCTCAAAATCCAGAGGAGGAGAAGATATATGACATTGGGAAAGGTATACATAGAAAAATTTACACTTGGAATACTTAATAATCCTGCATATGTGAAAAACTCGTAACATTGCAATTGTGTTTTTTGTTATTAGCAAGTAAATTGAGAAGACAAGAAGAAGCTAACAGAACCCTTCTAAAAACCCACCCCAGTGAAGAAGAGAGAGAAATGATCCACCAAAAATTTCTACAGACACTGGATCCCAAGTGAGGCTATGTCTGCTTCTCAAGATTTGGTCCAGAGCAGTATTCATTGATAGACTGATGCCAGTTCTAACAAATACATGCCTACACTATGTAACTTCAAAGACAAACTAGACGTTTCTCAATTTTAGATAAATTTCTAGAGGTGTTAGCGCAGTTGATAGCATCCACTGATTTGGACACGGTATCCCTGGGTTTGAATCTGGTCAGTCGCTATCTTGGTATCATTGTAACCTTGGGCTAGTTACTTCACTCTACTAATGCACTCTCTCCACCCAGGGGTTAATATGGGTACCTGGCACATGAGACGAGCTGGCTATGTGAATGAAAAACCATTAGTGCCATAATTTGGCAGCTCTGCTTGTAAGCTCCATATGGAGCTGAGGATGCTATGGTTTGTACAGGTCTTGCCGGGGGTAATAAGTAGAAGTCGTGCACGGCAATTTACTTTGCGAGCAAGACTATACATGTAAACCCCCTCCTTTAAGTTTCCATGAAAATATATCCCTTATTTCTGGGTAATTGTACTTGTATCTATATCCATCCATGCCCCAAAAATTCAGGGTACATTAGGGTACATTACTATTTTTAAAGCTAGAATATTTTGGATTTTCCTTATTATAGCATTCAAAATGTAATTGAATGCCATAGTACATGTCATAGTACATGTATCGCATATACATGAATATTTTCCATTTAAACTGTATCGAAATAGAAAAGTATTATACAAAATGTGAATTTTAATGAAGTATCTTTTATTCTGATGTGTAATACATGTAATAACAATACTTCTGTTTTTGCATATGTTGGGCCTTTGCCAGTTTTTGTAATTGTGTTTACGCCAATAAAATGTTTGTATATTTGTATAAAATGAATTTTTCCAAGCAATCACATTGTTGAGATAGAACAAACATGGGAAAACAATGGAACATAAGTCATGTCTGACCTTAATAATAAATGTGTGTGTATTTGTTGGAGGTCAATCTGTACATCAGTATACATGTTGTGTTATTGCAGCTTCCAAACCTTTCGCCAGAGAGTGAAGCCAGACAACACTGTATGGATGGAAGAAACAATTCTGAAAAACCTACATATCTGTTTCCCAGAGGTCTGTTCCGAATAAAGCTATGATAATTAATTCAGCTGTTCTAAAAATTACCTCATTTTGGGTATTTTGATTTCTTTATTACCAGTTTTATTCCTTGGGCAACTGTCGAGCAAACTATCTTGAAATTATTCTTACCAGGTACTTGTATTTGAACATTTATGAGGAGCACATTCCCGGTACATAACAACTGTTGTTATTATGCCAGTTATTGAGTATAACATATTATTTTTTCTTTACATACACTAGGCCAGAAATCTGTACAACAAGATATTCGGAGGATATCTAATGAGGAAGGCCTATGAGTTAGCCTGGGCAAATACAGCTTTGTTCTGGTATGTATTTTGAGTTTTATCAACTTCATATATATGTATATCTTATACATGTAGTTTTGATATATTGCTGAATACTGAACTTTTCTGGTACAAACACAAACTGTTTACAGTCTTTCAGATGTCAGAAATTTTACCACTCCTATGATTTAAAATGATTACCCAGTACAATTTCATATCTTAGTGGGGTGGTTAAACCAAAAAAGGCAGTAAAATCACGACAAGCTCTTGTGTTACAAGTGTTCAAAACATTGGTGATATGAAGGGCTGTTTCTAAGCAAACTCTATTGAATTTGTTGAAGTATCTCAATTTTTCCTCAGATTATTGATTAATCGTTAAATTTCTTTCAGCTCTTCCAGAAACATCAGTGTACGGGTTGTGGACGACATTGCATTTCTTAAGTCTGTGGAGATCAGGTCTCTTCTTCTTATGTCCTCTCAGGTGTGTACATTGTGTTAAATTAATTCCTTGCGTTTAATTAGCAATCTACAGATTTTTTATTTGCCTTACACTAACATGCTAACAATGTAACACTTTTTTATGTAGATTGTGTACACCCAGGACAAGGACGTTCAGGTCCACGTCCATGCTGAGGTCATTGACCCTGACCTTGGGTCACGCAGCACCAGCAATAACTTCCATTTCACTTTCCGTTGCCATGAACCCGCCATACCAGACGTCATGCCAAAGACCTATGCAGGTACAAGAATCAAGGACATGTACAGACAAAACATGTTCCACTTTAGAAGAGAAGATTATCTAATAAAAAAGTAAAAGTGGAAAAGATCTTAAATAAATTTCTTTAAAAGATAGATATGGATCATTATTTGAAAAATGCTTATACAACATGTACATGTATATTATTCACAAAGAAATTTGGAAGCTTATAGTTTTTTTTACAATTTATAAAGTTACTGATGACAATCTTCTCTTTTTTTTTCAAAAAGATGGAAGAAAATTGTCAACAATTCTAGAAAAGAAGTGTTGTGTTTTGTAAATAAAGTTTTTTAATTCCAAGCCCTGAGCCTTGAAACAAAATGAAATGCATGAAAATTAGTCCCCACATAATTTTGTGAATTCACAGTATATCGTATATCAGAAATACAAAAAAAATGTTCTTTATTTAATGTGAGTTCTCTGATTGACCTGTACATCACCCACACATTCACATATTTATGAATAGATATTGATTATTCATTTGATTTAATCTTTCAGAATACATGTTATACTTGGATGGGAAGAGACACTTTGAAAGTTAATGGACTCAATAGCCCTTCGTCAGTTATCAGGATTTTAGAACCATACTTCTTTTTTAGAATTCTTTATACATGTACATGTAATTCTTTGGCATTACAACAAGTCTCTATATGTGATGGATTTACCATTATCATTTTTAAGAGTTATGTTTAATTTATGACCAATTTAATTTATTATTGTTTTGAATTTTACAGTATAAGAAAAGCCAATACTCTTTTTTAGAATTCTTTATACATGTAATTCTTTGGCATTACAACAAGTCTCTATATGTGATGGATTTACCATTACCATTTTGAAGAGTTATGTTTAATTTATGACCAATTTAATTTATTATTGTTTTGAATTTTACTGTATAATAAAAGCCATTTTCTAACAGCAGTCATTAAACAACAGCATAAACGTGTGTTTGTAACTGATATGCTGTAAACATATTACATTTAGCTGTGCATGTATTCTATTTATGCTTTTTAAAGAAAGTAACTTTACCTAAATTATGTACATAGCATGTATACATGTATGTACATATACCATATATAAACATGTAAATACATGTAGATATAATTCACAAAATCTGATCTTACTTTCTTTAAAGTCAGTTTTACTTTAAATATCATACATGCATATCCTAAAATTTACAGTATAATAGACACTAAGTGTGTCCATCTTATTCTCCTAGCTCAGGCATCTTATTCTCATTAAACAATGTTCATTCCTTATGTAGGTTTTACTCAAAGGAAGCATTTTACAGCCACTTGACTTTATACCAATTAATAACCACCACAGTCTGCCGCCTTTTGATTTACTTGGAGACATGAATCAAAATTTACTGAGTGGTCTGTTAAATCTTATAATCAGTATAAAATATCTGAAATTAACAAAAATAATTTTTCACTACATGATGATATTCTATTTTAATGTGCATGTACATGTATTTTAGGATATTTTTATTGAATATTCAAAATACAATTCTGCATTTATTTAATGCACGCAAAAGTGCACCTATACATTTCTTGTACATGTACAGCTTTTTGATATTTTATTTGATATGGTATTTGACCAGCATTTAATATTTTATTTGACCAGCATTCTTCTCAGCTGAATGAAGTCCTATAATTATATCTGTAGTTGCAGACTATGAAAATCCAGAAGGCCATTTTATTTCTTTTTTCTTTTAAACAGAATTTATATGTTTACATTCAAAATTTTATTATTAATCTAACAGTTTTTGTGTGCATTTTTGAAAAAAAATTTATTATGTTTTATTGACATGGAGTTAAAATTTTGTTTTACTTGTGGACCTAATTTATATATTACAAATATTCATGTTTACATGTACCTGTAGTTTCTCAATTTTTTTTTGGTCTAAATTGGTTGTTAAAAATTTAAACATGTTAATCACTATTAAATCATAATAAACATACTTTGCTGTTCACAATATTTTATAGCATAAAATTTATGTATCAAAACATGCAGCTCAACACTTTTTCACTCAGAGTTGAATTTTTACTTGTTTGACCTTGAACTTTGGCCAATAATTTTATTCTTTGACTGTTCTACTACTAGACCATTGTACCAAAGACAAGACCTAACTGTTCATTTTAAATAATTAAAGTAATTTTGAGTTTCAGCTGACTGGCTTGACTGGTACTGTAGAAAAAAATGGTGAGCCTTCTAATTAATCTAAGTGAACTAAAAGGTTGAGTGTCTAAATCCCATTGGAGGAATGTTTTTTTAACTTTCTCCTTTTTATACCCTCTGCAAACAATGTTTGGGGGGTATATAGGAATAACCTTGTCTGTCTGTCTGTCTGTTTGTGCAATCATGTCCGGTCCATATCTTTCTTATACTCTGAGAAACATTGGAAGTTCCAACTTTCATAAAGTTTGCTTATGACCTGAGGATGTGTTATGATTTTGACCCAAGGTCATTGGGCAAGTTCAAGGTCACTGGAAGAAAAAATGCATAATTTGTGTCTGGTCTCTTTCCAATAGAGAAATACTTGAGTTATATTTTCTTAGCAGGGGGTATTATTTTTGAGCTTGCTAACAGTACCTCTAGTTATTGTTAAATTATTTTAAAATTTGGGTCAAATAAAAAAGCACCCACATTTGATGGGTTTAGAAGATTCTACTTTTGTTATCCTGAGTCTACACAGTTTTTTTTTAATTCTAAAGGAGTTACCCTGACAATATGTTTCAGAAGTATATTGTCCAAAATTATAGATCAGAAATTACAAAATTTACAGAATAGAATCAAAATACCCTATATACGCATCTATAAGATGATGACCACCAGGCATCTCAAAGGGCCTAACTTAATTAATAGCCATTAAAATAAAAAGCATCTAGAGGACATTGTTTTGAGTCAAACTTTTGACCTTAACCAGTGACTTAAAAATGGGGATGCATAGAACTTTATTTCAAGCTCAATGCAAACCTGCCACACTGGTACCTACATGCATTATTTTGTTTAAATCTGAGCAAGATTGAGCCAATGGGAAAGAATTTATGGTTCAAAACTTGATTTTAAGAGATCTCCTATGACCTTCAAATGTGAACTAGAAACCAAGTTCAAGGTCACTGCACACCCTTTACTTAAATGCTCTGTTTAATGTGAAGTCTGAGCCAGATAGGGCTAATGGAAGAGAATATAAGCTCTGAACATAGATTTTGTTAATGTGGACCTTGACTCTGGACCTAGAGATGTTGTTCAAGGTCACTGCACTTCTTTGATCAAAGGCACTCTGTGGGTGAAGTATGAGCCAGATTAGACCAAGGATGTGGGGTGGGGGGATATATCATTTGGACAAGAATTGTTTTAGATAATTCAGCAATGACCTTAAGCTTAGACCTAAAACGAGGTTCAAGGTCACTGCTCACCCTTATCCCAAAGGCCCTTTTTATGTAAAAAGTATGAGCCAGATGGGACTAGGTGAAGAGAATATATGCTATGAAAAAAGTATTGTAAATGTGGTCTGATATGACCTTAACCCTTGACCTAGAAACTTTGTTTAAGGTCACTGCAAATCTTTTTACTAAAGGCACTCTGTTGGCCAAGTATGAACCTTGTAAGACCAAGAGGGGGAATATCATTTTTTTTAAATACCCAGTACCTGTTATTCTGCTATGACCTTTCCTTACACTTAAAAACCAGGTTCAAGGTCACTGCACATTCTTTACCAAACTGCACCGTGTTTATATGAAGTTTGTTTGAGCCAGATAGGTCTAAAGAAACAATATATGCTCTGGAAAAAGATTTTTAATGTGGTCTGATCAAGTGCTTTTTAGTAAAGGGTGTGTAGTGACCTTGAACCTGGTTTTTAGGTGTAGGGTTCAGGTCATAGCAGAATTATGTTTTTATAATCCTTGTCAAGATCGTAAATTTCCTCCCATTAGTCTTATCTGGCTCATACTTTTCACCCACAGAGTACCCTTTGTCAAAATATATGCAGTGACCTTGAACCTATTTCTAGGTCAAGGTTAAAGGTCATAATAGACCAAATGAAAAAAAAAACCTTTGTCCATAGCATATATTCACATCTTTTAGCCCCATCTGGCTCATACGTTTTACATACAGAGGCATTTTTGGAGAAGGTATGCAGTGACCTTGAACCTGGTTTCTAGGTCTAAGATTAAGGACATAACAGAATTATGTGAAAAATTCTTGTCCAGATCATATATATTTTCCTCTTGGTCTAATCTGGCTCATACTTCACTTACAGAGTACCGTTTGGTCTAAGGATATCAAAGACTTTGAATGTCTAGGACAAGATCATGTTCATATGCTGTTTGAGCCAGATAGGTCCAAAGAAACATAATATATGCTCTGGACAAAGATTTTTTTAATGTGATTTGATATGACCTTGTCCCTGAAATTTCAAGGTCAAAGCACACCTTTGACCAAGCACTCTGTGGGTGAAGTATGAGCCAGATTGGACCAAGAGGAAAAAATGATCAGGACAAGGATTTTTTACATAATTCTGTAATGACCTTAACCTTAGACCTAGAAACCAGGTTCAAGGTTGCTGTACACCCTTCACCTAAAGCCACTCTGTTGGTAAAGTTTGAGCCAGATATGGCCATGGAGAAAGAAAAAATGCATCAGACGAGTGATCTTGGATGGACAGAATGAGACTGATCACTATAAGGTGCCCACTGAGCGGGTCCCTAATTATGCTTGTTTACAACATATTTTCATGAAATTCTATTCAACAGTTTTAAAGAAGTTTGTTGAACAACTGTTTCAGAAGTAATTCGTTCAAAAGTGGCATTAATTACCACAAAACAAAAATGGAAATTCTTGCAACTATACACATCCCACATAATTTCCTAATTCCTACAAAATTTCATCAAATTATATTTAGTGGTTCCAGAGGAGTTCCACTGACGAAAATAACAAGATTGACAGACTGACGAATGGGTCACAAACAATGTACCTGTTACCCCTAAAACTTGTTTTGTAGGGTAAAAATACAATTAATTGCCAACACAATTTGGAGTTATGAATAAGAAACTGATCATTTTATTTTTTATTCAGAATTTAAGCCTCTTCGGTATCATTGATGTAATTAACAAGTGATAACTTCAAACAGAAGTGCTAAAAAAAAGAACAAATATATACATGTTCCAGTAACTAAAACAATAAAATTACAAGTGCTTTATTAGTGATTTTATAAAAATTTAAAATGGTGAAGCATAAATACTAAAATAATGTTGAAAATGCAAAGTGTACATGTACTTCAAAATACAATTTTTTTAATAAAAAGAAATTGTATCATCAAGGCACACATAGAGAAAAGCAGGTTATCTTTTGTATACATTGGTGAAAATAATCCAATGACTGTTAGATTCTTACAGGGTCTAAATTAAACAAAGAAATTTTTTTTTCATGGTGAACACTGACAGAACACATACATGTACCATACATCAAGTTACAAACCCTTTAACCAAATAACAACATGCTAAAAGGAATTTGCATGTATTGGTAGTTGAAATTAATATCTGCAACTTTTGAGCTTCAAAGCAAATAGTCTAATCTTGAAACCTGACATTTAGATTTATAATTCAAGGAAGTCTTGGTTAATTTTCCTGATGAGTAATGCAGAATTTGTAAAAAAACATACATGAATTCTTAATTAGAATAATTTACAGATTAATTAAGACAAAGTCGGAGAACCTGGTACATAAATTGGGTAGATACTTTGCAGAAATACCAAAAAATAAGACAGGTGAATCAAGTAATGATCCATCTCACAATAAATGGGCAATTATTACATTACCAACAGGATTTGACTGAACTCTAACAGCAAGAACAACATTATAAACAAATCAAGCTTGCACACTGGATCACAGAACAAGATAAACATGTATATAAAACAGGTTCGTGTATCAAAACCAAAATAATCAAGTAATTAACTTGCAATATCATAATTTACCATTCACAACCTGAGCTTGTCATTGAAACAGTAAAAATCAATTAATAAAACAAATAAATATCTCAAATATTTCACAAATTAAAACATACACATACTAGCAAAAACTGAGTACTTGCATGCCCCAAAATGGAATGGACAAGAGCCAAATAAAACAAACATTTGACCCACAAGATATGTGATACTGATCATTGTTACTTCATCACTATGCATGGAATGATTGTACATATTATTGTGTATAAATTCATAAAGAACAAAAAGAAATATCGAAATGAAAACAATATTCTGGACGGAAATAAAATAAGCAAGCACAACAATACAAAAGAATACAGAGACATAAAACTAAGTGAAAAAGCTCTCAGAAAAATTATTGATATAGATATGTAATTAATGGTAACTTACATGCATGTTAAACCTACATGTTGTGCAAATGGTTTGATTGGTCTCCATCATTTACCAGCAATTTTTTTCTTCTTAAATTCATATGTACCAAGGAATTCTATAATCTGGATTGCTATATAATTAAAACACTTAAGGTATCACAGTTGGACCACTTTAAAAGCAGCAATATATAGATGAATGTTTTATCGTACATAGACCTTAACTCGGATAACTTTTAAAGGAAGAGTTATTCTCCTTTAATGTTGTGTTGGTGGTCAAACATCATGATAAAAGTTTGACTATAAACCAAATCTAAACATGATGGCCACAGATGTCTGGTAAAAAAAAAAAATCAAAATTGTAAAGAAACGAAAAAGCTCTTTCACATACAATACATGACTGTGTGTACATTATATATCGAGTAGAATATAGCGTAGGAATGTTTTCTTAATTCAGTGGCTACTACGACCAGAAAAATTTGGTTCAATATAAAATGAGGGACTTAAGGGTGTTGTTGACCTGGAGGTCCAACATGGGAGTCAAAGGTAAATAACTCAAAACAATTGAAATCTATCCATATACAAATAGACACAATGCAACAATAGTGACAGGGATAGGGAATCTACATGTATAGTAGCTAAAATTGCAATTGCTTAAATTTGCTTTACAAGATGGACAAAAAAGTCCTTTCAGTTTCTATGATGATACATGATACTCCCGAATACATATAAAAACTTCAAAATTTACATGTACATGTAATAACGTACAAAGAAAACAGTGAATCTTCTGTGATTTTTAAATATCACAATTTACATGTGAAATTATATAGATATTAATCTGATTTGAGTTTTTTAATTTCCCTGTGCAGCAGAGAATAGAGTAACTCCACTAATTAGTTGATTAAGTGAATATCAAAAAAAAAAAAATAAGTACAATGATAACTCTGTATGTATTGATTGACTAGACCTCAGTATCGTAGGATGATCTCTCGGGTATACCCCCTAGCACCGCTCTGTACGTATCAGACGACCTCAGAGAACTGACCGGCTGATACGAAATACTCTCATGACTCCCCCGTAGAGCCCCTAAGTCTAATTTTGGCACTTCTGTTGGTCGATTCTCATCAAGATTTTTATTTTTCCTTAGTTGAACAGGTGTTAATGGCAGTTCTCTAAAACCATCACCATAATTTAAACTTCCATCTCTATTAAATTTGGCTGTTCCATTTACTGTAAAAATAGTGGTGGAGTTTAAGTCTTCATTTTCTTCTTCCACATCCATTTGCCTGGGTTTTCGTGGTTTTTTCCGCCTTAACCGTTTACTTTTGCGAATTGAGTCTTGTGAATTAATCCCAGAATCAGGGCTAGTGTCTTGAGTGTTACCTCCCTTAAACACATTCTTTGATGGAGCCTCATTTTGGGAATCATCTGTGTCAGAATGATAACTTTTATTTTCATGAACACTAGGCATCATTCTTTGGGACTGTTTCCTTAATGAACCATCCAATGGTGTATTCAATGACTTAGAGTAGTAAAGAGAAGGATTGTCTGAAACAAAACATTAATTAAAAATTTAAAGTACTTGTACTAGCCTTGTGCATGCATGTTACTGATCAGTTAGATACATAGTTTCAATTCACTTCTCTATAATATAATTGTTGATTAAAAACAAAAGGCTCTTATAAAACATACCCATGCAGTACGTACCAATATGCCCCCTATCCCAGGATATTGGTTGGCTATTTATTTGCATGAGTATATCAGTAAATTTGTGACCTTATATTGAACCAAAATGTATCATTTGCCAATCTGTATTTGACATTTTGAACTTATCTTGCAAATTGTCTTTAAGATTTTGTTCTATGATTTGAAGTATGCAAAGAAAAAACAATAAGTTGATGTGAAGTAAGTTCAAGTAACCAACCTATAGTGGCTATTTTATTGTCTGTATTCTGAGAATCTCCCTCTCCACCCTGGCTCATATGAGCTCGGAGACTTTTCCTCTTTTTTCTCCTCAACTTCTTCACTGTGTTGCTACCATCGCTATCATCAACTCTACTGTACTTGTCAAAAGCCTGAATTAAATAACAATACAGACTGCATCTTTTTCTTAAAATACATTCCCAAAATAAGAGAGTTGAATACATAGTTAAGCTTTACATGTTGTTATAGAGTTTGGCTACTATATTGTTGTCTCAGTTACTATAAAATGTAAACATACATTGTTGTTGTTGTGTATGGGGGAGGTCAGGGGAGGGGGAGTCTCCCCGTCTGTTCTCTGGCGCTCTGCCTCCTCTAACATTTTCTGATATTGTAATCCACTGTTGTCATTCATATCAGATGATGAAGACCTACTGAATTAGGAGATACATTTGTGTTAATATCCAGATAATGGTACAATAAATAGTAGTGGATAGGTTGTTTCCTTTTTTCACTTTTCTCTTTTTCAACCATTTTTGCACTCTGAGTTACTCTTACATTTTGTCTTTTTCTTCTCTTGCATTGCTTGGCTCAATTCTGTTCTTTGTTTTTGACTGAATCAAAACATGAAAAAAATTTAGGTTTTAATATCTGGTACATGCTTATTGACATTAAAACAATTGTTCATTATGATAACATGTATATGTAGAACCATTTTAACAAGACCTTGGACTTTCGGTAGGACGTAACTATCTATTTCATGCGTCAAAACAAGTTAAAAATGACGCTGGTTTCGAGTGAAATATGCATAGATTGCATAGTCTTTGCTCAAAAGCCGGACAAATCTTGTTGATTTCAAAGAGCCTGGCCAGCAGTGAAATAGACAGGCCTACGTCACATTGCTGTTTGACACAACTACCCACGTCCAAGCTCTTGTTAAAATGGTTCTATCTAAAAAAATTTCATGATTTCTTGTTGGAGGGGGAGGTGGGTGGTTTTATCTGTAATCAAACCTGCTTTTCTATCTAGTCTGTAAACAGGTATCAAACAATTCCCTGTCTCAGTACCTTTTTCTTTTCTCTTTGACTGCTTGGAGGAACATCTGTGCCATAATCATTCTCTTCCCTGTCACGTTGTTGAACTATGTACTCATATGTTGTCATCTGGTTATACACTATCAAAATATTAAAAGTTTACTTTTGCATTACAAGAATTCTATCAAATGTACAGTCAAACTAAATTTTTTGCCAAAATAACCTAGACTGCTCCCAGCATATCTAATTTATATAAATAATCTGAAGAATTTCCTTTTTATTCAAACATTAAAAATAAATCACCCTCCCCTAAAAAAAATTAATAACAGATTTACATCAATTTTAAAAATAAAATTCAAAATATCATTTCTATCAAGTTCAAATAATGTCAATAATATACTTTCTGACTTTAACTGCAACCTGTAATCAATATTGATCTGATTTAGATGTAAACTAATGTACAAACGAAACTACTTACTTAGGTAGCAATGGAAGGCAAACAGATGTATTAAGAGCCCTAGTGACAGGAGTAAGAAGACTGCTGTCACCCCCACAAGGCCAAGAAAGCCTTCGTCTGGAACCACCGCATAGCAGATCTTAAACTCTGAATAGGAGGATTATGGTATTACGTGCAAATGGAAATTTTTTAAACAGAGTTTAGAATGAACAAAACTTGTGATATTTTAAGTTAAACATTAATTTGATATACATTATCAGAAAAAAAAAGAATGCATCAATAATCGATTTACAAAATTTCAAATGCAATTAAGTGCTTATTGAATACCAAATCTATGATTTTAACAGTTTTTAAACTTGCGATTTTAAAAGAAATGTACCGGTAATTTTAAAAAGCAATGTATTTCTTGTAGTATTTTATATGCATTAGCTAAGAATACCTGAAAAAATGGTAAGTAAAACCTACCTGAAGTATTTGTCAAATCTAAAATTCAAAACAAACAAAATGACAATATTATAAAAACGAATTGGGTATTCAAGGCAATGGTGCAATTACATTTACCGGTACATGTTCAAGCAATCCTTTACAAATTGCTGATTCGTTAAAAAATTTGCAAATCTTACATTAATTAATAAATTTGTAATTTTTGATAAATTCCCAACGAACATTAAAATTTATAAAACTGCATATCAAATATAAAACTAAATTTACAATAAATAAGACTGACAGTACAGTTGTTTAAGTCAATCCACATTAATTCAACTTTCAAAAGAAGATGAGCAGTTTTTCAGTATGACAGCATTCCAGTACTTACTTGCTATGAAATCTGTAAATAAAAGAAAGACACATTTACTGGTACATGTATATATAGGTTGCATACATCTGTTTCTAAAATAACATTTTCTTTGAGAATGATATCATTTTACTTGTCTATACATATGTATTTTTTTTAAAATATGTTTATATATCATTTTTTATCATATATGTATCAATATAATCTTACACTGAACAATACTTAAGTACATATGTGTATTGGGTTAAATAATCTATGACTTTTGTCTTGATTATCATGTTGAATAGATATACCAATAAATACAGTTTCTTTAACTGGTATTCTTTGATAAGTTCAATATGTATTGGTTATCCACATATCTTTCTATCAATTTTCCTTTCACTTTTCATATCTCGTCTCTAAAGAGGTATACTACATTGTACACCGTAGATTATAGATGACGCACTAACTTTCAAAATTGGTAAATTTGAGAAAAGAAAATCAACCTACCATTGTATGGTTTTAATATTTCTCCATCGGTTTGATCACTGTAGTAAGCCACAAACTCCACCAATGCCAAGAGGAGAACTGATAACACACCCAGCATTCCTGTCACGAGCACCGCCAGAAACCACCTGAAAATAATTCAGTATAACTTAAGCACCACCAAAAACACCTCATGTATTCTGTACCTGGCTTGACAAATTCATTTATTAGGTCTTTGTGTTCCCAAAAATGTTTTTGCTTGTCTCACTTGTCCCAGATAATTGTGGTTGTTTTGAGTACCTGACCTCCTCGGAAAATATCATTTGGTAGACACATTATTAAGTTAAATTGGACGAGATGTTAGTCATCTTGTACATGGCTTTGCATAGATTATTGCTTTTTGTGAATAAATGTGTCACTTGATAGTCCTCGGGAAAACAAAACACTTATTAGTTTGTTACGGCTTTGCCTCGCCATCTATGAGATTGGTCAACCCAATATATTTATGTAGTCAGTCAGAAACAAACCTTATAATCAGTAGTAGATGTCTACATGAAATATGACTGCCGTCACGAAAAAAAGGGCCCTTAAGGTAAAAATTTCACAAACTCACTTTTTTCTCAATTCCGATTAGTCAACTCTTTCTGAATACAAATATACAAAGATATCCAAGATCTTGTGTGTTTTAAGCATTTTATGACAATTTTAGTTGTTACCACGACTTTGACGTTGCTGGTCGAAAACGACACGACGTCACGAACGTCAATTATTATTTTATTATTATTATTATTAATTATTTTTTAATTATTTTATTATATATTATTATTAGTTATCAATTATTATTATCGGTATTTATAAAAAGACCATACTCTAATTATTCAAAAAACACAACACAGACGCAGAAAAAAAAAATAGAAACAGAAAATTAAACAAGAGGCCCATGGGGCCACATCGCTCACCTGAGCAACAATGGGCGTTCAAAAGATATTGTGCCATATGGCCCCTCAGTAGAATAACAAAAAATAAATATTGTAAAGTATTCGAATTTTACACTTATTTTTGCATACAAGTAATCTTTGACATTGTATCTTTATGGAATACTATTTTTACCCAGAATAAGAAAATCCTACGCAAGATATAAAACTAACATTTGGTAGGGGTACACTGTTAACTTCCAATTCCCTATATTTTCGTTCTGCCCCCACCCCCTTCCCCCACTTTATAAAGCGATCAAAATATATGAGAACATATAGGTACATTTTCTTCCTCAACTACTTACTAGTTATTGTATTTTTTTAAAAATATCATATAATAGTCATTGCATTTTATTAAATATCCCATAGATGTGAAGAAGAAAATTGTACTCCAATCCGCTCAATTCCTCAAATTAAAAACATTCAAAAATTTAATTTGTCTTCTCCGTTATAATTAAATGACTGTTGTTTACCTGGCGTAAACTCGTGTGACTTTTATAACTTTACTCACATTTGAGTGATGAATACACTGGAATGAAAATTGTTGTCACGTGACATGTTAAAGAACTATAAAAATCAATGTTACAGTATTGACAGGCACATCACTCTATTTTACTATGGCACACCCATTATTTTCATCTTTATTCAAAAATAAAAATGGCTACAGACCAGGATAATTTTCCACTGTAATATTTTCTTTGGAATAGCGATAATTCCTTTATCCCCGCAACAGAAATGTGTCAGAACTATGGAAATTGTTTAACGGTGTCGTTTTTATTTACTCATGTCTGAAAAACTATCAAAATTGATGTAGATTTCACATTATTCATTGTATAAAGAGGGGGCCCTAGAGAGTAGTTATATACAGCATATCATCCGTTAATTTTTTTGTACAAGTATTTAACATTTAGCAAGACATTTCTAATGATCAACCAAAATTTCAGTGTCAATCGTAGAATTATAAGCAAGATACAGAGCTTACAATTCTGCTAGGTTTGAGTCATATTTTTTTCACACGAGTTAAAAATTATTACATTCAGCTTAAGATTTTTAATTTGGTATTTCCTATTCAGCATTTAAAGTGGAAAAAAAGAATGGCCTCAGATCTGTGTACATAGAATTGTGAGCAAATCTCTGTATCTTGCTTATAATTCGAAGCTTAACACTCAAATATGGTTAGTAAATAGAAATTGTAAACAATTAAACATAAGAAACATGCTCTATAACAAATAAAGTGCACAATTTATTTTTCAAAATGAATCATATACATGTATATACCTACATATTTCCGTCAGCGATATTAAACTCTATTTATAAATTTATGAATAAACTCGAGAAAATGCTAAGCATCTCAACAAAACACATTGCATTAATCTAATATTACGCAAAAGATCATACCGAATTACCGATAGAATGAATAGTATTTTAGTACTCTTTTAATACATCAGATTTTGCTTAATTTGCGCAGGTAAACAGTTAACTGGCTGATTTACCGAAGTTTAGACATTTACAAAATACAGGCGATAGTTCCCAGGTTACAAAGCATAGATAATGAAAACGAAACGAAAATCAAAACAAGCTAACACCACCGTCATATGTGAAAACTGTCAACGCATTGAAATATTTCACCCCAATTTACTTCACAAAATCGGCACCAATGTATTCTGCATGTTTCAAAGATCCCCTTCGTACGCGAACTGTTGCACAACATTGTCAGATCGACCCGTTTATCTTAAACACGAGTCTTGGTAAAATGGGTGGGCAAACCCGGGCCGGGGCAAAATAAAAGCCGGGGCAGATCGGCAATCGTCAATTCCAAAATACGCATTGTTTTGCAGCAATATTTACAGCGAATACAAATATACTGGTCCGTAACATATCCTCATAATTTTAATGAGATTGGCATAATAATAACTGCCAATCTTTTGTTTTGCCCCGGCCCGCGTTTGCCTACCCATTTTACCAATCTCATCATGCTCATGGAATACCGAACCCGAAGCTATAAACTGATTGAAACACGCCTTTCCTTTATTATTATTTTCGTAATAACTCAGATTTGAAACAGAATTAGCCAATAATTTTTGCAATTTATATTTTCCTTTCCATAAGGATTATTTATGCTAAATTACATTGAATTTGACTCGGTAGTTCTTGAGAAGAAGATTTTTAAAAATGCACCCCCCTTTTTCTACAGTTTCGAGGTTTTCTCCGCTTTGAATAAAGATCGGTCTTTCATTTTTGCAATTTATATTAACCTTCCCATAAGAATGCTTTGTGCCAAATTTGGTTGAAATTGGATGAGCGGTTTTAGAGAAGAAGTTCAAAATGTTAAAAGTTTACAGACGGACAGACAGACAGACGGACAGACGGACGGACGGACAGACGGACGACGGACAAAAGGTGATCAGAATAGCTCACTTGAGCTTTCAGCTCAGGTGAGCTAAAAACTGCGTTTACAATGCTGCTACTATGACGCCGTTTTCTGAGCATTGTGACGTCAAAAGATAAGAGCCCTTTTCTCATGACGGCAGTCATATATTTGTAACCCATTATTACCCATACCTATAGTTATTGCCACCAACACAATTGTTCAGCCATTTACAGTGATGATCAAACTCCATCACACACTTATTACAAGCACTACAGTGCTTTGATTTTGAAGCCCTGAAAAAAAAAAGAAATATATATTTCATACAAATGTAATTGTAAAAAAAAATATTAAAGGAGAAGTAATATAAAATGAAAATTGGTATGCCTATATGTTAGCTGCATATTTTTGTTCTGTCTGTCATTTCATCTTAATCAATGGCAATATAGATCTCCTAAATCATGATGCTTACACTTAATTAATAGTTTTCATCAGACAGTATATATCATTGTGTTTCTCTGTAATTACTTACACATCTGTCTCACAGATGTAGCAGTGCAAGTTGTCATCTATAACATGAGGATGTTTTCTTCTGTCAAATGGCCTCCGTTTTGGATTACCTTTCAGCACAGCAGGATCAGCTGGGTTGATGGTGCTGGCCACAATGTGTGTGAAAACATGTGATGTCAGTGCAAGAGCAGTGATCTATAATAAAGCTAAGGACTACGTCACTTTCTTGAATTACCATGATTCTTTTTTTACCCAAAAATCAAAATATCAACTTTTATGAAATGTGAAACTATATTATAAGTACTAATCAATTAAATAATTAAAGTACATACATGTACACATACCAAGTTGAAATCAGTACATGCATCAACAAGATAAATCTAGATAATAAACTTTAAATTAAAAAATCTAAAAGGATACAATATACGCTGGGATCTGTACGTCTGAATGTAAATGAGGAACCAATGTTGTAAAGTTGATGAAAGAGAAGTAAAGAATGAAGAACCATGCCACACCCTGCAGAGGGTGGGGTGGGCAGGTCCAACCATTCTTTCGGCTGATTTGTCGATATTGTTTTCGAAACAATTCTCTGGACATGTTTGAGAGATTTCCTGCAAATCTGTGACTTCACCTACAAACAATTCAGAAATTTTTAAAAATACATGTCTTTACAAATGACATACAATCTGAATATCCTTTTCAGATGTTTAAATACTTAACTAATTGTGTTGGAATTTATACCGTATGCTTAATAAGCAACTTTAAATGTGCTAAGTGATCTAAACATTTTACATTACACAACTCAAAAGATATATCATATAATATTTCGATGCTCATAAATGTATGATGCAATCCGACATGCACTGTGAGAAATAAAAACCATTTGACAAGTGTTAGTTTAAACTAAACGTTTTTATCAATGAGATAACAACACCGATATAGTGCAGTGTAAGTACAAGACCAGTCCTCGGTAGACCAATTTATTATTACCCACAACCTGTCGATTACTTTTTATCCAATTAAAATTTATCTAAGGCGATAGTTTACACATAATGAAATTTACTTACATTCTGTTTAATTGATGAAGCGACCCACTAAGTCAAAAGTAATTTATGTAGATTTACATTATAATTTTTTGAAAATAGTATATAGCGGCCATTTTGGTTCCAAGGTGACAGTATCAACTATATTAATCCGCCAGAGCGCCATAATGTCAAAATTTATATTTTAACAACGCTTATCAATATCTAAATCAAAGATGACACAAAATAACAAATAAACACGAAAATTTTGATAATATGTATTATAAGAATTTGTAATTTCTTTTAGATATTAAATTAAAACCCGGACTATATTCTCGCACTTGCTAGGAAAGAGTTAAGTCGTACATTAACTATTTCGCGAACAAATACTAAATAGAGGCGGATCCAAAAAATTGAAGTAAGAGGGGGCACCAGTTGCAGGCAGGGGGTCTGAGCCATCTTGAGCCCCAAAAACATTTAAATGTCATTGTTAGAGCGCTAGCATATTTAGACATCATTTCAAGGATTTTGCAGTCCATTCGTTGCTTTTTTCAAACACTTTTTTATTTGAACTCACTAGGTATATGATGCATTATTCTTCACGCAACTTCAGACTTGGTACAAATATTAACGTGGCCATTCTTTCCAAAATTAGATTAATGTGTCGAATTTTTTAATTTTAAATTCCCCAAGACTTAAGTGAACAGGGTCCAATGGTTTTTATGTGGCATTTCTAAAACTTCACCTTTTTTGAAAATTGCATGTTGAAATACACCATCAGTTAGGATGATGTTTTTGATAATTATTTTAAAAGTGATATCAAAAAATTTTGTTGCACCTCAAAGCTTCTTTCACTGTAACATATGAAATATTTCCATAAAAATTTGAACCGGTAATATATAAGAAAACCGTTGTACCTTTTTTGATCTTCTTAACAGATATTAACAGTAATTTTTTCTTATACTTTGTAAAAAATGTATGTACATGTATTGACATTATTAATTAAATGTAAACTTGATATATGTATTAAATTGCTAGAGCACTACTGTGAAACTTAAAAATCAGAAAATACACTTTCTGTACATAGTTTGGGTTAATTAGATTTACATGTACAAGCACTCTAATTGCAAAGGTTTATGTCATGTATGTATGCATGTATTGCGTTTCCATTGAAATTCTCTTCTAATTAATACAATTAAATGAAACTTCAGGATCAATGCATATTAGAAGATAACAATTTATGCTGCAAATATTGATTCACCCCTTCTGTCACTTTCTTTGCCACAGTAGGTTGAAAATTGGACAATTATTTTTTATTTAATTCATGTCAAATGTTCATTTAGATTTGCTTATGGAAAAAAAAGGAAAATACCAAATACACTTTGACTTATTTTATGTAATAAAAATAATTAACATGTAGCGCTGTCATCATGTACATTATAAGTACCGTATCTGGAATAATGAACATTATAAATATCATCAAACCATGAAGATTTTTATCACAGTAACAAAAGAGTTCAGTAAACTTGGCATGATTCTTAACAAATTCCTCAGTCATTAGATAAGTCACTTCTCTCTTTGAACTGCCTTTCTACAGCTTTTCTAAGTCCATCCAGAAATTCCTCAAGAGTGACAGATGGGCTCTGAAAAATATATTTTTTAATTTCTAAATACATGCAGCCATGTCACACAGATTCTGTTCCTATAAACACATGGATTTACCCAGTTTTAAAATTGCATATACATGTATACTGGTAATAAATTATTGTTATTTTTCTGCATCAGTCTAATTGTCAAGAATATTTGCTGCAAAGTATTAGGTTAAAAGGTTGCACAATATTTTCTTCCTTTTGTGTGTCCGACTACACATCTTCAAAATGATACGCATTTAAAACATCTGACTTACAGTAAAATTGCTGATATTGTTGATAAATTAAAATTGGCAAGTTAATAATGTTTTTCATTATTGTATATATACGAAGAAGCTGTTTTGTTATTACCTGAACAAAGAGAGCATGGGCAATAAAAGGGAGTTTTCTAAGCGTCCTTCCACTCAATCCATGACTCTGCCTAACATAAAAACAAAAACCAAATCAGAAAAACAAGTAATAAAAATTTTAATACTATTTTAATGCATCATATACTAAATACATACAAGTATACATACATGTATTTCATATCATTGTTATATATTAATTACATAACAATGTTAAATGAGATACTGTTCCTAGTTATAAGTATGAGAATGTATTTCAAATTAAAATTAAATGTGGCAGTCTATACTCACATTGCTATGTCTCGCAGTTGCAAACTAAGCCTGGTAACATTTTTTTCAATAAACTTCATGACTTCCAGTGTACGTAAATCAAACAGTTGCTGAGCAGGGGAGATAATTCCAACCTAACGGTACATGTTTAAAATGCAAATCACACAATTGGACTACAGGTCAATCAAATGTTTGTCATCAAATCAAAATTTCCAATAACAATTCATTAAAAAAAACTCTTTGATTTATGTGTACACCAACTTAATATTTGACAAATGTTAAGAAATTTGGGTGCTTTGATAATTCTTACTCTCATAAGTTCTGTAATACACGAGTGGTAGATTTTGAATATGGCAGCTGGAGATGGTGGTCCAATATACTGCTTAATGTCTGCCCTGTCCACAAATGCCAGGTCAATAGCACCTGTTACATTGGAGGTAGTCAGTATCATCACATTAGGGTACCTGTTAATTAAGGCAGAAGACTGAGTGAATTACCTGTAATACTTATTTCACAGTAAGATTTTTTATATAAAGCAATACTTTATGACATAACTGGCAAATTCTAAGCAATCCCATTCTGGTCAAAATCCCATGTGCATTCCGATTTCCGAAAAATGCAAATACACATGCATCTTTTAATGGTGTATCATGCTCAGAGTAAATGATATTTTAATTTTATACATTATAACTATAAATTCATCATTCCAAACGACAGCTATTATATCAAATTCCTCCCATCTGGCATTGGTTGCATGAGAAGAGAGTATCATATTGAAATGTTGATCAATGTTAGTAAAGCATAGTTAAAGATTGACTTTTGATGTAACCTTTGATTATCCAATTGTGGCCTAAATAAAAACTGTTGTTTATTTGCTGATGCAGTTACAGCAAACAGAATTCAAACATTTGTTTAAAGCAATATGAGCTGTATTTTTTAGAATTTTATTTTGGTGCAAAAACCTGCTAGTATGCTAAGTCTGCATGTAACTTAAACTTTTATGATAAATAAGATTTGAAAAAAATCATTAATTTTTATCCGAAGAAAGAGTTCTCTTCTAAGGAATACAGGTAAATAGCAGTTCAATTTTTGTACAGGGCAACAATAATTCAATTTTTCTTCAATTAAGGCTTCTTAACGGCTTTTCCCACAAAAATAAGGCTAACAGAAATTAAAAAAAACCATGATGTTTTTTGTCATTTTAGTGGAAAATAACATTTTTGAAAAAAAAAATTCAGCATGAAAATTGCAGCTCATATTACTTTAAACTTGATGTCACTGTCACATATGGCTCATGAATCTTCAGCTCAAAAAACTTCATTTGTTCATTCAGGCAATGGTAGGAGAGAGCTATGCAGACTCCTAACCCTAGCTTGAGATGATGCTCTTATGGTAATTAGATTCTTTAACTTTTTACATTTTAATCTATTAAATAGAATTTGGCTGCATGAGTTAGATAGAACTTAGTGGAGTAAATGATATCAACACACAAAGTTGTGGCTAATTTCAGATGCACTATCTAGAATACACCACCTTTTGATCTGATCCAGCTGAGTAAGCAGTGCGTTCACCACCCTGATAGCATCTGATGGCTCATTCCCCGACATTGTGCTTTTTCTGGCAGCAGTCAGACTTTCTACCTAAAAAAACATACTGGCATCAATTTCTTTTCCTTTTAAAATATGAAAAAAAAACAACTTTGCAGTTGGAATTAATGAGCAACTTAATATGTACAAATCTTACTTCATCTATTAACACAAAAACCAGAGCATCCTGGTCATCAATCAATTCCTGGATTTTCTGAAACATTTTCATCACCAATTTTCCACTCTGAAAGAAAGATATTAATAACTAGATCGTTCTCGTTGCGAGCAACGAGTGGGTCTTCCGTCCGATTTTTGAAGAAATGAGATAAAATTGTGAGTCTACGCAAAAAAAACGAAAAAAAAATTTTCGGCACTCGGGGCTTGAACCCGGGTCGCCTGGGCACTGTCCACGACCATAACGACTGAGCTACTCGGGCTCTCGCTTCAGGACTTTGACGCTTAATATCTCGAGAATGCGTTGATCGATTTTAAAACAAATTACATATTCTGAATCAGTAGAAGGGTCACTATCAACTGTAAAACATTCAAAGAAAAATACCAAAAAATAAAAAAGTCGAAAAATTAATTTTTTAAATTTCCTTCCGGTGACGACCGGAAGTGACGGCTGACATTCTCTTGACCGAGGTGCACCAGGAAAAAGGTAGATCTATCATCTCTTAAAGTTTCAGCCCTATATCTTTACTCATTTTTGAGAAACCTGACAGACAAAATTGACTTTAAAAAATCGTTTAACGGCGATTACTTCCGACCGGAAGTGATTTTTGAAAAACTGTCACGGCGGTATAAACTTCAGATGGCTAGGCATCATCTCTGAAAATTTGAAGAAAATCGCACTAGCCATCTCCGAGAAATCGCCTGCACAAAATGTGTAAGGAAAAAAAGAATAATAATAATAATAATAATAAGAAAATTGAAAAAGAAACAATAGAATAATAGAAGGGTCTTCCGCTGAAGACGGAAGACCCTAAATATATATAAAATAATAAAAATACAGTAAGGATCTCGGACATCTTGTAACATCAAAAACCACCACACACCAATTAATTATGATTACAGTATATTTTGAACATTCAAGGAAATTTCTTTTTTCTTCCATTTAGATATAATGTAATAAACCTCAGAAAACCATTTGGAGAAGAGACTGTGGCTGTTGATTTCAATAAGCTGTCCATAAGAGTATCTGTCTGACAACCTGATCACTAGTTTCTGGGCCAAGGCTTTACACAAAGAAGTTTTCCCTGTCCCAGGAGGTCCTGAAGAAATACAAACCAACACATATCCATATGTCTTACAAAACATTTACAAGAATATCAGAGATAAATACCTAAAAGAATTTCAGGTTTTGGATCAAGATGAATTTTCTTATCAAAAAGATTCAAACTCCATGTGCTTAATTACCGGTAGAATAAATGTAAATTTTGGCCATGTTTCCACTAACCATGTAGGAGAATAACTTTGTTCCATGATATGATGTTATTATTCACAGCTTTGTCAGAAAACAGCAGAGTTGTTGATGCATAATTCAAAAGCTACAAAACAGAAACCTTTTATTACTTATACTATAAACATGTGATAAAAAAGTTGAATTTTTTTTTTAAAAAAAAATCAAAAAGGTTATTTTCTAATACCTTTAATCATAGCTGTACATATGAGTTACAGTGCTTATCATTAATGGCTTTCACAAAAAGTAATTAGAAAGCTTTTGAAATGCAGTTACTTAATATCATCTACAAACCCCTCGTTTGATATCCTCATCATAAATCAAACTCTCCCATAATCCACTGAAATCTGAGGCAGGCAGGAGCCAATGATGAGCAGCTGCCATATCCTCTTCATCATCCAACTCTTCAGTTCCTGGTCCGTCTTCATTCAGTCGATAAACATGCATCATGAGGTTACCAGAAACCAGGCAGATTTGCTATTAACATTTGCAAAAAATAAAGGTTTGCCATTAAAGAGGATGGATTACCTGGATCAAAAACATGACAATTAAAGAATAATTAAGGACGTTATATATACCTTCAAGTGGTTTAAATATCACTCATTTTAGTCATTTACATTCATACAGGTAATTGAATTTTACTTCAAAATGTGTTAAAATATGTTATATTATTCAAGGTTATTCTGCTAAAATCTAAAAAAAAAAATATATATATCTAATGATTTGTGATGGAAACAATCCAACATATTGCTTTTTAGCTATCACCTTATTGGAACTTTTTAAAAAAACACACGTGATTTTTCAAACAATCTGATCAACATGAATATATCTTTTCAATGTAGTGCAAATCAAGAGAGTAGCTTATTTCATTTCTCAGAATATTTAGACCATTTATTTAACAGTAAACTATAATTTTTGGATTCGTAATCATAGTACCTCAGTCCTGACTGTATACCCCTTTCAGTACCACATATTAATATAAATAAAGAAAAAGATTACCAAATTCAGATTAATCTACTAATACAACTTACCTTTTTTTCGGCATTGCACTCTGTGTCACAAAGTGAAACAGATTTAACATTCTCTTGTAAAAACACATCATCAAAGGAAGTCAAGATGAGATCTCCATAGACAACACGATGACGATCTAGTAGGGCAATAACATGTTCTTTGACTGTTTGACTCTCTGCCAAGCTAAGAAAAGGAAATAAATGTAGTAGACTTATATAAACAGACATGATTCTGTAATCTTGCTGAGATTCGACTTGGCTACTTGGACTAAAGTGTTCACTGTCTGATCAGTAATGAATGAAAAGAGCAAGTAAAAATATCCTAACCATACTGAATCTCATCAAGAGATATCATATGGTCCCATACCATTGTATGATACCAGATCTGACCTGGTATTTAAATTGCAGATGGTGTTTTATTAATTTTTTTTTTCATTTTACATAAAATCTGTTATCATTTTATCTGATAAATTGCTGATAATATATAAAAATCACAGGAGTTTGACATGGTCTTTTGCATCTGTTATGAAAGCACAGACTTTCTTGATGAAGACAATCAGATTAAGATTACATTAAAGGTATGAATATTTCAAGATTTTATATGAGACGGTTTGATTATTGGTCAATCATATAATAAAAGTGGCACCTTGTCGGTTTCAAACAGATTTCAATGTGATATTTTTCCTCCGTGTCACCCTTTGGTAAAACACTTCCGAGTCCATTCACTGATATATCGCCCATTGAAATAAACTTCTTCTTTTAACAAAGGTCAGTAAAGTAAACTAAAACCCATGGAACGCTTATCTTTTCGTGGTATCAAATGTAGAACTATGCCAATATCTTTGAACATGCCGCCATTATTATTATCAAATATACTCCAAGAACCAAAAAGGGAAACGCTGAAATATCCGGATGTGTGACCAGACACTTTCGATTATTTTTTTTTTTTGGGGGGGGGGGGCATATATGCACACAACATCGTAAAAGCAGTCACTAGAATTTGATTCATTACATTTGAAAGGTGATTTTACTTATATTCTTATAAAAGAATCTCTCTCTTGTTTGGCTATATAATAATATATGGGACAACTATATTCCAGCTAAAGACATAAATAACATGTTGCGGACGTTTTTCTCTTGAGGCTCCCCGAGTCAGTGCTAAGGGATCTCCTTGCTCCAGCGTCACACACTTTTGTGGGTTCTGTGTTGTATTTTGAGAACCAGTAGATCTTAATAAATCCATTAAAGACGAACACAAGTTTCTTTTGAGTCGAGTGTATTTAAACGAACAAGTAGTAAATGTACATATCCAATATCAAACCGCTCTGCCTCTCGCTCCTCTGGCTCTCGCTCCTGGCTCTCTTGGCTGGCTCCCCTCACATTCTCTATCTCCCCTTATATACTTTGCCCAGAGACCTAACGCTGTTAGGGCATTAGGGCAGCAGGCTCCAGTATTAGGGCCTGCTACACCATTAGGGCACCTGTTAGGGCAACAGGCTCCAGTATTAGGGCCTGCCCCACTATCAGGGTACCATAATTAGGGCACCAAGATTAGGGCACCAATATTGGGGCTCTTATTGATAGGGCTCAAAAACAAGACAAATTTCCTAAAACAGTAATTATTTATAAAACAGGAATATATAAAACAGAAACGCTACAATGTTATTTATGTCTCTGTATATACTTAGGACATTTTTTTCTTGATTCCAAGTTATTGTTCAAATGTCCACCTTACAACATGTATTTTGAGGTTTTAATCTGTAATCCGGATCTGTAATATTGAAGCAGAGACATATAAGAATATATCAATGTACATATACGTCCCTGATTGACGCCTAAAATCGGAGTAAAAAAAACCCCAATTTTTTTGCGTGGTTAAATGTTATTTCGATAGATTATATATTTTTGGGGTAAAAAAAAAATCACTCCGTAAAAAAAAATATCAGTATAATATTTATGATGCGAGGTTGTTTAGAAAACATCCTTCTTTCAGTGATTCAACTGTTTGTATCGAATCATTTTAAAATTACATGTATTCTTTTTAAAGAAAGAATTAGACGTAGAATTGATTTAAAAACATGGATTTGTAGACCGTAAACTACTTTTTAAAAGTAAAATTATACCGTCACGACATATAAACTTATATGCGCTTAATCTATTTTCATACAAAAAGTTAAACATTTTTTTTTACGTACAGGCTACCGGTAATAAAAATGCACATGTATATCTGATCTTGATAATATACTAGCGGAAAAAAGAAACTGTGCATTATTTAATATATGAAAAAACATTTAAAAATTACAATGAACAAATTTTATTTTTTGTAATACTGTTAACACATGTATTCGTAACAACATCTCATAACACATTAATGTCAACGTCGAATAACGTCAATTTCAGCACACTCGAAAGTCACTGTTATTTGAAATTGAATTAAGGTACTTCACTACACCTAGACTTATACTTTTTTAGACACTACGTCACAAGATGGCGACTTAAATGTTTTGTTAAGCTGTTTGTATCAATCGATTCAGATGTATATCGGCATAGCTCAGTGGTTAAAGTATCAAGCTTGTGAACCGCAGATCATGAGTTCGAATCCGCCTGGGTCTTTTGTTCATGTTTACTGAATGGAATTTTTGAAAATATCATTTTTTATCCAAAATTGCACATTTTTTCGCCTATTTGACATATATACTTCTTATCCGTCATGCTTTTTATCATAAAAAAGCAATTTTCTGCTGATTTGAGGAACTATTTGAAGGTGTAGTGAGGTACCTTAACAAAATTAATAACGCATGTGACCACCATTTGCGTTCACGCATGCTTGATAGCGACGCCTCATTGATGCCTCTAAAGTGTTCAGAAATGCTTGAGGGATGTTGTTCCAGATGTTGGTTAAAGCCTGGCCTAAATCAGCCAGTGTCACTGGCTGATTTAGTAAACGGCGTAAACGTCTTTCCATTTCATCCCAGACGTGCTCGATCGGCGACAAATCGGGGGAAAGCAAGACATCGACATTCTGTTGAACAAACAAGTCCTGACTACACGTGCTACGTGTGACCTTGCGTTGTCTTGCTGCAGAGTGATGTGATTTTGATGTCTCTGTATGAAGGGTATCACATGACGCTGAATAATTTCATCTCGATAGCGTACGCCGGTGAGATTTCCATTGACAATTTGTAGAGGGGTCCTTCCACGTGCTGATATTCCACCCCACACCATAACGCTACCTCCACCAAATTGTCGACGTTGCACAACACAAGCGTCCTGGTAACGCTCCCCAACGCGACGATACACCATACAACGGCCGTCACTGCTATCCAAATGAAATCTGGATTCATCAGTGAACAGAATATTGGCCCAGTCCTGTATTCTGAATCGCAGATGTCGTGTGCACCACGCTAGTCTGGCGATACGATGACGTTGAAGCAGTACTGGGCGCACCGCTGGACGTCTTGGTCTGATGTTTTGCTCGCGCAGACGATTACGCACGGTTCTTGGACTAATTGGTCGAAGCCCTGGAATGCTACGGGCAGTCAAACTTGCTGTCTGGAAACGATTTCTCAGATGCACAAGTCTAATGTGGTTGTCCTGTTGACGTGACGTCACACGAGGTCGCACAGAGCGCGGTTGCCAGATTGTTAAAAACGTCTCCATAATGACTGGATGGTGTTCCGATGAACTCCAAAGTGTCTTGCTACAGTATTTTGTGCCATTGCAGCTTGCAGCATCCCAACAGCACGATTACGTTGGTTTTCGTTGAGTCCTGGCATGACATAGGGGCAAATTTTGTTGAAACTAAAGTGATTTCCTTAACAAAAAAAGTTTAAACAAATCCTTTACAGTTCTTATTCCAAACAGTATTGGCCCGTAAAACTCGTGCATACAAATTCTTCAATAAACAACAGGTGCTCACTAACCATGGAAAAGTCCGTGCACCCGGACGGTTACCATCCGATATTGTCAAGAACAATACCATTATCGATTGTTTAAATTTTATAAATACAAACAATAGATATAGAAAAATTATACTAAATTTTATAATGCACAGTTTCTTTTTCCCGCTAGTATATAATAATGTGCGAATATTTGCGACATAGGCGTCGTAACCGGGAGGGGGGGGGGCGGGGGGCTGGGGTGCTAGGAGGGGCTTACCCCCCTCCACCTTTTTAAAAAAATATAACCATAACCTTAACCACTATCCTTTTTTTGGTTTGTCAAGATTTTCGATAAGTCTAGCTGCCCCACCCCCACTTTCAATTTACTTCCGACGCCGCTGTGTGATATCATTTATTATCGTCTCAAGCGACGATGCGGTATCATATGACATACAATATAAATTACATTAAATTGATATATTTCTTTACAATTTCTATACCCATACTATGTTTCTAAAGGAAATAAAAAACACTTGCACAGCTTTAAGTTATACCATTCATGATAATTTCATATTGAGTCATGAATAGATACGCAGCATGCCTTCCAAATGATTTATATATGAAACAGGCTGACAGTTCATGCACCTTCCGAACGTTTGGAACACCCCTTTTCGGGTCATATAGCCAGTGTAAAAGAAGTCTGTTTCTAATCTACAACCTTCCTCAAACGAAACGGTAGTGGATTCAGAACAAACATTTGAAATTATTCATAGAATGAGTAATGTTATGAATTCACAGAGAATATTCATTATATGCTATATCAGTAATATCTCTTTAACCCCACCCCTAAAAAAACACCCCCCCCCCCAAAAAAAAAGAACAAACAAACGAACAAAAAACCAGCAACCAATTCAACAAGAGAACTAGAGGCCAAGGGTCATATGGCTCATCCGATGAACAACGGTCTGATTCAAACAGCTTTCAAATATAACACAAAAAATATGAAAACAAGACTAAACATGTGCATCAATGAGTAACTAACTTTTTTTTTTACAATTCTTTAATCCGATCAATTAAACCAAACCGCCTTTTCATTCTGCAGGAAAGTCTCTCACGGGTCTTACCGTAAATCTGATTTTTTTTTTACGTTCAATATTATTTTAAATAGCATTGCATATGCATTAACAGAAATACGATATATATCAATCAACAATAAATAAATGGCCAATTAAATTTTTGTTGATGGTTGATGTTTTATTATCGTAAGCAGTGACCGATTGCAAAAAAAAAAAAAAAAAAAAAAAAAAAATGAGGAAAGGGATAAATAGACTCATAGGTCCTTTAGAAGTACCGTGGCACTTTCTTGCTTTATATGACGTTGAACTCGATGCATTGGTCTATCCATTTCTGGAGGGGTTCTTCTGTTCGAAGCTACATGTATGCCTTTGTTAACCAAGAGCCCACACTCGTGAAACATCCGACAAACCAACACGTGTTACAGCTTTATACCTTTAAGTTCTCATTCTCTACCCCTTTCTCTCTACAGTATCCCTTAGAGAACAATAACTATTGAGAAGAATAAAATACAAAGTTGACTTTTTGAAACTTGAATCTTTATTTTGATTGACTTTTACTTGACTTGTCACCATGTCGAATATGTAAATACGAAGTGTACCAATTTTAAAGACTCTTGCTTCCGGTAGCCGGAAGTAAGGCGTCTTGAGAGATAAATAGACCTTGCAAAGGACAAAACGAACCAGAAGCGGAGTTAAAGTTCAAGTAAATAAGTAGTCGATATTCAATTTACAATTTAAACTATTTAGTGTATTTGAATTTCAAGGTCATAAGAGTTCTAGTATATCTTAAACACCTTTTGCAATGTCCGATCAGATTACTATTAACACCGTCAGAGATGAATTTATTGATTAAGAGGAGAATTATTTTTCTTTGTGTACTCTTTTTAATAATATATTGTACGGTTGAAGTTGGTAAGTATTAGTGTCTTTAAGTTTAAACAAAAGTTTAAAGTGTTTGAAAATGAACCCATTACAAATGAAGTCTTGTACACTTATTGAAAAAAAAATCCAGTAAGTTTAATTTTTAATTTTAATACATAAAGTTTTGGCGAATCAATCAAATTGCGCCTAATGGAAACACAACGATATTTTTCTCATTTGAAATTAATTTTTTTTTATTTATTCTTTTAATGATGTACTAGTAACCATTTTTCAGACTGCGCATGCAATTTCGGCGGCAATCCATCTTCACACATTGACGTGACAGAAAGTTGTTCAAGTAAGAATTTCTCTTAGTCACATGCGCGTTTACTTTAATTTTGCTATATATTTGGAGTATTACAAATGAAAATGGATACAATGGATTTATTAAAAAATTACAAAAAATAACCATGAGAATAGCATAATTATGTGTGTAAAATTTCAAAGAAGTACATTTTCCATTTTTTTAATGCTCTTTCTTATAACGTACACCTACAAAGCTTCATTTTATCATAACGTCATAAAAGCACAATGACAACGCTCAATTACCTAACAACGGAAAAATCGTTTAAAAAAATGAAATTTTCTTTAAAAAATCTAAATATTTTTATCTGTATTTTGTTAATTGTGTTTAATTCAATAAATGGTACTGAAACAGTTTCATAAGAGGTATAAATACACTGCGTTTTACTAGAAAGCGCAAAAACATGCGCAATGAAAACTTAAGTCGGCCTCCTTCAATTGCGTAGGAATGGTCCTAATAAGATAATAATTTGATCGTGACTATTCTGAAACTAAACGAAAATGTAGTTATACGACCACCTTAAATGCGAAGGAGACTATTAATATAATATAATCATGCAGACCGGACTCGGTTAATTAAGTAAACCACAATACGTGTGTTTACTTCACAAATCTCTTTTTTAATGAATACATGTATTCTAGGCATGATGAATGAAAAGAACAAAACTTTTACTAGTTTACGAAAAACGACATTTGACGTTAATTAAAAGCAAACTATTAAAGTTTTATTACAAAAATATAATGAATCAAATGATTGATTGCGTTATGTATATTATGTTATCAGTCTCCTGTAAAAGATCACGTGTCAATAATCATACACTGTACAAATGTAGGTTGTCAATACATCATCCCTGCCTACGGATCTCCATGCTGTGGAAGTCTGTCAAGTGTGAAGTTCTGGAGCAGCAACTATGGATTGATTGATTTTCAAGTCTGGAAGAAAACGGCACCAAATGTCTACGAATTGACCCATACCTTTAACTACTATGTTCCAGAAGGTACGTACTTGAGCAGGTGTTGATGCCTAATATACTAGTCTTGGTCACCCAGACGCCTCTTTCTCTGAAGTAGGTATTAATCATCTACTATGATCCAGACACCGCCCCGAAACAAGAGGTCGTAATATTTCAACAATTCTATTCTTAAACGGATTTTAATACATGTAGATATCAAAAAAGTGTGATTTTGACATAATATTTTCTATTCCTTTATTTTATTTTCAGTGAATACAACATTAACCGTGTATACAGGCGATGACATCTTGATAGAAAAAAATGACGTCATTGGCTGGTTAGAACAATTTTGAAGATGAAAAAGTTGATCATTTAATTTCGTTGTACTTGCATCCGATATCAGATGGATGCTATCTAAACAATAAAACGCCAAAATACACGTAAACGAACCGCGTCGCAGTGATCATTGTGTACCAACCTAAATAACTATAGATCATATATTAAGTCATACTAGTACTTAATGTACTTCAGGTATTCAAGTGGTGACGACATCATTCCCTATTCCCTAACTACGGTAGATCAGAACATCCAGTTGTCGGGGGTGCCAGGATTTTCTGTAGGGAGTACCTACACCCTGAACACACCATACATTACGGGCAGAAACTATGGCATACAGTTCTATGTGGCCGACTGTAAGTTACTGCACAATTTAACAGGAAATCGAAAAATATTTGCAAATTGTATCAATAACATTATAGTCAAAATAAGTCAGTGGCGTTAGTTACACTTCTTAAAAAGAATAGGACATCAAGGTTATATCCTTTGAGGTTTGCCATTCATTAGTTTTATCATTTAAAAAATGTTGCAATAAGCTCATCAAATTAAGTTTTAGAATAACCCATCAAAACAGTTTTTACCCCGTGTAACATAACTAAAATAGCAACACTAGATATAGCCGCTACACCCACCTTGTATGATAGTGTCGCTGCTTATTTACATTACAGCTTCTAAGCCGTACTTTACCAACCTTCCCCAGACAGTAACGGTTCTTGACACTGTCGCTATAGGAACGTTTGTGTATACTGTCAGCTATAGCGATGCCAATGCCGCAGATATTCCCTTCCTCACTATTCAAAAGAACAACGCCCCAGAATTCACACTGAATACTGCTACAGGCAAGGTCCAGCTATAGAGAGGAAATATTATTTTCAAAGACCAACATATACACAATCACGAAGCTAGCTATCATTAAATATAACAATGGTAATGTACTGATCATACTTGCAGGTGAAATCCATACCGGAAGTACTCTGAATTATGGGACATACATGGTCACTATCGAGGTTACAGATCCCTGTGGTCGAAGTCAACAAAAGAATCTGATTGTTACCGTCATTAACACGGTGAGATAATATTGTGCACCTTTTTAACATCATGCAAAAATATTATAAATATGTCAACTTTGGTGTTGTTACATTGATTTCTCACAATGCTAGCCTCCCGAGATCCTAAATCTACCATCGTCTGTCGATGTTTCCGAATCTACCCAACATGAAACTCTCTTATATGCACTGACAATACGAAATGAGACCGGAAGTGATACAGTCACGTGCTCCCTCAACACCACTTCTCCAGCAGGTGCACCTTTTATAGTAAAATACATATCTGGGACAGCTGGTGAGTTACAACTGAAGTTTTGGTCTGACTTGATAATCTACTAAGTTATAATTTTTTTCTACTTAGATGCACAAAAAGCAATTTGGTTCAGAATTGCATTGTATTATTTTCAGATTTTGGCGTGTATTCTCTAGCATCTCCAAATTTTGACTATGACAGCAACTCTTCTTTCGAAGTTGTGGTAGACTGCACAGATTCCATAAATACCGTCTCGGAGTCATTGTTTGTATACCTTATCAAGAATTCGGAACCAGTGGTTCATAATTTACCAAGTAAGTTATATTTTAGAAGATTTTTTGGGGGGAGATTAATGACAGCCACAGTATACGTCATGTAAGTAAACCGAAATCGATGAATATCCAATTTATTGAATGTTGAATTGAGCAAATGGTTAAGTGCTAGGTCACCTACGTACGATGATACTGCGATTAAAATACATATTTTGGTTCATTTGCTTCTCAGTTACTTATCATTATTATTATAACAGACGTGATCACCATATCGAGCAGTACGTCAGTTGGAACTATTGTGTTTGTTGTCAACAGCACTGACCACGAGAACGATCAACTTACTCACTCTCTTAACTACTGCACAAACTGCCCGTTCACCATTAGTCAATGTATGTATACTATACACAATATCTTCAAGTTCGGAAAATCATAAATGTTTCTCTTAACTTCAAATCTTTTCTCCGTCTTTAATTTCAGCGGGGCACATTTTCTTAAAAACAAGTATCAAGGACGCCTCCAAATTCTCGTACAATCTTTACATTGTCGTTTCCGACAAGTATGAAACAGTCACAGATAAGCTCTTAACAGTACTGGTTACTGGTAAGGATATTTTGCCCTACATAAAGATGTTTTTATCCTCTAAGATGGATAAAACAGTTTTAAATTGGTAATACCAGGGTTTAGCAGAAATAATATTTGAATTTTTTTTAAATAGGCGTGAACAGTGTTCCTGTCGTAAGCAATTTAGACCAAACAGTCATTGTGCCCAAAACTGTTGCCATAGGAACCGTGATATTTACCGCCATCGCGTCGGATGCAGACGGCGATGCTCTGAGTTATCAATATGAGTATGATCCAGTGGAAACTATGTGGAAATTTTCAATGGATGAAACAAGTGTGTTGCTTTTTTGAAATTTATCTCAATAAGATTCTTTTCTAATCAGGTTTTTTTTTTGCGTTCTTTTGATAAAAATATAATCTTCACTGCCTTTGAAATTTAGCTGGCAAGGTTTCTGTAATCGAAGCTTTAGACTTTGGAGCCGATATTGCTTTATACAAATTCTCCTTTACGGTAAATGATGGGAAAGCATCGGCCCCAAAGGCGACATTAAGCATCATCGTACAATCGAGAAACGAACCACCCGAGTTTGTTCATCAGGTCTACCACGTCTCACGAGATGAGGCCAAAGTAAGTTTTTAAAGAAATGTTTAATTAGATCGATTAACAGAGCCATCAAAGAAAAGCTTCTATAGCTTTCATGATTATAGGAAAATAGACAGAAAACGCGATCATTCTCTTCAGCATTAATGATAACATTTCGTTTTAACAATTTTCTAGTTTCCTTTGCAAAATGTCGTTTTAGTTATTATATTTTTTATAGTATTATTTGCATATTTTTATATATTTTTTCTGTAATAGTCGGGAACTAAGTTCGCAGATCCCGGGTTTGTGGTCACCGACCCAGACGCAGGAGACACGTGGACCTACAAGATAGCAGGTGGCGATAACTACGGGCGGTTCAGCATCGATGCAAGCACTGGGATTCTACAGTTTCAGACAGACTACATCGTAGACAAGCCTGAATCAATGCAACCCTCTGTTGCTCTTATCATCGCGGCAGTGGATACTCAAGGAACAAGTGGTATAAATTAACTGGTACACTTTCTGTAAAAAAAACCCCAAAACCCTAAAAAACCTTCTTTTCATATTTTTTATCACAGTGCAACAATTTAATGTTAATGAACACTTCTGTCTGAGGTTTTCCTTACGGCCAGTGTTGTTTCTTATTAATGAGCTGAGTCGAATTAACGCGAAATATTTGCGAAAAAAAACCCACTGAACTTTTGCAAATAAACCCGAAATGTCTGCGAATAAAAAAATCAATATTGTTATCGAAAATAAAACCCTAAACAATTTTAACATTGCTTTATTTAAGAAAGGTGTATGATCGCGAATATTTCGCGTTTATGTTGTAAAAAAAGTTAAACAATTGTTTACAAAATTTGTGTGTTTATTTTTGGTATTTTTGTGATTACTTTTGCGTAAGTTTTGCGTTATATCGCGATAGTTACGGGTTTTGTCGCAAAATGTTTTATCAACCAAACGTTTAATGGGCGATCGTTACATTAATACATAGACTTTTTAAAAGCATATTATTTCATTGTCGTTTAAAATCCAATTTAAAAGTCGCAGCGTCGAATTAGGTAGATATTGAAGGTGGACAAGATTATATCGATTGTGCTTCCTTATTGAAAGTTTATGAATCTTCTGGCCTTGGTTGGACATCATACTTTTGTTCCACTGTTGAATGTCTTCGTTATTCTTTGTGATAAGGTACAACCACTTTGTCAGTCCACATCTCAGATGCAAACAACAAGACGCCGTATTTCCCAAACAACCAGTATCACGTGACCGTGATCTACGATGTCCCTGTGACGTCATCGGTAGCTTACATCACCGCGCTGGACGACGACTTTGGACCTACGTACAACCAGATCAGCTACCACATCGAACCGATACTGGATCATCAGTATTTTGACGTTGATGGTAATGCGTTATTAACTACTGCGAAATCTCTGAGACAATTCGAAAACGGCACAAAACTGTTTGCTCTCATAAAGGCAACAGACAAAGGAAACAGGCAGTCATCCGTGACGGTTACGGTGAATGTCATACCGGGAAACAGCAACAGTTTCTTTGATGACCCAGAAACTGTGGCATGGTTTGCAGCACTGATGACATTGTTGGTCATTTTGCTTGGAGCTGCTGTTATTTGCCTGTACCGTTATTGCAAATATGGCTATGTATTCTCAAAAAGAGGTCTCTGTACAAGGTATTTTAATTGTCCTTTGATAAGCCTCAATATATCCCAGTTTAATATTGAAATAATATGACTGACTGTTACTCTTTAGTGTTAATAAAGATGCATGTTATATTTTTTATCAACATAGTTGCGATGGCAAAAAGGTGCATTTTGAGAAGGGAGGAAATTATGAGAAAGCCGACACCGATAGACGTAAGTCTGACCACTTCGTTATAATTAATGAACATGGTCACGATTTGAGCTAAATATTTTAAATTTTATGATGCTAGTATCTTACTGGCTTGGAAAAGTGTGTAAAATTTCATTCATATATCATTACGACCGAGTAACTCGACGATGCAAGATGTACGTCCACACAGGTGAGACCTCTACAGCGAAAATGTTTTGTGGTATGTGGCTTATATACACGTATAGGTTTGTAGGATAGCGGCGATTAAAGAGAAATATAGCGGACAATGCCTGTTACAAGTCATCTTCAGCTTTAACATAATGAATAATGATGAACACTGTGATTTCCTTAAGCAATGTAATCATTAAAAACTGGAAAAACAAAACACCATACAAATGTTAACATTTTTAAAGTCATTTTTTTTACCATTGTCCATTAAATCATGTTCTTAAAAACTGGAAAAATGCTTAAAAGGGCTATAGGTAATATGAAAAAACACCTATTTGATTAAGCTTTGTTCGGGTACATATAAAATATGTTTATTGTGAGTCTTGTCAATTGTTTTATTACTTTTCTTTCTAAATGGGTTTATCTGTAAATTATTTATCATTGTCCTGACAAAATAAAACTATGGTGGCATATCTCTGCCCGTTGTGTGCAAGTTATTTTTCTATAAAATATGTTGACATGCAAGATAAATATGTTGACATGCAAGATAATTATGTCAACATGCAACATAACTATGCTGTCATGCAAGAAAATTGATATCAAATAAGAATTATTAAAAATATCAAATATCGCCCACATGTGACATCCAAGATGCTAGATGCTAGTTATTTATGTCGACTTGCAACTTATTTATGTAATCATGCAAGATAAATATGCTGACATGCAACTTATTTATGTCAACATACAACTTATTTATGTTCACATGCTACTTATTTATGTCGACTTGCAACTTATTTATGTAATCATGCAAGATAAATATGTTGACATGCAACTTAGTTATGTTTACATGCAAGATAAATGTTGACATGCAACTTTTAAGTTGTATATCAACATATAACTAAGTTGCATGTCGACATAGATATGTTGCATGTCAACATATTTATCTTGTATTTTAACATAACTAAGTTGCATGTCGACATAAATAAGTTGCATGTCAACATAAAGAAGCTGCATGTTGACATAAATAAGTTGCATGTTGAAATAAATATGTTGCATGTGGACATATTTATTTTGCAGGTTAACATAAATAAGTTGCATATCGACATAAATAGGTAGCATTTAGCATCTTGGATGTCACCTGTTGGTGATATTTGAGATTTTTTGTGATTTTTTATAATTCTTATTTGATTGCAGTTTTCTTGCATGTCAACATAGTTATGTTGCATGTTGACGTAACTATCTTGCATGTCAACATATTTATCTTGCATGTCGACATAATTAATAGAAAAATAACTTGCACACAAGGGGCAGAAATATGCCACCATATAAAACACATGACAATGTACACTTTTAGAACAACAAGCAAGTGTGAATTAAGTTTCAGTTTGAATTGTAACTGATATTTTCAACAGGTGATTCCCGAGTTAGCATCAGTGAATGGTCAGGTGACAATGGTGACGTCACCATGTGGATGCCGTCAAAATTTGATAGCTGGGATCAAAGGTGTGATCTTTTATATATATAAAATACACAACTACGCAAAATATTGAAATTCGATATCTGACCTTCATTAATTTTTCAAAGGTTGAAATTTCAACTTATATAATGGTTACGATACTTAATTGATCAAACGCTTATGGGCAGGAGATAGTTCAATACCACTTAAGTGATATGCAACGTAGATCACTGTTAGAGAAATCAGTTAGAATTTTGATAGATCGTTTTAAACTTTATAATAATGGGGCGAATTTACCACACTAACAATTTACATTCTCTTAAATACATGTATATACGTATATTATTAACTATGCGAACTTCACAGTCTGATATTCGTTTATCATGTGTAATAAAATTTTGCAGGGGATACTTTTACAAAATTTATCACAATCATCGATCGGATTATTAACATATCTTTTTTGAATTAGTAATGTTGTACATTAAATAATTTTTGTACTTTTTGAGAAATCAGTAGTGGAACAGTGTCATCGAAAAATTGCATTGAGGATATTACGTTATATTTTTACACTACATGGGTTTGTATTTACTTACAGGGCAAACATAAGAGGACTGCCTGCAGTCGTAGAATTGTAACACTCATAGAATATTCGCCGCTGGAGTTAATCATATGATTGAAATTATTTTACAATTGTTATCACAAAGTTTTGTATTGATCGCTGACAACAACCGATTTTTACTTTCACACTCTATGTTTCACTTTATTGGAATAAACATTCCAAAATAGAAAATGTACTTTTATTTATTTAACTCACCAACTTTCATTTAACAAGTGTCTTTATTTTACTCTTGTCTGTTCTTTTCTGAATAAACAAATAATATTATATATATTTTCCCACTCAGCTTTTGACTTTAAAAATAGTGTAAAGCTTTTGCATATTTGATAAAGATGTGTTTTAATTTTTTTTTCATATTTTTTAAAGTCTACACAATTACCGTCAGCAACACTATGTGATAATCTTAGTAAACTATTTTGAATTTTTAAATACATATACTTCTTGATTCTTTCTCTAGCTCTTAACTGACAATACCTTTTTGACAATGCTTTTAAAAAAATTATACTTTAAATTATCAACCGACTGAAATTAATTGTTTAATTATTGAAATATACATTTTCCTTTTTCAGCTGTTTATAATACAATATTTATCAAACAGAAACTCTTTGTTATGTATTCAAACACATACATGTAAACCTCTTTCTAAAGTTTATATTATAGCTCTACTTATTTTTCACTATATATATTTTGCCGATTCTTTGAAAACACCGTAAACAGACTGGTTCACTGCAAACCATTCATGAGTTTATACAATAAAAACAACAAACAGAATGGTTTTTCTGTTGTCCGTGTACGTATTCATGCACCACACATTGGCCTTGATTTTCATCCAGTCGTTTGACATATATCCCATTTCTGGTCGAAAAAAGCAGATAACAGTTTAACAGGGACGAAAATCTGGTTCATGTCTATAAAATCGTTGTTTTATTATTTTTATCATGATTCACAAGACATAATTCTGCCGATATTTTATATGTCAATTGGGGAAGTTCAGGCACTCCAAAAATATTCCCTATTACAATTGTGTTTTTGACATTTAACTCTCCATTTTGATTGCGAGTTTGAAAAAAAGAAAGGACTTTGAAAAGGACACGAATTTCACCGAAAAACAGTGACGGAATATTATAATATTTGAAGCAACCTAAATCACGCAGTGATTCCTTGATGTGTTTTAAATCTCATTGTTGCTCAAATTTCACAAATGTTAATTTAGATCACTTTAGCACACTTTTAAGTTCTTCGATTACTGAGAGGCAACATTTGCTGGTTTAAGAAGAGCTGAATGCCAGTTAAAGTTTTTCATAGTTTGCAATTGTTTCTAAGTTGGAACACATTTTTGTTTTTGTACTGCAATGTTTTAACTGCTCTGGCTAATAGTTTTCGTTGTATATTAGCAATTTTTTAAGGGAAGCTACATATTCCACTTCAAACTGTTGACTTTCTTCTCAGTTTCCGAACAACTTTTTAATTGAACCTTTTAGCTCTCTATGCAGAATATCCAAATGCGACTTTGTGTTTTCGACGATATCACGTTTTTCTCACTAGCAAACTTGCACGGTTTACAATATACTAGTACTTCCTCAGGTTTAGGGAGAATTGCCTTATGCCCAAGAAGTTAACAGAAGCAATCAAATTATCGGTTGAAAGTTTAGACAGTGTCCATTCAGTAACGGAGTGATCTGACTGCTCAGTTTTGAAACGGCACGAGGGACACGGAAAAAAATCTAGTACTGTCTTCTTTTTTGCTGCAGTATTTGTACGTAAGCTAAGATGCAAGGTTCCCAAGTATGCCAGCCTTCCATGAAAAATGAAATAAACAAATGTTATTCTTACGTCGACTCGATACATCCCAGTGAACTTGAAATAAAAGAATTCACGGAGTCTGAGTCATCTGTGTCATATTTAGATATTTTACTAGAAAAAGACATTAGTGGTAACTTAATTATAAACACGTTATGATAAACGTGATGACTTCAATTTTTCTATCCTCAGCTTTTCTTACTTTTTTTTTTTTTTAGCAAAATACCTCCATCACTTGCATATTGAGTATTTGTCTTTCAGTTGATTCGATACGTAAGGGCATGCTCTACGTATAAACTATTTCTAAAACAAGGCAATCTACTGACAAACAATTTGATAATATAAGATATTAACAGTCTCAATTGAAGTCATCATTTCGTAACTTCTATGGTCGATACAACGACCTTGTCGGCAAATACAATCTTCCGTTAGGTCAAATGCTGACTGACGTTTTTCATACTTATTGTTAGGCCATTTTTAAATCACCGAATTGTCTACGGATTTTCCCGTGTTTTCGATTAGATAAAGATTACAAGGCGGGTGTGACCGGTCAGCAGAGGATGCTAACTCATTTATGGCACCTGATCCTACTTCTATTTTTGTAGAGGTCCGCATTTGCTACTGTTTTGAGTTTTTCCTTGAAGTTTTGATTTTTAACACTGTTTGTTATCACCATATTTCATATTTAATCAAATTGGACAGTGTTAAAAGAAAGCATTTTTATATCAGTCTGATTATTAACTATTCATATGAATCTAACAGCAAAAACAATGCAAACCAAACAGGGACACTTTAAACATGTCTATTAGAGACATTCATAGTGGAAGTAAATAACCAGATTTTTCTTGTAAACCATATTTAAACTTTGTAAAATTTACATATTTGAACGAAAAATTTACTAAATAGTTAACAGTGTAATGTTTGAAAAGATCACAATAGAAAAAAGATTAATAAATGCATACCAATTTTTCTAAAGGTTCTATAAATTGATATCATAAATTAAAAAAATATACCAAAATATTCATAAGAAACAAGTTATTTTTGCACCCTATTTTAGCATATTATATTGTAGGAAGTGTGTATTACTATGGTTTGTTGTTTGCTTAACGGTATTACCATTGTTTAATCTGGTTATGAAAGAAACTAGCAAGATTTAAAGAAGCAAGATCGTGATTTTGGTCAAAATTTATTTTTGAATTTTTTTATTGTTTACAATACTTCAGTAATGCATTCCTTATAGTTAACAAAAAATTGAGAGTCAACCGGCAAGTTATAAGCGAGGTACAGAGCACACAATTCTTTGCTATGTTAACAAATATCAGGTCATGTTTTTTGTTTGCTTTTTTTAAATTCCAGGTTTAGACCTAAATGATTGTGACAAACGTTAAGAACTCTATAACTGTAAACCAATGTTTATCGAGACAACTTTATTTCGCGATTGACCGGAGATAAACTGGTTTGCGACGACTAATTTTTGCGATCAGAATGTACTTTATCTGTAAAATATTATACCAGAGGCATTTGAGGAAGGGTTCGCGGCGAGTAAAATTCGCGACGACGAGGCTATCTCAAACCTCGCGAACATTTCTCGCACGCGAATAAAACTTGGTTTACAGTATATTAAATAAAACAAATGAGAAGGAAAAAAATCAGCGTGAAAAGGAACTTTTACCGGTATTGTAAAGCAGTTTTCCCCCACAGTAGCCTTTCATCCCGGAAAAGCTGCTATATAGTTGCCTTCCTCCGGGGAAAAAAGCTACTGTATAGGGGTTTTCCCCGATAGTAAGGTTTCTTCCTCACGTTTTTGTTTCAGATTTTATAGAAATTATTAATGGAAAACCAGTAAGGTTTGTACACCCCCAGGTATATTTGCATTTCTCTGTACATGTTGAGTTTCGTTTTGCTGATTTATTGCTTTTTATAGACAATGTTGAACATAGCCATTATTCTGAAGGGGGGGGGGGGGCTGCTATATAGCCATTTTTTCCATATGGAAAGATAGCTAAGGGGAACCGGCACTCTATAACACTGGTATATTGAACCACTGGAAACAAAAACAAAATCGCGAGCCTTGTTTACATAACAAAAGTGAGCTCTTATACACTCAACTTCTTGTTAAGTATTAGAAACGCATTACTAAAATATTTTAAACAATAAAAATAAAATTCGACCACAACCGTGACCATGTCCCTTTAAAGAAGCATGGTAACGATTTGGGTCAAAAATTATTTTTAAGATTTTAATGTTTACAGTGCTTAAGTAAGGCTTTTATAATGGTCTTTTTAAGTGTCAGTCGTCTTGTTCATGTTATATTTGTCATGTAAACAAAGCTTTGTTTACGTTTTGAATGTTGAAGTAAAAATTCTACTTTTAGACCCAAAATGTGATAAACGCTAGGAACTATTTATTTATGCTTGCACTGAATTAGAACAGACAGACTCAGCTGAAAAAGAACTTTTACCGGCATATTGAACCAATGTAAACGAAAATAGGGCAAGATCCTTGTTTTTGGCATGCCAAATTCACAAAAACGTGCTAATCATAGTTTCACAGTCGATCAACTAGGTTTAATGGTTGTAAACTATAGTTTACAGACTGAAAACAATAGTTAACGACATTAATCCATATTTCACATCTGTAAACCATAGTGTACGCAATCATCTATGTTTCAGACGTGTAAAACTATAATTAACACTAAAAATAACCATTTTCGATTGCAAAGCATAGTTTATCTGATAAATATAGTTTTACGAGTGTGAAACTATGATAAACAACTCTTAACCATAGTTAACGAATGCAAATTATAGTTTACAGATGTGAATCTATATTTATAAGCAAAATCGAACGTTAACGTTATTTGCAAACAGATAAACTTCTATAGATTATCATTCGTAAACTTTAGTTTACAACCGTTAAATATGATTTTGCAGATGAAAACTATAGTTAACGGATCGTTAATTATAGTTAACGAAAAGTTAACTATAGTTTACGGTTCGTAAACTATAGTTAACAATAAACTATTGTTAACTATGGTTTAACGTCCGTAAATTATAGTTAACAGTCGATAAACCTAGTTTAACATCTGTGAAACTTTATTTAACGCCATCAATCTATATTTCACATCTGTAAACCATAGTTAACGCGATCATCTATGTTTCAGAAGTGTAAAACTATTATTAACACTGAAAACAACCATTTGCGATTGCAAAACATAATTTATCTGTTAAATATAGTTTCACGATTTTGAAACTATGATTAACAATTTTGTACTATAGTTAACGAATGCAAATTATAGTTTACAGATGTGAATCTATATTTATCAGCAAAATTTATAATAATAATAATAATAGATAACAAATGATAATCTAATTTTATCTGTCTGTAAATAAAGTTAAAAATAAATTTAACTTTATTTACAGACAGATAAAATTAGATTATCATTTGTTATCTATAGTTTACAACCGTTAATTATAGTTTTACAGATGAAAACTATAGTTAATGAATCGTTATCTATAGCTTGCGATTCGTACACTATAGTTAACAGTCCATAAACCTTATTTATCAAATGTACATGAAACTATGTTTAGCTCATTTTTGTGAATTTGGCGTGCCATACTTGTTTACATGACAAAGAATTGTGTGTTCTGTATCTTGCCTATGACTAACGCTCAAATGTTGGTTGATCATTAGAAATGCATTTCTTAACCATTATAACACTAAAAATCTTGACCATGACCCTTTAATAGCACCAGAGGTTTTTCATCAATCAGTAATTAGAAACATCATCAATCATTTTAAAATGATATAGTCTTTCAGAAAACAAGTACTAATAACCATGCTGAAAAATCAGAAAATGATTTTTTGATATCAAAAATTCGAATTTCTGATATCTGAAAATGATTTTTTGATATCAAAAATTCGAATTTTTGATATCAGAAAATACGATTAATTTTCTGATATCAAAAAATCATTTCCTAATATCAGAAATTCTAATTCTTGATAATCAGAAATGATTTTTTGATATCAGATATTCAAACTGAATTTTTGATATCAAGAATTATATTTTCTGATATAAAAAATTCAAATAAAATGGCGAATAAATTTCACATATTGAATGAATACTCCCTTGACCCAAAATTAAATTGCTGAACTACAGAGCCCGATTTGCATTTTTAATTTATTGTTTTTATTTGAATATTTATTTATGATAAAATTTAATAAGTGATCTTGTTAATTTTGGTCTTATGTATTGAAAGCGCTAACTGTACGACTGTAAAATTCTTTTATATTATGCGACGCCATCATTTTTTTAAGGATCCATTCAATATTCACAGCAAATCGCAAAAAAGCAATGCTTATCATTGTATATGTGGTAAAACTTGCCAAAATGAAATCAGCTTTAAAATTAGGGATACATTATTATTCTAAACAGGCATCAACAGGTTTGAAACACAATTTTATACAAATTTTACAAAAGTTGCATAACAGGGAGCATTCATTAAGTTGATAGCAATTTTATGTAGGTCTTTTTTTCTGATATCAAAAAATGATTTTCTGATATCAAGAATTCAATTTTTTTTATATAAAAAATCAACTTTAATTCTGATATCAGAAAATCATTTTTTGACATCAAGAATTCGAATTTGAGATATCAAAAACTGATTTTCTGATATCACAAAATAGATTTTTTGATATCAAGAATTATTTTTTTGAAATCAATAATTCGCATTATTTATATTAAATATTTATTTATTGATATCAGAAAATACCTCAAAAATATTAAAACGGCGCCTCATAGTTTTTAACCATGGTTTGTTGTTTTTAAATCTGGTTGGCAGTCACACCAAACAGTAATCTAAAATGATCACGAAAAGTAAGGGGACCAATAAGCATTTATTTAAAAACAGTCTATAATAATATGATTTCCAAAATTATGATTATATAAAACTTTTAAATATTGTAAAAACACAATGAATGAAATTTGGACTAAGAAAAACTGTGATTTTATCAAATTTGTTGCATATAATTTTTTGTTGGTAGATTTCATTGTTGAGTCGATGCCTAAAATTAAATTTTAATTGAAATGAAATGAAATGTCTTATTACAAATTTTATTGATAAAAAGATTAACCATAAAATAATATACATATCATTACAACTGTCAATTTTCCTTTATCCTTAAAAATTGATGTTCACAAATATTGATAAAACCATAAAAAATGGTTCCATAAAAAGTCCACAAGAAGCATTCGTTTCCACAAGATTGTACTCGTTTTCATTAAAAATGTCATATTATAAAAAGATATATACATTTATTCAAATGAATGCCCCGCTTTCCCATTTCATAAGATAAATTGCTTAAATTATCAGCTGTCACTGACATCATCCTCAGCTTCACGAAGCCAAGTGAAGAACTGTTCAACTTGTTTCATTGCTACACCTTTGCCTTCTTGTTCATTAGGGTCTTTGCTTTTCTCCCACTGATTAAATCCATCCTCAGAAATAATGTCTTCATCATACAGTGTATCAAACAGTGTGCGCAATACTCCTGCAAAGGATAAAACAATCATTAGCCTTTTTCAAACCAGACATATCTATGAAATTTGGAAATTTGGAATATTTTGTATTTTATAAATAATCCAATTAATGTGTAGGCAAAAATACTTTGTGGATGCCCCAACTTGTGCACCAGGGCTTGTAATGCATAAAGTGCTTGCAATTCTGATTCTGCTCGGTGATCCAAGTATTTCTGAAGCAAATCTCCCCTGTTCTTGATAACTTCAGGCAACACACGTGCACTGCTTCCAGAGCCTATGTAAAATGCAATCAATAATATCAGTAATCAGACACTCTAATGTACTTGTAGTGCTGCAAACAAGATAGGGAGAATAGTTTACATACCAGTTATTGCACTTTCACAGACTGATGTCATTAAAGCACGGATAAACGTGTTGCTCTTCATAGTTAGATCATCAACACTCTCCTTTAAACAGAATAACAAAAATAGCTTACAATGCATTCAAGTCACTAAGGCACAAAATATAAAACATTCACTTTAGACCTACTGCATTACCTCAATCCAGTCAAAGATCACTTCATTATCAGTATTTTCCTTGATGAGGAGTTGATGCAGTTTGTCCTGAATAGCTTCCATAGATATGGAGACTGTGGGGGTGCTTGGTTGACTGTCATCTCCAGCAGTAAACTCAACTTTCTGTAATTCAGGAACAATACAAATATAAAACAAAGCAATATCTAGAATAAATATCAACAGTTTTTAGGTGAATTATCAAAAATTTTTGTGTCCTTTTTTTCCCAAGGGAGCTGAACCGTTCCACTTACTTTGTCAATAATGAATTTCTTCACATCACCCGCAGGCATAAAGTCTTCCCATTGTAGACTAGATTGTCTCCACAGAGATCCAACTTTTTTGTGGCCCTGAATCAGAACAAAATTATCTTATTTATTTAAAAATGAGAACAATTACTCTCATCATGAAAAGAACAAAATATATTATGTGTGACAATATGTCTACATTTTCAAGTATAACTAAAACTTATATAAAATACAACTTCAGGAACGAGGAAAATGGTCCTCATCTGCATCAGAGTAAAAAATGAATCATCACTCGTTGCATCTGTAGTATTATGTTATTACAAGAATACATAACCTTTCAATATAGTAAAATTGTCACAAGGCATACCTCTCTATGACTAGCAGCATGTAAAACCTCAGCAACTAAAAGTCCAGCTTTGTTGTTTTCTTTCAGAGGTTCGGCAGCCTTGCGAAGGAAATTTAGAGGAACACTTCCATCTTGAACCATTGGACCAATCAGCTCACCAAAATAATGCCAGATTTTTGGAATGTCAATTTCCATGTCTTCAGCATACTGAATTACTTCAGTAAGACTACAAAACAGAACAGAGTAGGATTAACATTTTCTCAATCTCAGATGTACATTTCTGTTGGTACACACTTTCTGATAAGTTGGTATACAAGTTGGTCAAGCTTACCCTTGAATATACACTGGGACAGATAAAACATTCTTTTTGACTAGATCATGCAATAAAAGACCAGTCTGGTTCCTAGCTATGCTGGATCTCTCCAAGACAAAGTTCACTGCTGAACTAACAAAAGTGTGCATCAACGATGGCGATTTCAGCTCCTCAACACAGTGAATGGCCTCCTGAAAACAGAGAGATGATATTTAGAGATCAGCACTCATTAGATATTCAAGAAAGTCTTATGAAGTTTTCTATATGATAAAGTGTTACCTTGATATCTTGTAAATGTAGATATTCATCCAATATAGTTTTGGTTTTCTTTTCCATATCTTCACCAATAAGTTCTTTGGCACTGGGTGGAGCTGGTTTGGTACTCTTCTCAATCTCCACTCTGTGAGGTTCTTGCCGTCTACTGCTCTCTCTGCTCTGGCCTTGACGTGGTGTGGTTTGACCACCAACAACATCCCTATAACAAGTAAATATCACTTTCAGTTAAGTATTTCAGTCAATAAAAACCCAACTCAGCTTCATCAACCTTTGATGAATAGTCTTACAAGTATGGCAACTTACCTGACAGCTGCAAGGGCTCGTTCCTTCTCTTGCTCCATGGAAGACCTGGGAGTGATACCTCGACTCTGTGGGCGACCAAATCCACCAGAGCCTCGGCCACGGCTATCCCCACGTGCTGGACTAGTGCCAAATCTACCCCTACTGTCATCCTCTGGTTTACTAAGTGCAGAGAACCTGAAAAAAGAACATTATTTTTTCAACATTCCTAGAACATAATTGCAATAGTTTATAAGGGATCAAAATAGTATACTTTTTTAATCTATTGTTATTGGCAAGCAAACAGTAAACGACACAACACATTTAAGTCATATTAACAATATCTACCTGTTGCTTGGTGCATTTGTTTTTTCTTGTTCCATGGAGTTTCTTGCTCCTCCTCCAGTGGTTCCTCTTTGCCAGCCAGAGAATCGGTTTGTGCCCCCACCAGGACCAAGCTGAATGTTGGACTCATCCAGGTTTTGCTGAAAAATATTTCAATCAATGAATTTGTGAATACTTCATCTCCAGGATTTTATATGATAACACAGCTAAACACTCTCTCGCGACATGAGACAAGCTCTGGGGTGAAAAAGAAATGCCTATTCACTAGGGAGGGGTGTAACATTTATTTCCCTATTCTTAGCATATGCATACAATTATACATATGTATGCTTTAAAGTGTAATTTATTTACATTATATACAATAACATAAATAAGTATTAAATCTGATGATTCTTGTAAGCGAATCAATGTCTTAAAATGAAATGTAGCTGCAGATCTGTGGTCTGCTATGTGGGAAAATATGGGTTGGCATATCATTCCAAATTTTGAGCAGAGTTACAGATCTGCGGATGATAATACAAAATCCCGGTGATTATTGTTGGTGATATTCCTCAAAGTCTTTTCTAAATCTTGGACCAGTTCCACAATTGGTAATTCGGGAAAGTTTGCATGAACTGGAATTCATTTTATCTCCTGCCCAAATCAACTTTTCACTATAAACATCCTTCTTATTCTTCATTATTATGAAATGTTTCTTACCATAGTGTTAAATCTAGAATTTGAAAAGGGCATGTTAAATAATGGTGAAAAGAGCACTTTTCTCTGCGGTAATGTTATAAAACCTTGAAAGGGGCACCTTTTTCTGCGGTAATATTATAAATCATTAATCCTTGAAACAAGCGTATTTTAAGGAAAATTTTGCATCGTAATCAAGTGTGACCTCGAGATCTGTAATGAAACAAGATTACTGAACAATAAATGATTTGTTTTTGCATTCACACAAGTCTTATTCAATATTTTATTTTCAATCTTTTTTTTTCTTTCTTAAATTAATTTACATTTATTTGTATCCCATAGAACAGTCATGACATTGGTCTGACTAGTTTTACAGTATAATGCATTAAAAATTCTTTATTTCATTTAAGCTCTATGTAATATATGTGAACTTAAACACACCTGTATCCAGTAATGAATCAAAGGACATGTATAATGAAGACAATATTCTCTTTTGAGAAGTGGACAGGCATATCATGGATGTAGGCTATGCCTGTCCACTTCTCAGTCAAAAGAGAATAATTCAGTAGACAACTGATGGCAAAATTATTAACGTACCCTTTTTACCACAGAAATTTGGATATTGAAATTGTTGTTTTAAGCTTTTTATAAAATCAATTTGCATTGAAATCTGCACAACAATCTTTTATTATGAATTAAGTTTCTACATTCTTCAAGAAGAGTTACGTTTTTTTTGGAAACAGAGAAAATTCTGGTTAATCTGACGATTGTTAAAAAGCTTAAAAAAAAAAAAGAATAAGAAAACTTCATATCTAGATTTTTGTTAAAATGTTTCATTAGTATAAACATGGTTATGAAAGAGTCTAATAAGGTTTAATAGCACCAGAAGTTTTTAATCAACCAGTATTTTGAGACATTATCTATCATTCGTAAAACATTCTTTCAGAAAACAACAAACAAATCAGACAAATAATGAACAACTGACACTGTCCTTTTCCGTAATAGAAATGCACAGTTTGCACAGCCTTCATGCATGGTTTTTAACAATGGTTTATTGTTTATAAATCTGGTTAATAATCACACCAATCGATAACCTAAAATGATCAAAGATGGTTAGGAAACTAATAATAATTTATTTACCAACTGTGACAACATGATTTCCAAAATTATGGACATTTAAACATTGAAAATATAGTAAGACCACCATGGATAAATTTTGGACTAAGAAAATACTGTAATTTTATCACATTCGTTGCATGATTTTTTGTGTGGATTTTTGTTGTTGAGTCGATACAAAAATCAAATTTTCATTGAAGTAGTCTAGTAGCATATTTCATTGATAAAACCATTGACTACAAATATACGTATCATTGAAACTGTCATTTACGCTAAATCCATGAAAATTGATGTCAACGATATTCAATAAAATCACAGTAAATAGTTCCAACAAAGTCAAGTTAAAGAACAAAAAATAAAACATTCACTTTAGACATGCTGCTTTACGTCAATCCAGTCAAAGATCACTTCATTATCAGAATTTTCCTTGATGAGGAGTTGATGCAGTTTGTCCTGAATAGCTTCCATAGATATGGAGATTGTGGGGGTGCTTGGTTGACTGTCATCTCAAGCAGTAAACTCAACTTTCTGTAATTCAGGAACAATACAAATATGATACAAATGAATTTTTTCTTCAATCACCAAAATGTTTTTCAAAAAAGTTTATTAGTTTTCATTGTCTTTCTTTTCCAGAACAGCAGAACTGTTCCACTCATTTGTCAATAATGAATTTCTTCACATCACCAGCAGGCATAAAGTCTTCCCATTCTAGACTAGATTGTCTTCAAAGAGATCCAACTTTTTTGTAGTCCTGAATAGAAATTTATTTTATTACTTTAACAAGCAATGTTTGTGGAACACTTATGACCCCTCCCTTGGAAACACCTGCGAAGAAATTGAACGGAAACTGCAAATAATTTTTCTAAGTTCAAAGCGTATAACTCTGTCAAAAATTGCTCGATCGGATCAAAAATTGAACTTGACCTAGATAATATTATGATAAATCTGCATATCAAATTTAACATCAGTATGTGCAACCTCTGCGATACAAATGAACAAAACCTGCAAATAATTTAATTTTTTTCTCTGTCCAAGGGGCACAACTGCTCGATCGTAATCAAAATTGGACTTGGCCTTGATATTATGATAAATCTGTATACTAAATTTCATTTCAATACGTGCAAGCGCCAAGAAGAGAATGAACTTCTTCATCGAAGGGGGGATAAAAATGAAACATTTACTCCCAACATGAAAAGTACAAAATATATAATGTGTGACAATATGTCTACATTCTTAAATATCAAGTATAACTAAGACTTATGTAAAATACAACTTCAGGAACGAGGAAAATGGTCCTCATCTGCATCAGAGTAAAAAATGAATCATCACTCGTTGCATCTGTAGTATGATGTTATTGAACAAGAATACATAACCTTTCAATAGTAAACTTGTCACAAGGCATACCTCTCTATGACTAACAGCATGTAAAACCTCAGCAACTAAAAGTCCAGCTTTGATGTTTTCTTTCAGAGGTTCGGCAGCCTTGCGAATGAAGTTTAAAGAAACACCTCCATCTTGAACCATTGGACAAATCAGCTCACCAAAATACTGCCAGATTTTTGGAATGTCAATTTCCATGTCTTCAGCATACTGAATTACTTCAGTAAGACTACAAAACAATTCAGAGTAGGATAACATTTCTCCGAAATCATTTTTTTTCTAGAATCAATGTTTTGGGTTTTATCCAGTGAAAAGTTAGTCAGGCTTACCCTTGAATATACACTGGGACAGATAAAACAGTCTTTTTGACTAGATCATGCAATAAAAGGCCAGTCTGATTCCTAGCTATGCTGGATTTCTCCAAGACATAGTTCACTGCTGAACTAACAAAAGTGTGCATCATAGATGGCGATTTCAGCTCCTCAACACAGTAAATGGCCTCCTGAAAACAGAAAGGTGATAATTAGAGATCAGACAAGAAATTCATTAGATACTCAAAAAAGTCTTATGAAGTTTTCTATATTATTAAGTGTTACTTTGATATCTTGTAAATGTAGATATTCATCCAAAATATTTTGGGTTTTCTTTTCCATCTCTTCACCAGTAAGCTCTTTGGCAGTGGGTTGAGCTGGTTTGCTAGTCTTTTCAATCTTCAATCTGTAAGGTTCTCGCCATCTACTGCTCTCTCTGCTCTGGCCTTGACGTGGTGTGGTTTGACCACCAACAACATCCCTATAACAAGTCCATATCACTTTCAGTCAATAAAAAACTACCTCAGCTACATCAAACTTTTATGAGTAGTCTTGCAAGTATGGTATCTTACCTGACAGCTGCTAGGGCTCGTTCCTTCTCTTGCTCCATGGAAGACCTGGAAGTGATACCTGGACTTTGTGGGCAACCAAATCCACCAGAGCCTCGGCCATGGTTGTCCCCACGTGATGGACTAGTGCCAAATCTACCCCTACTGTCATCGTCTGGTTTACAAAGTGCAGAGAACCTTGAAACAGATAAGTGTATTCTTCAACAATTCTAGAACATTTTAATAGTTATTATAACAAGAAAATAGTGAAAGAACTCTTAATCACGTCAAAATTATTTACCTGTTGCTTGGTGCATTGCATTTTTCTTGTTCCATGACGTTTCTTGCTCCTCCTCTAGTGTTTTTTCTTTGACAGCCAGAAAATCCGTTTGTGCCCCTACCAGGATCAAGCTGAATGTTGGACTCATCCAGGTTTTGTTGAAAATTAAAATTTTTAAAATTCAATCGGTGTGCTTTTTATTCCTAGATCTCCTACTTTCTAAACAAGTCGTTATTTACGCGCGCGCGCGCGTGTGTGTATATGTGGCTTCACTAGTTACGCGATATGTTCAAAACCGCGCGTATGATAAATTTTAACAAAAACTTTAGTGTAGTAAATCAAGCATACGCGTATTAAATACTCAAGCGTATTCGTTTATTTTTTATGATTTAGTACAATAAAATTTAGTACTTTAGTGATTTTGAACCTTGATGGATCAATGGATTGTCTCTCCACACGTATATTAGGTTTGCAGACAGTGTTCCATTCGTCACTAGCACCAATCTGATCCCTAAAGCGAAACAATATTAGTTTTGAAAAAGCACTTTGATAAAACAAATAAGAGGCCTATTGGCCAAATCGCTCATCTGAGCAACAATAGCCATAATGAATCAGATTTATGGAGTCATACACAAAATATCTGGACAATGTAGTAGAATAGTTCTTGTATAAAACGATTTTATAAATTTTCTTCAGATATTCTTTGTTTCCAGTCATATCACTAATTGAGTAATGCAGTTCTTTAAAAGGTCTTAAAAATTGTTTATTTATGTATAAACCTACATCAAATTTTAAGCCCGTGGTGGGTCCAAAAAAATTTCAGAAAAGGTTCACAGTCTAAGAAAATTAGAATCAACAATATGTCAAGATGCTTGCATAAAAGTAGACTTACCATGTATTACAAGGTATGAGTTTTTGAGATTAATTCAAAATTGATATCCTGTGTAAAAATTGGAACCACACCCCACCCTATGTGGTCCAACCATATCTCAGAAGATCAAGATTTTGATAAACTGGAATCAAGACAATTAGTGGATGCTTTCGCGAAAGTTACAATTTTCTAGGCGATTGGTATTTTAGAAGAGATTTTTAAAGATTTTTCTCTATATACATTTCTGTAAAAATTTGACTCGACCCCTCTTCCACGCTGTGACCCACCCTACCCCTGGGGGTTATGATTTGAACAAACTTGAATCTTCACTACCTGAGGATGCTTTCCCACAAGTTACAGCTTGATTGGACAATTGGTTTTGTGAAGACTTTACATTATATATGCCTATAAAATCTTGCAAATTTTAATTTACACTTCCTCATGATGCTTCCCTACAAGTTTCAGCTTTAATGGCTTAACATATTTTGAGAAGATTTTTTTTAACAAAATACTAACACATTTTAAATGATTCTTAGTGATATCCTCTTTAAATAGGGCGTGGCCCTTCATGTTAAAGCTGATATGAATTCATAAAAGCATTTGGTCACCATTTTAGTTTCGATCGCTCCTCTACTGCCACTGGGGTATATATACCGGTCGAGAAAGTTACGGTCGGTTGCTTTCCGATCGAGGCATTCAGGTTGCACGGACTTCAAAATGCATGAACTACACATTGTAGTAAAATGTTTGTAAAAAAGAATAAAGGAAACTACAATCAATAAAACACAAACTTTATTTATTCTTTGAAAGAATTTCCAATGTATCCGTATCATTTTGCACAGATAGTGCTGCTTTACTTCGCATGCACATCGAACACGTCTGTCGTTCATACAGAGTGCATAACGTCTGCTTCTTTTTGAAGACCACAGCGGGACTATATCCAACACAGTAGATAAATGATAGTAAATCCATGAAAGAAACAACGTAACATCGTTTCCATAGGTTTCTACAAAAACACCCCGTTTCTAAAACCCATGCGAACATTGACATTGCTCGATCGGCCACATTGTGTAGTTTGCACATGTGCGATGTTATATCTTGCACAGGAAAAAGTCCTACAATCATCATGGATTTTGAAATTTGTGTACCTAGGATTTCAGTCTGCCTTGTTTCGTAGTTCTTTGGATATTCCTTACCAGTGCAGAGGTTGTCAAAACGTGTTTCTACAAGTCTTTTCGTCCAATCAAACGTTTTCGGGTTAATGAAATAGCTGAATGCGGTGAAGCATGAATAGTGCTATCTGCCTTATTTAGGGGGAGTATAGCGATGAACAGAACCATAGATATCGACAATTTATATGGCGGTAGTCCAAGAAAAAAGGGAAATAATGCGTATTTATGAATTCATGTCAGCTTTAACAAACTTTAATTCCCTTCACCTAATAATGCTTTGTACTGAGTTTGGTCGAAATTAGTACAGTGGTTCTGAGGAAGAGGAAGTCGGAAATATATAACGTTTGCAAACGGACAGACATACAAACATACGGACGGACTGACACCGGATAAAAAGTGAATAAGAAAAGATTACTAGAGCTTTCAGCTCAGATGAAATAAATAAGAGGTCTATGGGACACATCACTCGCCTGAAGAATAGGTGGAATAGGATATAAACCTACACCAAACTCTGAACCACTTGTGAGGCCCAGAATCGTCCTGGGGCCAAAGTCTAAACAATCTTAAAGAATCAGCTGGCTGATTAGTTTCTGCGAACATTTTTTTTCAAAGATTTACTCTATATATTCCTATGTAGAATATCAAAATCCCATTGTGGCCCCACCCTACCCCCGGGGGTCATGATATTCACAACATTGAATCAACACAACCTGGGTGTGCTTCCACACAAGTTTCAACTTTTCTGGCTAATTAAATTAAGAGAAGAAGATTTTTAAAGATTTACTCTATATATTTCTTTGTAAAATTTTGACCCCCATTGTGGCCCCCACCCTAATACCGGGAATCATGATTTTCACAACTTTGAATCTACACTACCTGAAGATGCTTCCAAACAAGTTTCAACTTTCCTGGCTGATTAGTTTCTGAGAAGAAGATTTTTTCAAGATTTACTCTATATATTCCTATGTTAAATTTTGACCTCCCATTGTGGCACCCACCCTACCTGCAGGGGTCATGATTTTTACAACTGAATTTTCACTACCTGAGAATGCTTTAAAACAAGTTTCAGCTCTCCTGGCTGATTAGTTTCTGAGATATTTTTAAGATGTTCTCTATATATTCCTATGTTAATTTTGACCTCCCATTGTGGTCCCCCCTACCCTCCGGGGTCATGATTTTCACAACTTTAAATTAACACTACCTGAGGATGCTTCCACACAAGTTTGAACTTTCCTGGCCGATTAGTTTCTGAGAAAAGGACTTTTAAAGATTTACTCTATATATTCCTATATAAAAATTTGATCCCCATTGTGGCCCGAACCTATTCCACGGATTAGGATTTTCACAACTTTGAACCTACACTACCTGAGGATGCTTCCACACAAGTTTTAGCTTCCCGGGCTGATTAGTTTCTGTGAAGAAGATTTAAAGATTTTCTCTATATATTCCTTTGTTAAATTTTGTCCCCCATTGTGGCCCTCACCCTACCCCTGGGGGGGGGGGGGGTCATCAATTTCACAACTTTGAATTTACACTACCTGAGGATGCTTCCAGGCAAGTTTCAACTTTCCTGGCCAAATGGTTCTTGAGAAGAAGATTTTTTGAATATTTCTTTTTTTTTAAATAATGACTAATTATCTCCACTTAACAAGAGGCCCATAGGCCACATCGCTCACCTGAGGAACAATAGGTATGATAAAATCAGCTTAACGGAGTCATAATAAAAACCATCTGGACAATGTAGTATAATACATGTACCGGTAGATCCTGTATAAATAAAAGTCAATTTTTTCCACTGGATATCCTTATGTTTATTATCATTAGTCCCTTTTCTAACAGGATGATTTTATAGTAATATCACATGTTGAGCATTGCAGCTCTCAGAAAGATCCTAAACAATTGTTTATAAATGGGATATAAACCTACATCAAACTCTGAACCCCTTGTGAGACCCAATCCTCCAGGAATCATCCAGAAGCCAAAATCTAAACAATATTAAATAATCACCTGGCTGATTAGTTTCTGAGAAGAAGATTTGTAAAGATTTACTCTTCATATTTTTATGTAAAAATTCCACCCCCATTGTGGCCTTACTCTACCCCCAGGAATCATGATTTTTACAACTTTAAAATCGACTCTACCTGAGGATGCCTCCAAACAAGTTTCAGCTTTCCTAACTTATTAGTTTCTGAGAAGACGATTTTTAAAAGATTTACTCTATATATTTCTATATAGAAATTCGAACCCAATTGTGGCCCCACTCTACCCCTGGGGGAAATGATTTTCACAACTTTAAATATATACTAGGATGCTTCAACACAAGTTTCATCTTTCCTGGCCAAATGGTTCTTGAGAAGAAGATTTTAAAGATTTACTCTTTATATTCCTATGTTAAAAATTGACCTTCCGTTGTAGCCCCATCCTAACCCCGGGGGTCATGATTTTCACAACTTTGAATCTACACTACCTGAGGATGCTTGCACATAAGTTTCAGCTTTCCTGGCCAAATGGTTCTTGAGAAGAAGATTTTTAAAGATTTACTCTATATATTCCTATGTTAAAAATCGACCCTCCCCATTGTGGCCCTACCCTAACTCCCAACGGTCATGATTTTCACAACATTGAATCTACACTACCCGAGAATGCTTCCACATAAGTTTCAGCTTTTATGGCCAAATGGTTCTTGAGAAGAAGATTTTTAAAGATGTACTCTATATATTCCTATGTAAATGTCAACCCCCCATTATGGTCCCACCCTACCCCCGGAGGTCATGATTTTCACAACTTTGAATCTACATTACCTGAGGATGCTTCCACATAAGTTTCAGCTTTCCTGGCCTAACGGTTTATGAGAAGAAGATTTTTAAAGATGTAATCTATATATTCCTATGTAAAAAGTCAAACCCCCATTGTGGCCCCATTCTAACCTTGGGGGTCATGATTTTCATAACTTTGAATCTACACTACTTGAGAATGCTTTTACATCAGTTTCAGCTTTCCTGGCCAAATGGTTCTTGAGAAGAAGATTTTTAAAGATTTTCTCTATATATTCCTATGTTGAAAATTGACCCTCCCCATTGTGGCCCTACCCTACCCCTGGGGGTCATGATTTTCACAACTCTGAATCTACACTACCTGAGGATGCTTCCACATAAGTTTCAGCTTTCCTGGCCTAACGGTTTTTGAGAAGAAGATTTTAAAAGATTTACTCTATATATTCCTATGTAAAAAGTCGACGCCCCATGGTGGCCACACCCTAACTCCAGGGGTCATGATTTTCATAACTTTGAATCTACTCTACCTGAGGATGCTTCCACATAAGTTTCAGCTTTCCTGGCCAAATGGTTCTTGAGAAGAAGATTTTTAAAGATTTACTCTATATATTCCTATGTTAAAAGTTGACCCCCCATTGTGGCCCCACCCTACCCCCGGAGGTCATGATTTTCACAACTTTGAATCTACACTACCTGAGGATGCTTCCACATAAGTTTCAGCTTTCCTGGCCTAACAGTTCTTGAGAAGAAGATTTTTAAAGATTTACTCTATAAATTCCTATGTAAAAAGTCGACCCCCCATTGTGGCCCCGGGTCATGATTTTCACAACTTTGAATCTACACTACCTGAGGATGCTTCCATACAAGTTTCAGCTTTCCTGGCCAAATGGTTCTTGAGAAGAAGATTTTTAAAGATTTACTCTATATATTCCTATGTAAAAAGTCGACCCCCCATTTTGGCCCCACCCTACCCCTGGGGGTCATGATTTTCACAACTATGAATCTACACTACCTGAGGATGCTTCCACATAAGTTTCAGCTTTCCTGGCGTAACGGTTTTTGCGAAGAAGATTTTTAAAGATTTACTCTATATAATCCTATGTAAAAAGTCGACCCCCCATGGTGGCCACACCCTACCCCCAGGGGTCATGATTTTCATAACTTTGAATCTACACTACCTGAGGATGCTTGAACATAAGTTTCAGCTTTCCTGGCCAAATGGTTCTTGAGAAGAATATTTTTAAAGATTTACCCTATATATTCCTATGTAAAAAGTTGACCCCCCATTGTGGCCCCACCCTTCCCTCAGGGGGTCATGATTTTCACAACTTTAAATCTACTCTACCTGAGGATGCTTCCACATAAGTTTCAGCTTTCCTGGCCTAACAGTTCTTGAGAAGAAGATTTGTAAAGATTTACTCTATATATTCCTATGTAAAAAGTCGACCCCCCATTGTGGCCCCACCCTACCCCCGGGGGTCATGATTTTCACAACTTTAAATCTACTCTACCTGAGGATGCTTCCACATAAGTTTCAGATTTCCTGGCCTAATAGTTCTTGAGGAAAAGATTTTTAAAGATGTACTCTATATATTCCTATGTAAAAAGTCGACCCCCCATTGTGGCCCCACCCTACCCCCGGGGGTCATGATTTTCACAACTTTGAATCTACACTACCTGAGGATGCTTCCATACAAGTTTCAGCTTTCCTGGCCAAATGGTTCTTGAGAAGAAGATTTTTAAAGATTTACTCTATATATTCCTATGTAAAAAGTCGACCCCCCATTTTGGCCCCACCCTACCCCAGGGGGTCATGATTTTCACAACTTTGAATCAACTCTACCTGAGGATGCTTCCACAAAAGTTTCAGCTTTCCTAGCCTAACGGTTATTGAGAAGAAGATTTTTAAAGATTTACTCTATATATTCCTATGTAAAAAGTTGACCACCCATTGTGGCCCCACCCTACCCCTGGGGGTCATGATTTTCACAACTTTGAATCTACACTACCTGAGGATGCTTCCACACAAGTTTCAGCTTTCCTGGCCAAATGGTTCTTGAGAAGAAGATTTTTGAAAAATTCTCGAAAATTTTCATTAATTCCTAATTACCTCCCCTTGTAAGAGGGCTTGGTCCTTAGTTTTCACAACTTTGAATTCCCTTAGGCTAAGGATGCTATGTGCCAAGTTTGGTTGAAATTGGCCCAGTGGTTCTTGAGAAGATGTTGAAAATGTGAAAAGTTTACAGACGGACAGACAGACAGACGGACGGACAGACGGACAGACAGACGACAGACAAAATGTGATCAGAATAGCTCACTTGAGCTTTCAGCTCAGGTGAGCTAAAAACGCGTAGTCTTTAATTTTCACAACTCTGAATTCACTTGCCTTAGGGTGCTTTGTGCCAAGTTTGGTTAAAATTGGCCCAGTAGTTTTTGAGAAGATGTTTGAAATGTGAAAAGTTTACGGACAGACAGACGGACAGACGGACGACAGACAAAATGTGATCAGAAAAGCTTACTTAAGCTTTCAGCTCAGGTGAGCTAAAAACCACAACGAAAAAGTCCACACAGATAAAATATCACCTGACAGCTGCAAATGCTCGCTCCTTCTCTTGATCCATGGAAGACCTGGGAGTGATACCTTGACTTTGTGGGCGACCAAATCCACCAAAGCCTCGACCACAGCTATCCCCATGAGCAGGAGTGGTGCCAAATCTACCCCTTCTGTCATCGTTTGGTTTAGAAAGTGCAGAGAACCTGGAAACCGGTACGTGAATTCTTAAACAATTCAGAAAATTGTAATAGCAAAATGGCAAAAACACAGTGAAAGACATAAGAACTCTTAATCACGTCAACATTATTTACCTGTTCCTTGGTGCATCGGATTTTTCTTGTTCCATGGAGTTTCTTGCTCCTCCTCCAGTGGTTCCTCTTTGCCAGCCAGAGAATCGGTTTGTGCCTCCACCAGGACCAAGCTGAATGTTCGATTCATCCAGGTTTTGCTGAAAATTATAATTTTTAGAAGTCAATCTTCGAGGTTATCATTTTCAGATCTCCTTATTTCATATTTAATACTAAGTAATATGATAATATTCTGTTACTTTGGTGATTTTGAGCCTTGATGGATCAATGGATTGTCTCTCCACACGTATATTAGGTTTGCCAACAGTGTTCCATCCATCACTTGCACCCATTTCAGATCCAGGTGGACCCCTTGATCCTTGTAAAAAGTTTTAAATACACTTGCTGAATGTACTTTAAAAGAATTTAGATAATTTGATGCATCTTTAGTGACGTGGTTAATTGTCTTCAAGTGTATTTTATAATACGTATTTAATTACATCATAAGTTGCATAAAATATTCGAGCAGTACCGCTTTGATACTTAGAATGATTGCAAAGATGTTATCTTCACGATGTATTATGAGAATTTAAAGCAAACCTCTAGTTCCACTCCCTCTTTCTTTTTTGATTTTATGCTGTGATTTTAATTGTTGAAAGAATATCTGCCTGTCTTGCTCTTCTTTCTTTATATATTTGTGGATCTGAGCAATTGTCTTGGGACTGGTTTCAGCTCTCCTTGGAATCCATTTACACTGTTAAAGGACACATCAATTTATAGGATGAAAAGATTTCAACAAATTAATTGCATTTCTTAGATATTGAAAGTTTAGATACAAAAGCAATTCTGAAAAAAAAATAACTTCAATCCCACCTTTCTGAGATCGATGACATCCTGTAACTTAAATCTAACTTTTAAAGATATCTTCTTATCTTGTACAATCTTATCCATCTGATTGAAATTCTGGTTCATTCTAGGCTATAAAAAGGAAAACATTAAGAGTGATAAATGTTATTGATTATACACAATGAATACAACACCCAATATGTATCATAAATAAGATTCCAGTCGAATCATATTTACACCATTTCCCCCTTATGATCGGTAGAATATGCCAAGCATCGCTTATATGCTATACTCAATAATCAATCATATAATCAATTGACAAATGAAATGTGATGATAGCGAACAGTGTTCAAAAACGAAATGACTTCAGTCGAGACTGTTCATAATCTTGTTTTATCAGCTAGTTTGTCAGTAGCTTGCCTTGTTTTAGAAATTGTTCATACGTAGAGCATATCATTGCGTATTGAATCAACTGAGAGACAAAATCTCCATATGCAGGTGATAAAGGTATATTGCTTCATAAGGAAGGAAAGTTAACGATAGAACAATTAAAGTCATTCAGTTTATCATAAAGTATTGTTGTTAGGTTAACTTAACCTAAGATTCGGACTCAGTGATATCTGTGTTATCTTTTATTCAAGTTCTCTGGGGTATATCAAGTCCACGTAAGAATGGAAGTAACAATAGTTGTTGGAAGATAGTTGTTTGATAATACGTCGTCGATATACCAAAATGTCGAATTGAAGGCCACAGCGATTGATATCTTTTTTCATGTACAAGTCTTTGGAAAATTTCTGCTTCATATGTACATAGAAATGGGTCTGCTAACAATGAAGCGCATTTTCTATCCATGGGAATTCTAACAGATTGTTGAAAGACCTAATTTCCAAAAAATATATAGATGTTGTCAATCAGAAATACAAGCATCTTTAGTATATTATCTTCAAAGTATTTGTGTACGCAATCCGAATTGTTTTTAACAAAATAGTTTTGTATATGACCAATGACAAGGTAAGTATTATAAATTTACGAGATCTATTTTTTTAACGAGCACCTGTCAATGATGTCAAAAAGTCTTTAATTTATCGTTGGGACAGGTTGTATAAAATGTAAAGTATAAAGTGTATCTAGATTACATACAAGTAGGCAGTGATTTTAAACTAGATTAGTTTTCTGAAAGCGCGAAGAGGGCGGTCTTACGCAAGGAAATAGCCAATCAAAGTGAACAATTGTAGTTCCATATATATAGACATTTTTTTCTCTCTGTTCCTTTTTTTGCACCTTATTTTAGGCCTACAATATTGATTTTGGACTCAGGGGCTAGGAGAATTATTACTTTAGTGGAATTGTCACACTAATTTCAATGGAACTATTTTTTAGATGCGCATGATACAACTTCCTGGAGTCTGTTAGTCAACATGTGAAACCCACGTGTATTTGGGGGTAGGTGTGTTTACTATCAATTATCTCTCTTAGAAGCCGCATAAGGCGTTATTTGTCTGATCTAATTTTTTTCTTGAAGCAGTTAACTATAATTTGTCTTCCATGATTTATATGCTGAGAGTATAGTTAATCAATTAACTTAATTAAAGATATATAGAGTAACATATAGTGAAATTAATTCCTTGTGTGAGACCTGAACGGTCGTAGCCATTTTAAGACTAGATAAATCTATATAAATTGATGACGACATGTTACTGTTCAAATCAAGCGGAAGTCTCAATGTCCACAATGGTATCAAAAGGCTAAACTTTTTTCAATTCTTTTAAAAATATTCCTTCCATTTAAACCAATACACGCTATAATTTGCGTCAATTTTGACTGACAGTGAAAACTCGTGTGTTTGTCTACTTATAAAAGTAACCTTTATTCTGTAAATTACAATGGTGAATTCCATTTCGTTACAAAGATTGCTAATTTTTCTACCAGGAATTTATTGCCTTTTCATGAATAATTATAAAGGAAGAGCGAAACCTACCTCATTGCTCATTTCCGCTGAAAATCAGGTGGCAGTTATTATTTGAATGAATACATATTCGTCTTGATTTTCAATATGCTTAACAATTGTTAATTTTAAAGTCATACATGTATTATGAATATAATACGTTTGTCATTCACGATACCCTTATTTTTGCATGTATAAATAGGACAACACTTACAGGAACTAAAAATAGTCCTTCGGGAAAACACATAGGTCTATGTTATTGTTTAAAGGAAGTATAAATATACTGTGTAATCATTATATTTCGTGGTGGCTCAATTTTCGTGAATTCGTTGGTACCTCTCGTCCACGTATAACCATGCTCCACGAATTAATTAATTACAGTTAAAATGTCATATTTCCTTTTGTAGGTATAAGAGATTACACGAAATTACATCCCCACGGACCTGTAAATGTTTAGGCAATTCACGAAAATTGACCCCCACGAATTTTATTGGATTTATGCTTTACTGACAAAATAATATTCTTTCCTTTATGAAACTATTACTATTATGAAGATGTTAAGCCTTTTTTTTCTCTCTATGATAGACTAAATTTGGCTGTCGATATTACGTGATAGATTGATATTCAGGAGAAGGCATTACTTTCCTGGCAGGAAAATAAATATTTTTTATTCCCCGTTTTTCAAAGTTGACGCAAATTATAGCATGTATATCTTTTAAGCTTTGTAGTGGGTTTCGTTATAAAAATCGAAATGTGTTGGTGGGTAAACCTAACATTTTTGCACTGAAAACTTTTCTTACGATTTTATGCACAATATGTTTGATAGGAAACAAATATTAATAGACTACGAGCCGCCGATGCTTTACTTAGTATATCGATATTGACCGACATAAAAAAAAAACATTTGTTAGTAGTTGTCACCGCAAAAAGGAAAGTGTGTTTGCATCTTTTCTTTTAACATAAAGCAGTTTACTTCACAAATCTTCACTTCTGATGAATTCACTATCACATCATAATGCAATAGACCAAATGTTTGTAGATTATGAATTCAAATTCATTTACAAAATGCACTGTACAAAATTTCTTTTGTTTGTATGTTCATTCTTTTGTTAATTTATAAAGTATACGATTCTAACCCTGGCTTTTTCTGTATTCAGTTCTTTTCCAATGATTGAGAGAAGCCTGCACAGACATTCTAAGCTTTTTTCATCCTTAGCTCTCAGAAGTTTGATCAAGCAATCATGCATGATGTTTTCAGTCAACATCTTCAGGTTAAACAGTTCACCAATAAATCTTAAATGCAAAATAAAATCATATCCCAAATAAATTCGAGAGAAGAGATGTCATTAAAGAAAAAAAACTTTACAAGTGTCTTTTTACCTGATATTTCCCAACGAACGATTTTTTTCTTTGATCTCTGAGATTTCAAAGTCCTTACATAATTCTTCACGTTTCCCTGGGTCCTCAAAACAACAGAAAAACCTAATGCATGCCATACTTAAACTATAAACATTTTTCTATGTTTTGCAATAAGTTAAGGTTCAAATTAATTTTTTGTTTTATATCAAAGCGACAGTACGGCGCATCTTATTAAAAAACCGACTTGAAAACATTTTCCGATCGGGTTCGGTATTTTTGTACTACTCATAAATGTATAAACTTTCAGAAAATTACAAATTTCTCCGTGAAATAAATCTAATTATTTCATTAAAATTAATAATTAGGTATAACCTATACATATATACATCGCCACGTGTAACGGGGTTCCACTTTCTATACCATTACGCATGCGTATTTACTATAAACAAACCAGCATGGCGAGTAAGAGACCGGGTAGGTCTGGTTACTTGACTGAATTGGCAAAGAAAATAAGGTAATAATTGTTCAAAGTTTTAAAAACAACCAGTTATTATTTTGTAAGCATGTATTTTGCGTGTTTATCATAGGAGTTGCTACAACCTAAATTCATTTTTGTAAATGAGGCCCCTTGAGGGATAATTTGACATATTTATGTCTGTTAGTTTTAAAATGAATTGAAATTGGTAAACCATTAATAAATTTTCGAGAAAGTGATGATGTGTTCCGTTTAGAAAGTCCCTTTTACCTCGTATACCATGATGACCGTAGTCGGGCGAAAATATCGTAGTTTTCAGCACGTGTCAATTACTGTCAATCAAAATCCACGTGGTACAAATAAACGATATAAGATTATTTCGGTTTGTACGACCCTTAAATTTCCGGAAGCTCATAATAACATTAATTAGGTATGTAAAAGGGATTTTTATGTACTTCAACTGCCACAATCAACGTTATTTCGTATTTCCTAACGATACAATGGGTAAATCTGAAGTTATTCATACATGTGTTTTCAGCTGTACTGTCTCTTTAAATAAATCATACTTGTGTTTCTTCAATGACTTCTTTTCTTTTTTTCATCTCTTTTTCTGAATCCTTGTCTTTTTCGAACTCTTTCTGACATTTCGTCAACAATATTGCACGAAAATTTACATACTCTCCTTGTTTGGAAGTGGAAGGTACTTTGATCTGTAACTCAAACTTTATTATGTTTTATGGCTTTTAAAACCAAGAGTTTGTATTACCATTTTTCAACAAGTGATGTATTTTATGAACTCACCATAGCTAAATAACGGCACATACTGGCGTATGCAATACAATAGCAAGGCACACTAATATCGATAGCCTTCAATGTAACAAGAAAAATTACGAGAAATTAGATAAAGGAAATTTGAATTATTTTTCTTATATATATATATATATATATATATATATATATATATATATATATATATATATATATATATATATATATATATATTATTTAAAAATATATAACCCTTTACAATGTCTGATTGCCCCGGGTCAGGACAAGCAGTTAAATCTTAACTAATAAACAAATTATAACAATCGAATTCTAGTATTTTCCCTTTAGATATTGTTGTTTTTGAAAAATTTAACATCAAGTCCATTTCTTTAGAGAGAGACCTTTTTAAAAAAAATCATCAGTATGTTACGTGATTGAAAATTTTCTCTCATTCTATATGTCATTTTATTGGAATATGTTTATGTTTCTGATAAGGATAACTATAATTCATTTTTTCTAATTACCTCTGTACTGAACAACCCTATTTAAGCACTTACACGTTCAAATATCAGATCAGTAACACCTTTCAGTCTTTCCTCAGTATTTATTTCCATTTCAGAAACCTGCTTCACCAGAGTTTGGAATTTCTGTCGTGTAAGTTTGTTGAGAATACTGCGCACTCTCTTGTAAAGCTCCTTTTGATAAAATAGTTTACATGTTATAAAAATATTTGAACCTTTTTAAAAATTCATATAAATACTAGTACCACAACTATAGAAAATATGTATTCTTTGCATTATGTCTTTTAGTTTATTTTTTCACTGACCGAGTACTAGACACACATAAAAGTAAATCACCGCTGTTGCTATGGTAGCTTCATTAGTTTCTGTCTGATCCTGTTTTCTTCTAGGTTTCCATGGTGATTCTGCCTTGTGTAGGATAACATCCTGTGAGTTACTAAAAGAGATGACTTTTCTTTGACCTTTAAGTTTCTTTACCCTTTGAGGTTTAAGACCTTTACTGTTCTCTCTGCTCTGACCGTGGTATGTTGAAGTTGTGTCCTTTCTGATATATTTCCATTACTTCCTTATATTGTATATTTTATTTGATAAAATGAAATATATCAGAAAGGACAGTTGGATCATAAACCACGCGCACACCCCTTTTGAATTACAGGTAACTCTCGATAGCTCGAAGTCCATGGGACCAAGGAAAAACTTCGAGGTATCAAGAGTTCGAGTTTTAAAGAGGTCGGAATTTTCCAGGTTGACCGACGGGTTTTAGAATTAGTCTTACCGGATGTTATGATTAAGCCATTTTATTTAGTGCTAACCTTACGCACGTGCTTAAACAACGTTTTCTTTTCAGTTAAATATACAGACCTGGAAATTTTAAAAACTAAATAGAAACAAATATTGAATAAATTTATGATACACAGTAATTATTTATTTTATGCATCATATTATGATCAGATTGCTCAGTACTATTTGACTGCGAGACGACATGTCGTAAATTAGATGAATGAGTATCACCATGATCACCCATTGTTCCCACTCTATGGGTCCTTGATCAGTTGTAAGAACTTGTTCAGCAATAATCATTATAATGCCAATGATGCTGATAAGCATACTTTCTACAGTTTTATAATTCTAAAATTTTGACCATGGCTAATAATTATCTTTTCGTCTCAATTAATTTCTCATTTTCACTGCGTCTCCAAATTATCATAAAACGGTCGGTGTTAATTATAGATTAGGTATCGATATGGTCAATCATCAAACAATCATCACCTGGCAGGACAAGTGTCGCCTGAATAAACACCCCGTGACATGGGTCCCGCGTCTAACGCCTGGAGTCATTTGAATGACCAAGTAGGTGTTAATTAGGTAACGCTTGGATATACACAGCCACTTCGAGGTATCGAGAGTAAAAAAACTATAGATTATGAATAACGGGACTGCAGTTTGACTTCGAGGGATCAAGGGTTTCGAGAGATCAAGAGTTCGAGAAATCAAGAGTAAATTTGCTTAGTTATATAGGGAAAAAAATCGGGACCCTAGACTCACTTCGAGCGATCAAGAACTTCGAGCGATCGAAGTTCGAGCCATCGAGAGTTACCTGTATAACAGAAAACGTTTAGGAACTTATTTAACTTATCACTTCGCGAGGTACACTTAATTTATTTTACAACTGATCAAGTAAGCAGTGGCCTGTATTAGAACACGAAAAGAAAAGATTGAAGAACAGTACAAAACATTGTGGTGTCAACTTTCATTTTCCTTACGAACGATCTATATCAATAAAGCATATAACGAATGTTTACATCAACATCATTTACCTGTTGCTTGGAGCATTTAAATTTTCTTGTTCCATAGAGTTTCAGATACGATACCTCTTCTAGATCTTCCTCGTTTTCAGATTTGTACTCTATCTGGACTAAGCTCGCCTAGGTTTTGCAGAAATTAGTCTAATCAATTCATATTTGTTATCTGAGAATTACGTACATCACTTTTATTCTTGAATCATATGAGTTATAAGCAGTTAACTTGCTACGCATATCTGAAAAACTTTAGTTCGAAAACATATCATTCCTATTCTGGAAATAACGTTCATGGGCAGCAAAAGTCTAATTAAGAACACAGAAATCTGAATACCAGAAAAAAGTTATTATACATACAGGTACATACGAAAATAATATTACAGATCTATATAGAGAGAACAACTCATATTTAGTACTCTCTTTTCGTAGTGTTTTGTGTTCTAAATCTCCAAGAACTTGTTAAGGTGAAAAATGATTAATAAAACCTGTCCCTTTTAGCTATTTTAATCTACATCGAGTTTCGGACTAATGATCCTTCGGACTAGTGGGCCTTTGGACTAATAATTAACCATTCGAACTACTGGGCCTTCGGACTAATGAACCTTCATACTACGTGACCTTCGATTTAACGAGCCTTCAGACCACTGGCCAGACCTCATATATATAGGTCTGTCTTTCGGTAGCAAGGGACAGTTTCGGATAAAGTACCCAGTCAATATTTTTGTTAAATTGAGAGTTGCTGTACTTGAAGGCTTATGACTGTTGCTAAAAATGATGAAATGATTTTTAATGATTATCATTACTTAAAGGAATGTCTCTTGTTGAAATTGACATGCAATATGTAGGCCCCATATGTTAGGTTCATGATGAGAATCAGAAGTAAAATTCAAAACCTGCGGCTATGACTGTTGTGGTGACTTTACACAGTGAAATTGCAAGTTACAACCGGGAGGTTAAATAACACGAAAAGTAGGTGGATGGGACATTGTAAATTATGCGCGTACGGTTCGCCGCAGAATTAACGTCATTTCTATATGAAGCAGTAAAATTTTGTCTAAAATTAGGACATTAAGTATAATAAAATAAATAGTGCCTGATTTGGGATGATAACAGTTGAAATTGACATCCCTCGAAAAACCATTGTCAACGTCCGCTTCGTGTCGGTTGACAATGGTTTTCGAGGGGTGTCAATTTCAACTGTTACCCTCCCAATTAGGCACTATTTATATAATAACACTGCACTTAGTCTAGTAAGTTATTAAGTAAAACAATAATAAAACGTTTGGAGAGACACACAAAAAACCCCCAATCTTTACCTTCAGCCAATGTAATGAAATTCAAGGAAGTTTTGCTTTCGTTTTCATAGATAAGTAAGTGGGTCAATCAGCTGACTTCTACGATTGTATCATGACTGTACCTACACACAAATGTGAAAATTGAAAATTCCGAATTCCGAAATGTTTGTCGATGCAAGTTCTTTTCAAAAAACTGTTTATTAACCCGTTTAAATGTTAAGATATAAAGCTGCAGAGAAATTGTATGGAACGGAGTGTTAGCAAAAATGTACATATTTGCAGGAAAAGTGAAAATCGATACCCGAAATCTAATAAAAAATTCGATGGGTTTTGATTTGATTTAAACATATTTTATTGTATACATATAAGATACATATACAAATGGTTCGAACACAAGTTCTGACAACTTACTAGGTCTTTACCATTAAATAGAAAAATTATACAAAACTTACAATTGTTATAACATGATATAAAATTGTGATTACAATAAATGAATACTAGATGCTGTCATTAGACAGTAATACCCGCACCAAGTGTTTGCCCCTAAATAACACTGTTTTGTACCAGTTTGAGTAAAAACGAAGGCCACGTGCACATAATACACCATCAACGAAACCCACGGGTTTTCTATCCGTTACACTGCAGTGTAACGGATAGAAAACCTGTGGGTTCCGACGATGATAATACACATGAGCTGCCCTTTATGTACAATTTGTGGTTGAACTGTTTGCATGTGAATTTTCAGTTAATCAATAATCTTTTCATTTCATTTCATAGAAAGTATGGTCTATATAATTATTACAAACAAAATTAAATTATGCCCCCTTCCCTCGGCGGTTGCCGGCTTAATTTAGATTTGCTTCTAGGTGCCAACATCATCGCGTGCACAGATTTAGAGAAGTTATTGGAGTGGGTGGGGGGGGGGGGGGTCCAGACCCTCCCACCCTTGAAAAAAATAATTTATATTAATACATGTAGTAAAATTACCAAACAATACCTCTCGGACCCCAGTCCCCCCACCCCCTGCAAACACAGTTACATACTACTCCCCCCCCCAATACACATTCCTCATGGATAAATAAACATCAGAATATTTTGATAACAACGAAAGCCTGTACATGTAGTAAAGTGCATTATAATCAAAATTCTTTCACAGTGACGTTTTATAATTTTAAATTTTTACAATACAGGTATTTAGCAAAAAACGATAAATTTTTAAAATTATGGAATCTGAAGTAAGAAATAGAAAAGCCCCAGCAGCATTTGAACTCTCTACAGACATGTAGTTAACGCTCTAACCCATTGCACTTCACTGTTAGGTAACATTATTTTGGGGGGAAATATTAATATTTAAAGTTTATTGTTTATTTCTGCAAAAGGGAGTTCATTACAATATGCAGGTGTCCTGTACCACCTTAAAGCTGAAATATGTGCTTTACATATTTTTACCTAATAAAACAGCTCAGGGGGTTTAAAAGAATAAAGTCATGAAAATACATGCATGTTACAAGAAAATGATCTTTGTCCGAAGTTACGTACACAACACAGGTCTACAGGTCGCATTACCGGGTACTAGTTTTACCCAGCTCTTCGGTTAGATGGGTTTCACGTGGTGTACATAACGGTATGTGTTTTCCATGTGCAGAATAGGATTAATTAACATGCATAAACGTTTCTTTTGTGATGATCAGCTAATTAATGGATTCATATTGTGCTCTAATTGGATTATCATTATGATGTTGACCAATATAGGTAAGCATAATACATGTAGTACTCGCACAATATTATGAGACACCGGTATACATAAGTATTACTTTCACTTTCTAAATAAGTGATCTTCCTTTGCCAGCATACTGTATCATCATCTTTTTAAAATATCTAAATAAGCTCATCATTGTTTATAACCTATCCTATCGCATTTGTACAGTTTCTGTCATTTTAATTGCAAAAAATATTTTTTCATTTGTCAGACTTAAATATTAAGTTGACCCCATATTGACCTTGTGACAGTTTGTATTAAATTTGTGTATTACATTTACATTAAAATAAGTGTAGAGACTTATCATGTCTATATGAGTTTTATTTAATAGGGAGGAAAGGGTCTTTTTCTTAATGTATTATGATGCATCAAATAAAATGTAGGCCATGACACTATGGGATTGTTCTGACCCAATGAAACAGGAAAATACCATTAATCTTGAAAACTGTTGAGATCCCCACCACTAAACCAACTATATTCTTGTTTCTAAAATCATTATGATGCATCAAATGGTGTAAGTACATGACCCCCAGGAGTTGTCTTTAAACCACCCCCTACCCCTCTGAAATAGGAAATGATGATATACTTTGTTAATTTTTAACTTTTGAGATCCCCCATCCCTAAACCATATTTATTCTTGCTCTTTGTGTGCATCAAATTGTATATAGGTTATGCCCCCTTGGAGACACCCTGACTTTCCAGAACTGGATATAATAAAGTATTTTATCTTATTCATATGTATAGTGTTTGATCCATGTGGGTAATTTCTAGCCTATTGATGACCCTGCTTTTAATTGCCCCGAATACATATAACATTTTGTTTATCTTATCGATAAGAATTAAAAACCATTTCCTAAATCTTAATGTGCATCTAGAGGAAAATACCAATCAAGAAATGATTTAAAATTTGCTACTGTACACATGTTAGAATGTATTAAATAAGACTCTGAATCTGATGGGGGGTGTGGATGATAAACATTTAATTTTAATCATTTATTGTTATTAATTTTAACTTGAATAATAGGCAGAAAATAAGACTTCTGATGGTTTATTCCCCGAACGGCTACTCGCCAAAACAAACATAGTACAGCTAATTATTTTAGGCAATTATGGGGTCCTCTACGGGTGTACAGGTAGAATATACCTGTGTACACCTGGATTCCCCTAATCAGTTAAATTAGCATAAATACAGAAGAAATAAATGCATGTTTCTATAAATGTAGTAATACACATTTTTTAAACCTAAATCAATGTTGCAGTTTTCAGTCATTTTTTAAAAATTCTGTTACTTTTCAACAACATTACATGTATATATACTAGTATGCTATAATTTAGTACCTTTTTATATAGAAAAGACTTAATTTTAAGTCCCAAGGTGAATGATACTGTGATAGTGGGTTGTCCCAAAGATTAACAAGTCCACTTAAGGGTTCTTCATTTATTCAGATATAGAGATTAAAGGATTCTATTGGCTATAGTAAACCACCTGATCATGTGCACATGTATTAAAGTGACCATACAGGTGAAATGCCTTAAGGCTATAAAATATCAGAAGCCACTAGAATAGATAATTAAATAATAATTACTTGATAGGTGCATAAAAGACAGGGAGTTATAGGGATAATAGTCTGTTTCTAAATATGTACATGTAAAATATAAATGAAATGTAGGATATGAAGATGATGATGTTGATGAAATATGAATAATGCATGAATTTAATTATTATCATAAAATGCACCCTATTACAATACCAATCATTTTATCTTTCTAATTATCCATGTATATTTTATAATTTTTGTTACTTTGATTAAGATATCAGAATCAGCACCCATAATCAACCTCACCACCCCAGTCCGAACCATTACATGTTATCTGTTTTAGCTCTCTCTCTCTCTCTCTCTCTCTCTCTCTCTCTCTCTCTCTCTCTCTCTCTCTCTCTTCCTTCTGGTGTTTTTTCCATGCTTTCTCGTGATGAGTCTCTCTCCATGTGTAACATTTAACTAATTCTGATCATATCTCAATAGATCATTTGTCAATTATGCAAGGTGTAATGTGATTTTTTTTTTAAGAAAAACATTTTTTACCAGTTTATAAAACTTTTAGACCCCAAATTATATTTTAATTTTAATACATCATTCAACAATTAAGAAAAGTGTAAATGTAAGTTTTTTTTTAAATTTTAAGCAAAAATAAATGCAAGTTTTTTTTTTTAGAGAAAAACACCGTCATTTTATTTAAACTCTAAGTAGGGATACATGTACATACATGTGTGGATCCAGAAAATTTTTCCAGGGGAAGGGGGGGGGGGCAACAGTTATTTGAGTTTTCCGGGGGGGGGGGAGGGTGGTGAGGGGGGTCCGAAGCATTTTTTGGGGGAAATTTTATAAATTAAATGTAATTTAAAGAAATTTGAATTTTGAAGGGGGGATCTGGACCCCTGACCCCCCTCTAGATCTGCACATGGAATAAATGTTAATTTCATGCTACTATTTGTCTACCAGGATTAATTAAATTTTTCAAAATCTTATTGCACATCTATAGGACAGTCCCTATCATATCTCAAGATATGATTATCTATTCATTAAATAATAAGGGGAGTTCTTGGATCTAGGTTTTTTTAGGAGTGATAAATGTCAATTTTCTGCTATAATTTGACTCCCTAGAAGAAATTTAAATTTTTAAAACCTTACTGCACATCTTTAGGACAGCTTCTATCATATCCCAAGATATGATGTGTCTATTCATTAAATCATAAGAGGAGTTCTGGGATGTAGGTTTTGTATAGGAGTGATACACGTCAATTTTCTGCTACTATTTGACTTTCTGGATGAAATTAAAATTTCTAAAACCTTATTGCACATCTATAGGACAGCCCCAATCATATCCCAAGAGATGACAGAGCTACTCCAAAAGTTGTAAGAGGAGTTACGGGAACCATACTTTTTTTGCAAAAAAACGTCATTTTTTGTTGCCCACTGATCCCTGTGATGAAAAAAAAAATTCTGAAACCTGATCACACTTCAAAATGACACCCCCAATCATATTTTAGAAGATCATTTGGCAACTGCAAAAAAAAAATGACGTTTTTTAAACCAGATTTTTTGTAAAAAAACGTCATTTTTCAGCCACCAAATGACCCCCAGGGCAAAATTGAAATTTTCGAAACCTTATTGCGCATCTATAGGATACCCCAAAACATATTCCAAAAGATGATTTGTCTATTGTTGAAAATGTAGGAGGAGTTCGAGGAAGAAGGTTTTTTGTGAAAAAACGTCATTTTTTACCAATTATCTGACCCCCAGGACTACCAGAGAATTTTTGAAACCATTTTACAAAACAACATGACACCCCCAATCAAACTCCAAGAGTTCAGATTGCTAGTTTATACGATGTAAGAGCAGTTTGAGAAAGTAAAACGTGACAGACGGACGGACAGACGGACGGACGGACGGACGGACGGAACAGGACAACAACAATATACCCGAACTTTCTTTAGAAAGTGCGGGTATAATAAGTGATATATACGAGAATAAGAAACATGTGAATAATCTATAATTAACAAATCTACCAGTTTCGTTGATATACAATTGAACTAATGAGAATAATTGCTTGTTAATATCAAGGGATAATGACTCATCGCCCCATAATAAATGATAAGTATTAGTTATATGAAAATGGTCTAGTTGTAGCAGATTAAAAAAGAAAATTATTTATAGCAATAGTATAAGTTTTGCATTTGAAGAAAAAATGGTAAGCATCTTCAGGTGATCCACACCGACAATTACCGCTTTCTGTAATATTTATACCCGCACTTTCTAAAGAAAGTTCGGGTATATTGTTGTTACCCTGTTCCGTCTGTCCGCCCGTCCGTCCTTCTGTCTGTCACGTTTTACTTTCTCAAACTGCTCTTACATCTTATAAACCAGCAAACTGAACTTTTGGAGTTTGATTTGGGGTATCATATTGTTTTGTAAAAAGGTTTTAAAAAATTTTCTGGTAGTCCTGGGGGTCAAATAATTGGTAAAAAATGACTTTTTTTTCACAAAAAACCATCTTCCTCGAACTCCTCCTACATTTTCAACAATAGACAAATCATCTTTTGGAATATGTTTTGAGGTATACTATAGATGCGCAATAAGGTTTCGGAAATTTCAATTTTGTCCTGGGGGTCATTTTGTGGCTGAAAAATGACGTGTTTTTTTTTTTTTTTTTTTTTTTTTTTTTTTTTTTACAAAAATTCTGGTTTCAAAAACTTCAATATTTTTTGCAGTAGCCAAATGATCCTCTAGAATATGATTGGGGTGTCATTTTAAAGTGTGATCGGGTTTCAGAATTTATTTTTAACACCGGGATAGGCGGGCAACAAAAAATGACGTTTTTTTTGCAAAAAAAGTATGGTTCCCATAACTCCTCTTAAAACTTTTGGAGTAGCTATGTCATCTCTTGGGATATGATTGGGGCTGTCCTATAGATGTGCAATAAGGTTTTAAACATTTAAATTTCATCCAGAGAGTCAAATAGTAGCAGAAAATTGACGTTTATCACTCCTAAACAAAACCTAGATCACAGAACTCCTCTTATGATTTAATGAATAGACACATCATAACTTGGGATATGATAGGGGCAGTTCTATAGATGTGCAGTAAGGTTTTAAAAATTTAAATTTCATCCAGGGAGTCAAATAATAGCAGAAAATTGACGTTTATCACTCCTAAACATAACCTATATCCCAGAACTCCTCTTATAATTTAATGAATAGACACATCATTTCATGGGATATGATAGCTAGGGGCTGTCCTTTAGATGTGCAGTAAGGTTTTGAAAATTTAAATTTCATCCAGAGAGTCAAATAGTAGCAGAAAATTGACATTTATCACTCCTAAACAAAACCTAGATCCCAGAACTCCTCTTATGATTTAATGAATAGACACACCATATCTTGGGATATGATAGCTAGGGGCTGTCCAATTGATGTGCAATAAGATTTTGAAAAATTTAATTTAATCCTGGTAGACAAATAGTAGCATGAAATTAACATTTATCCCATGCGCGCATCTAGAGGGGGATCAGGGGTCCAGATCCCCCATTTAAAATTCAAATTTCTTTAAATTACATTTACTTTATAAAATTGCCAAAAATATACCTCGGAACCCCCCCCCCCCAATCAAATATAACTGTTGCCTGCCCCCCCCCACTTCCCCTGAAAACATTTTCTGGATCAACACATGTATGTATCCCTCCTTAGACTGTTAATAAAATGACGTTTTTTTCTCTTAAAATAAAAAAACCTTCCATTTATTTTTGCTTAAAATTAAAAAAAACTTTACATTTACACTCTTCTTAATTGTCGAATGATCTATTAAAATCAAAATATAATTTGGGGTCTAAAAAGTTTTATAAACTGGTAAATAATGTTTTTGTTAAAAAAAAATCACATTTGACAAATGATCTATTGATATATGACCATAAGTCTTATTTTCTGCCTAATATTTAAGTTAAAATTAATAACAATAAATGATTAAAATTAAATGTTTATCCACCACACACCACATCATATTCAGAGTCATTTTACATTCTTACATGTGTACAGTAGCAAATTTTAAATCATTTCTTGATTGACATTTTTCTCTATAGATGCACATAAAGATTTTGGAAATTGCTTTTTAATTTTTATCGATAAGATAAACAAAATGTTATATGTATTCGGGGCAATTGTAAATTCTTCCTTACAAACCAGGATCATCATTAAGCTAGGAATTACCCATATGGATCAAACATTACATATGAAAAAGATAAAATACTTTATTATGTCCATATAGTTCTGAAAAGTCAGGGTGTCTCCAAGGGGGCATAACCTATATACAATTTGATGCGCACAAAGAGCAAGAATAAATATGGTTTAGGGATGGGGGATCTCGAAAGTTAAAATTATCAAAGTATATCATCATTTCTTATTTCGGGGGGGGGGGGGGGGTTTCGGGTGGTGGTGGTTTAAAGACAACAATCCCATAGGGTCATAGCCTTCATTTTATTTGATGCATCATAATACATTAAGAAAAAAAGACACATTCCTCCCTATTATAACTCATATAGACATGATAAGTCTCTACACTTATTTACATGTAATGCACAATACAATACTAGTATGTCACAGGGTCAATATGGAGTCAACTCAATAGTGTAAGTCTGACAAATAAAAAAATATCTTTTGCAATCAAAATGACGGAAACTGTACAAATGTGATAGGATAGGTAAAAATGATGAGCTAATTTATTGATAAATATTAAAAGATGATGATACAGTATGCTGGCAAAGGGAGATCACTTATTTAGAAAGTGAAAGTAATACTTATGTATACCAGTGTCTCATAATATTGTGCTACTACATGTATTATGCTTACCTATATTGGTCAACATCATAATGATAATCCAATTAGCGCACAATATGAATCTCTTTAGCTTATCATCACAAAAGAAACGTTTAATTAATCCTATTGTGCATATGGAAAACACATACTAGTATGTACACCTAACCGAAGAGCTGGGTAAAACTAGTACCCACAAATGCGACCTGTAGACCTGTGTTGTGTACATAACTTTAGACAAAGATCATTTATTTGTAACATGCATGTATTTTCATGACTTTATTCTTTAAAACCCCTTGCACTTTTTTATTAGGTAAATAATTATGTAAAGCACACATTTCAGCTTTAAGGTGTAACAGGACACCTGCATATTGTGATGCACTCCCTATTGGAATAAACAATGAAGTATAAATATAATATTTTCCCCCAAAATAATGTTACCTAACAGTGAAGTGCAATTGGTTAGAGCGTTAACTTCGTGTCTGTAGAGAGTTCAAATGCTGCTGGGGCTTTTCTATTTTTTACTTAAGATAACAAAAATTTTAAAAACTTTTTTTTTTTTTTTGCCAAATACATGTATTGTAAAAATTTAAAATTATAAAACGTCACTATGAAAGAATTTTAATTATAACGCACTGAACTACATGTACCTGCTTTCGTTGTTATCAAAATATTCTGATGTTTATTTATCCATGAGGAGTGTGTGTGTGTGTGGTGGGGAGGGGGCAAGTAATACAAGTAATTGTGTTTGCAGGGGGTGGGGGGATTGGGGTCTGAGGTGTATTTCGTGGTAATTTTACTACATGCATTAATATAAATTATTTTTTCAAGGGGGCGGGGGGTCTGGACCCCTCACTCCCAACCCTTCTCTAAATCCGTGCACACGATGTAGAAGCAAATCTTAATTAAGCCGGCAACAGCCGAGGGGAGGGGGCATAATTTAATTTTGTTTGTAATAATTTTATAGACCATACTTTCTATGACATAAAATGAAAAGATTATTGATTAACCTAAATTTCACATGCAGACAGTTCAACCACAAATTGTACATATAGGACCGCTCATATGTATTATGTGCATATTGCCTTCATTTTTATTAAAACTGGTACAAAACAGTGTTATTTAGGGGCAAACACTTGGTGCGGGTATTACTGTCTAATGACAGCATTTAGTTATTTTTTTTTTACTTTCGATGGGTAGATCACCATTATTGCTTGATAATAAAAATAATCATTTGTTAAAATGAAATGTATCGTAAAGGTACGAAAGACGAATAGGGTCGCATTAAAAAATATTTTTATCTCGTTATTACGAGAGAAGATAATCAAATTTACAAAAAATAATATTAATATTGATATAGAAATCAACATTTTTTAAAAACTTGTGTCTATTTTTCTTTTCTTTTCTCTTTGCTAGTACAGATCTTTTCTCGTAATAACTAAATCTATTCTCGTTATTACGAGACAAAAATATTTTTATATGGCCTTGTTCGTCTTTTGTAGAAAGGAGAGTGGTTATAAACACAAAATATCGGAGAAACGATTGGTTAAAAATAAAAGCAACATTCGTTAACATATCATTGATGTCACAAAAAATAATTCAAACACATCTCTTAAATATATTGACAGGTACATTGCCTTCCTGTCATATGTCAGTTTTTTTTTACATAATCAATCCTTGCTATTAGAAACCCAAGTGATTACTTGTTATCAACCGTCATTTAACTTGCACACTATTCTGATTGATGTGAGTAGGGTTCAGGAGTTAGGTTTACGCAGAACCAGGTATTTGATAGGAATAAATTGGGATTTAAAATTGATAGATTACTATTTGATAAATGTATAATTTGATCGATTAAAAGAGCCATAAAAAAGCTTCTATAGCTTTCATGATTATAGGAAAATTAGCAGAAAACTCGATCATTCTCTTCAGCATAAATGATAACATTTCGTTTTAACAATTTTTCTAGTTTTCTTTGCAAAATGTCGTTTTAGTTATTATATTTTTTTATAGTATCATTTGCATATTTAAGGTCTTCCAATTTTCTTATTAGGTCTTCCGTCTTCAGCGGAAGACCCTACTATTATTCTATTGTTTCCTTTTTCAATTTTCTTATTAGGGTCTTCCGTCTTTAGCGGAAGACCCTACTATTATTCTATTGTTTCTTTTTCACTTTTCTTCTTCTTATTATTATTCTTTTTTTGTCTTACAAATTTTGTGCAGGCGATTTCTCGAAGATGGTTCGTTTGATTTTCTTCAAATTTTAAGGGTTGATGTGTCGGCATCTGAAGTTTGTACCACCATTTCAATTTTTCGATAATCACTTCCGGTCGGAAGTTATCGTCCGTTTACGATTTTTAAAAGTCAATTTTGTCTGCTAGAGATCTAAACAACGAGTAAAGATAGAGAACTCAAATTTTCAGTGATGATAGACAACCCATTTTCCTGCTGCAACATGGTCATATAAACGTCCGCCGTCACTTCCGGTCGTCAACGGAAGAAAAGACAAAAAATCGAGTTTTTCAACTTTATCTTTTTTTTATAATTTTTCTGTATGGTTGATAGTGACCCTTTTACTGATTCAGAATATGTAATTTGTTTTAAAATCGATGAACGCATTCTCGAGATATTAAACATCAAAGTCCTGAAGCGAGAGTCCGAGTAGTTCAGTCGATAGAGTCGTGGACATGTGCCCACGCGACCCGGGATCAAGCCCCGAAAGCCGAAAAAATTTTCCACTCATTTTTCGCTTAGGTTTACGATTTTATCTTTTTAAAAAAAATGGGTTTTATCTCATCTATTCAAAAATTGGACGGAAGGCCCACTCGTTGCTCGCAACGAGAACGATCTAGTTATTATTCTTTTTTTCCTCGCATATTTTGTGCAGGCGATTTCTCGGAGATGGCTTGTTCGATTTCCTTCAAATTTTCAGGGTTGATGTGTCGTTATCTGAAGTTTGTACCGCCGTGACAGTTTTTCAAAATTCACTTCCGGTCGGAAGTTATCGTCGTTAAACAATTTTTTAAAGTCAATTTTGTTTGCAAAGTTTCTCAAAAACGAGTAAAGATAGAGGGCTGAAATTTTCAGTGATGATAGACGTCGCGTTTTCCTGGTGCAACATGGTCAATAAAACGTCCTCCGTCACTTCCGGTCGTCACCGGAAGGAAAGACAAAAAATCGATTTTTTCAATTTTTTTTTTTTTATATTTTTCTGTAAGGTTGATAGTGACCCTTTTACCGATTCAGAATATGTATTTTGTTTTAAAATCGATCAACGCATTCTCGAGATATAAAGCATTTAAGTCCTGAAGCGAGAGTCCGAGTAGGTCAGTCGATTGAGTCGTTGTCATGTGCCCAGGCGACCCGGGTTCAATCCCAGAACGCCGAAAAAAATTTTCACTCATTTTTCGTCTAGATTTACGTTTTTATCTTTAGAATAATGAGTTTAATCTAATTTATACAAAAATTGTACGGAAGACCCAATCGTTGCTCGCAACGAGAACGATCTAGTTATTATTATTAGGGTCTTCCGTCTTCAGCGGAAGACCCTACTATTATTCTGTAGTTTCTTTTTCAATTTTCTTATTATTAAGGTCTTCCGTTTCCAACGGAAGACCTTATTGTTATTCTTCGGTTTCTTTTTCTTCATTATTTTTCTTTTTTTTCCAACAAATTTTGTGCACGCGATTTCTCAAAAACGACTCAACCGATTTTCATCAAATTTGCAGATTTGATAGATACTGATCTGAACTTTATACGCATTTTTTTTATTTTGATGACGTCATTTCTGTTTTTGAGATATTGACGTTTTAGCGATTTTCAGATGGTCGGCTTGTCCTGGGATCTTCTCCTTAACGATTGAAGATATTGAGTTCAAACTTTCAGGGATTGTAGACGAAACATTGAAGATGTGTCTTTAGGCATTCATTTTTATCTGACTCAAAAGGCGCTTAAGCTCGCCTGGACCCGAAAATTGAGATTAAAAAAACGTCATCATTTTTCGAGGTTTTCTTTGTTTATCTCTTTTCTTGAAAAGATTTTGATAAATATGAAATGCAGAAAAAGTTAAGATTTAAAAGACCTTTCATTAAATACCAGGAAAAAGGGGCTGGTCCCTCAAATTAGGGACCTAGAGGGCTCTAAAGTCTTTTATCTATAACCCTTTACTGAGGGATATTTTGTAATAAATTATCGAAGCAAATATGTTTGTCTTACAGTTATGTAGCCTAACAGTAATATGATTTTCTAATGTGTTACGTAATAAGGGGTTTTAAGGGGTCAAAATTCTAAAACTTTGATCACCTATAACTCAAAAAGGAAAAATATTTTGAAATGCAGTATAGAAGAAGAGATGCTCAAAATGATGTACCTAACAATATGCAACCTTCAAAAATTTGTTCAGCGGCCCCAATAAGGAGATAAGGGACCGGCCCCTAAAACGTTCTTTCTCAGATATCTCAAGAACGGTAACGAATTTCTAAACACTTGTTGAACAAAATGTCTTAAATATTAACCGACCTTTCATTTGATACAAAGAAAAAGGGGCTGGCCCCTCAAATTAGGGACCTAGAGGGCTCTGAAATCTTTTATTTATAACCCTTTACTGAGGGATATTTTGTAATAAATTATAGAAGCAAATATGTTTGTCTTACAGTTATGTAGCCTAACAGTATTATGATTTTCTCATGTGTTACGTAATTAGGGGTTTTTAGGGGTCAAAAGTCCAAAACTTTGATCACCTATAACTCAAAAAGGAAAAATATTTTGAAATGCAGTATAGAAGAAGAGATGCTCAAAATGAAATACTTAACAATATGCAACCTTCAAAATTTTGTTCAGCGGCCCCAATAAGGAGATAAGGGACCGGCCCCTTAAACGTTCTTTCTCAGATATCTCAAGAACGGTATCGAATTTCTTAACACTTGTTGAGCAAAATATCTTTAAAAGTAAATGACCTTTCATTTGATATTAAGAAAAAGGGCTGACCCCTCAAATAAGAGACCAAGAGGGGTTTAAATGTTTTCAACTAAACACCTGAAACAAAATAGTATCTGGCCCTTAGAATGTAGACCCTTTTCTTTTATTTTAAATCATGTTTAGCTGTTAAATAGCAAAATCAAGATAGTACATGTATCTCAAATTCTAAAATCAGACGGAAGACCTCCTCAATGCTCGCAACGAGATCGTGTCTAGTTATTCTTTTTTTTCCTCGCATATTTTGTGCAGGCGATTTCTCAGAGATGGCTTGTTCGATTTCCTTCAAATTTTCAGGTTTGATGTGTCGTTATCTGAAGTTTGTATCGCCGTGACAGTTTTTCAAAATTTACTTCCGGTCGGAAGTTATCGTCGTTAAACAATTTTTTAAAGTCATTTTTGTCTGCAACGTTTCTCAAAAACGAGTAAAGATAGAGGGCTGAAATTTTCAGTGATGATAGAGGTCGCGTTTTTTCTGGTGCAACATGGTCAGAAAAACGTCCTCCGTCACTTCCGGTCGTCACCGGAAGGAAAGACAAAAAATCGATTTTTTCAATTTTTTTCTTTTTTAAAAATATTTTTCTGTAAGGTTGATAGTGACCCTTTTACCAATTTTGAATATGTATTTTGTTTTAAAATCGATCAACGCATTCTCGAGATATAAAGCATCAATTCCTGAAGCTAGAGTCCGAGTAGCTCAGTCGATAGAGTCGTTGTCATGTGCCCAGGCGACCCGGGTTCAATCCCAGAACGCCGAAAAAAAATTTCACTCATTTTTTGTCTAGATTTACGATTTTGTCTTTAGAATGATGAGTTTAATCTAATTTATACAAAAATTGTACGGAAGACCCACTCGTTGCTCGCAACGAGAACGATTTAGTTATTATTATTAGGGTCTTTTGTTTTTCTACGGTTTCTTTTTATTCTTATTTGTATTATTATTATTCTTTTTATTTTTTTCCAACTCAATTTACTCAAAAACGCTTGCTTCGATTGTCTTGAAATTTACAGATCTTTTATGCCTTTAAAATATCTCTATGATATAAAAAAATTAGCTGATGACGTCATCATTTTCGTCACTTTTTGACGTTTTTCACGTTTTAAAAAGTGATTTTATCCGGAGCTTTTCTCATTGTGTTTAAAGCTAGAGCTCTGAGATTTTCAGACAAATTAGAACTATCGTTTTACCTATGACATAAGGCTGGAAACTCAATTCAGTCACTTCCCATAGAAACCGGAAGTAAAACCAATTTTTTTGAAATTTTCATGTTTTTCAATTTCAAAAATAAAAAATACGCATATGATGGCAATTACATGCTGAGTACGAAACTGAAATCCGTTTAAAAATCGGACGTTGCGTTACAGAGTTATAAGGGTTTGAAAATTGATTTTTTCGGAAATTTTTATTCCGCGTTCTTGGTTTAAAAATAGTGTTATGTTCAAAGTGAAATTAACTCGTACCAAAAATAATTCGATTTTTATTAACTCGTACTTTGACACATTCGGATTTTTTTTGTTAAGTCGTTCTTGGAATCGTTAAGGTTTTTGTTAATTCGTACTAAAAATCATTCGGATTTTGTAAAGTCGTACCAAGAATTATTCGATTTTTAATCTTTTTGTTTTAGTTACTCTTCTTATTGGTTAAAGAACTTTGCTCCTTACAGGAATATCTAACTTTACTCTCGACATTAATAGAAGACCTACTCGTTGCTTTGCAACGAGCTTTGCTCTAGTTCTTATTCTTCTTATTATTATTAGGGTCTTCCGTTTCCAACGGAAGACCCTTTTGTTTTTCTACGGTTTCTTTTTATTCTTATTCTTATTATTATTATTCTTTTTATTTTTTTTCCAACTCAAATAACTCAAAAACGCTTGCTTCAATCGTCTTGAAATTTACATTTTTTATGCCTTTAAAAGATCTCTATGATATGAAAAAATTAGCTGATGACGTCATCACATTCGTCACTTATTGACGTTTTTCACGTTTTAAAAAGTGATTTTGTCCGGAGCTTTTCTCATTTTTGTTTAAAGCTAGAGCTCTCAGATTTTCAGACAAGTTAGAACTATCGTTTTACTTATGACATAAGGCTGGAAACTCAATTTGGACACTTCCTGTAGAAACCGGAAGTAAAACCAATTTTTTGAAATTTTCATGTTTTTCAGTTTTAAAAATAAAAAATACGCATATGATGGCAATTTATATGCTGAGTACGAAACTGAAATCCGTTTAAAAATCGGACGTTGCGTTACAGAGTTATAAGGGTTTGAAAACTGATTTTTCCGGAAATTTTGATTCCGCGTTCTTGGTTTAAAAAATAGCGTAAAGTTCAGAGTGAAATTAACTCATACCTAAAATAATTCGATTTTTTGTTAAGTCGTACTTTGACATATTCGGATTTTTTTTTGGTTAAATCGTTCTTGAAATCGTTAAGCTTTTTGTTAATTCGTACTTAAAATCATTCTGATTTTGTTAAGTCGTTCCAAGAATTATTCGATTTTTTATCTTTTTGTTTTAGCTACTGTTGTTATTGGTTTAAGAACGTTGCTCCTTACAGGAATATCTAGCTTTACTCTCGACATTAACGGAAGACCCACTCGTTGCTTTGCAACGAGCTTTGCTCTAGTTCTTTTTATTTTTTTCCAACTCAAATAACTCAAAAACGCTTGCTTCGATTGTCTTGAAATTTACAGGTGTTTTATGCCTTTAAAAGATCCCTATGATATGAAAAAATTATATGATGACGTCATCACATTAGTCACTTTTTGACGTTTTTCACGTTTTAAAAAGTGATTTTGTCCGGAGCTTTTCTCATTTTTGTTAAAAGATAGAGCTCTGAGATTTTAAGACAAGGTAGAACTACCGATTTACTTATGACATAAGGCTGAAAACTTAAATTGGACACTTCCGGTAGAAACCGGAAGTAAAACCAATTTTTTGAAGTTTTCATGTTTTTCAATTTTAAAAATAAAAAATACGTATCTGATGGCAATGTTTATGCTGAGTACGAAACTGAAATCCGTTTAAAAATCGGACGATACGTTAAAGAGTTATTAGGGTTTAAAAATTGATTTTTCCGGAAATTTTGTTTCCGCGTTCTTGGTTAAAGAAATAGTGTTATTTTCAAAGTGAAATTAACTAGTACCAAAAATAATTCGAAAATTGTTAAGTCGTACTTGAACACATTCTGGTGTTTATTGTTAACTCGTTCTTGAAATTGTTAAGGTTTTTGTTAATTCGTACTTAAAACCATTCGGATTTAGTTAAGTCGTACCAAGAATAATTCGATTTTTTCTTTTTGTTTTTGTTACTTTTGTTATTGGTTTAAGAACTCTGCTTCTTACAGGAACTTCTAGCTTCATTTTCGACATTAACGGAAGACCCACTCGTTGAAATTTTCAGGGATTATAAGAAATTCTTGTACCTCAAAGCTTTTAAAAGCTGAGAAATGACGTCACTTCCGTTTTCTTATTACGTCAATTTAAAATTTTTCAAAAAGCGATTTTGTCCAGTCATTTTCTTTTAAATGGTTATATATAGAGATTTGAAATTTTCAGTGATTGTCTATTTCTCGCTTTACTTAGGGCATTTTGACAAAAAATCAGAATTCGTCACTTCCGGTCGAAACCGGAAGTGAATCAAATTTTTCGAAAAAATAAATTTTTTGATCAATTCGAAAACGTGTACGTGTTTTGTAGAGCTTATTTAGCTGACTCTAACACTGAAACCCGTTTTAAAATCGGACGATGCATCGCTGAGATATAAGCGTTTAAAAAACTGATAGAACATAAAACGTGCTTGCGATTATAAAATTTTGAGCTGATGACATCACTTCCGGTTTGAGATTTTGAAGATTTTGAAGATTTTGAAGATTTTGTGAATTTTTAAGGACCATTTTATCCTCGTAACTCCTCCGAAAGTAAGGGGTATAGAAACGTGAAACTTTCAGGAATATGTAGATGGATGTCTGTAGATGATCCTCTGTATTTGACATTGTGGAAAATGCGCACGGCGCCGAAGCTCGCCCGAGGTCGAAAATTAGCACCAAAATGTTTGACAAAATTTTAACACGTTTTGCAAAATATCTTTTAACCTGTAGATAATTTGTTAGAACATGTCATGCAAAAGTTGTTAAGATTTACACGAGCTTTTGTTTTGTTTTAATAAAAAGGGGCTGGCCCCTTTAATTAGGGGCCAGGAGGGCTCTAAAGTCTTTTAATTTTAACTCTTTACTGAGCAATAATTTGTCATTAATTATAGAAGCAAAAATGTTCATTGTACAGTTGTTTATCTACTCAGTACCTTATTTTAAACATTTGTTAGGTAATTAGGGGTTTCAAGGGGCCAGAAGACCAAAACTTTGATCATTAATATCTTGAAAAAGAGAAATATTTTGAAAGGCAATGTTGAATAAAAGTTGCTTAAAATAATGTTCTTAAGAACATGGTACCTTTACATTTATGGTTTATGGCCCTAGTAAGGAGTTTAAGGGTCGGCCCCTAAAACACTGTTGTTCAGATATCTCCAAATCGGTCAACAATTTCTGAACACTTATTAAACAAAATATGTTTATATTAATGAGATCTTTTATTTAATATCAAGAAAAAGGGGCTGACCTCTCAAATTAGGGGCCAAGAGCGCTCTTAAGTCCGGAATTATAACTCTTTACTGAAAAATAATTTGTTATTAATTATAAATAAAAAATGTTCATTGTACAGCTGTTTTTCTATACGGAACCATACCAAAGTCATATGTTGCGTAATTAGGGGTTTCAAGGGGCCAGAAGTCCAAAACTTTGATCATTATTATCTTGAAAAGGAAAAATATTTTGAAAAGCATTGTAGAACAAAAGTTGCTGAAAGTAATGTTCTTAACAATTGATACCTAAAAATCTTTCGTTGGTGGCCCCGTAAGGAGTTAAGGAGTCGGCCTTAAAATCAGTTGTTCCGTTATCTTTATAACGGTTAACAATTCGTGATCACTTGTTGAACAACTGTTTTATTGGTTTAGACCTTTCATTATAGAAGAAAAATCTAGCTTTACTCTCGACATTAACGGAAGACCCACTCGTTGCTTTGCAACGAGCTTTGCTCTAGTTCTTTTTATTTTTTTCCAACTCAAATAACTCAAAAACGCTTGCTTCGATTGTCTTGAAATTACAGGTGTTTTATGCCTTTAAAAGATCCCTATGATATGAAAAAATTATATGATGACGTCATCACATTAGTCACTTTTTGACGTTTTTCACGTTTTAAAAAGTGATTTTGTCCGGAGCTTTTCTCATTTTTGTTAAAAGATAGAGCTCTGAGATTTTAAGACAAGGTAGAACTACCGATTTACTTATGACATAAGGCTGAAAACTTAAATTGGACACTTCCGGTAGAAACCGGAAGTAAAACCAATTTTTTGAAGTTTTCATGTTTTTCAATTTTAAAAAGAAAAATTCGTATCTGATGGCAATGTTTATGCTGAGTACGAAACTTTTCTCCGTTTAAAAATCGGACGATACGTTAAAGAGTTATTAGGGTTTAAAAATTGATTTTTCCGGAAATTTTGTTTCCGCGTTCTTGGTTAAAGAAATAGTGTTATTTTCAAAGTGAAATTAACTAGTACCAAAAATAATTCGAAAATTGTTAAGTCGTACTTGAACACATTCTGGTGTTTATTGTTAACTCGTTCTTGAAATTGTTAAGGTTTTTGTTAATTCGTACTTAAAACCATTCGGATTTAGTTAAGTCGTACCAAGAATAATTCGATTTTTTCTTTTTGTTTTTGTTACTTTTGTTATTGGTTTAAGAACTCTGCTTCTTACAGGAACTTCTAGCTTCATTTTCGACATTAACGGAAGACCCACTCGTTGAAATTTTCAGGGATTATAAGAAATTCTTGTACCTCAAAGCTTTTAAAAGCTGAGAAATGACGTCACTTCCGTTTTCTTATTACGTCAATTTAAAATTTTTCAAAAAGCGATTTTGTCCAGTCATTTTCTTTTAAATGGTTATATATAGAGATTTGAAATTTTCAGTGATTGTCTATTTCTCGCTTTACTTAGGGCATTTTGACAAAAAATCAGAATTCGTCACTTCCGGTCGAAACCGGAAGTGAATCAAATTTTTCGAAAAAATAAATTTTTTGATCAATTCGAAAACGTGTACGTGTTTTGTAGAGCTTATTTAGCTGACTCTAACACTGAAACCCGTTTTAAAATCGGACGATGCATCGCTGAGATATAAGCGTTTAAAAAACTGATAGAACATAAAACGTGCTTGCGATTATAAAATTTTGAGCTGATGACATCACTTCCGGTTTGAGATTTTGAAGATTTTGAAGATTTTGAAGATTTTGTGAATTTTTAAGGACCATTTTATCCTCGTAACTCCTCCGAAAGTAAGGGGTATAGAAACGTGAAACTTTCAGGAATATGTAGATGGATGTCTGTAGATGATCCTCTGTATTTGACATTGTGGAAAATGCGCACGGCGCCGAAGCTCGCCCGAGGTCGAAAATTAGCACCAAAATGTTTGACAAAATTTTAACACGTTTTGCAAAATATCTTTTAACCTGTAGATAATTTGTTAGAACATGTCATGCAAAAGTTGTTAAGATTTACACGAGCTTTTGTTTTGTTTTAATAAAAAGGGGCTGGCCCCTTTAATTAGGGGCCAGGAGGGCTCTAAAGTCTTTTAATTTTAACTCTTTACTGAGCAATAATTTGTCATTAATTATAGAAGCAAAAATGTTCATTGTACAGTTGTTTATCTACTCAGTACCTTATTTTAAACATTTGTTAGGTAATTAGGGGTTTCAAGGGGCCAGAAGACCAAAACTTTGATCATTAATATCTTGAAAAAGAGAAATATTTTGAAAGGCAATGTTGAATAAAAGTTGCTTAAAATAATGTTCTTAAGAACATGGTACCTTTACATTTATGGTTTATGGCCCTAGTAAGGAGTTTAAGGGTCGGCCCCTAAAACACTGTTGTTCAGATATCTCCAAATCGGTCAACAATTTCTGAACACTTATTAAACAAAATATGTTTATATTAATGAGATCTTTTATTTAATATCAAGAAAAAGGGGCTGACCTCTCAAATTAGGGGCCAAGAGCGCTCTTAAGTCTTTTTATTATAACTCTTTACTGAAAAATAATTTGTTATTAATTATAAAAGCAAAAATGTTCATTGTACAGCTGTTTTTCTATACGGAACCATACCAAAGTCATATGTTACGTAATTAGGGGTTTCAAGGGGCCAGAAGTCCAAAACTTTGATCATTATTATCTTGAAAAGGAAAAATATTTTGAAAAGCATTGTAGAACAAAAGTTGCTGAAAGTAATGTTCTTAACAATGTGATACCTAAAAATCTTTCGTTGGTGGCCCCAGTAAGGAGTTAAGGAGTCGGCCCCTAAAACACAGTTGTTCCGATATCTTTATAACGGTTAACAATTCGTGAACACTTGTTGAACAAAATATGTTTATATTTGCGAGACCTTTCATTTGATATGAAGAAAAATTGGGCTGACCCCTCAAATTAGGGGCCAGGAGACCTACAAAGTCTTTTAATAGTAACCTTTTTCAGAGCGATAATTTGTTATTAATCATAAAAGCAAAAATAAGAGCTTATTAAGCTTAATTTAAAACTGAAAATTGTTTTAAAATCGGCCGATGCATTACAGAGATATAGGTGTTTAAAAATTGATTTTTCTGGAAATTTTGATTCCACATTCTTGGTAAAGAAAATAGTGTTATGTTCAAAGGTAAATTAACTCGTACCTAAAATAATTCGATAATTGTTAAATCGTACTTAAACACATTCGGATTTGTATTTGCTAAGTCGTTCTTGAAATTGATAATGTTTTTGTTAATTCGTACTTAGAATCATTCGGATTTTGTGAACTCGTACCAAAAATAATTCGATTTTTTTCTTTTTGTTTTATTTAGTTATGATTGTTGGTTTGAGAACTCTGCTTCTTAGAGAAACATTTAGCTTTACTTTCGACATAAACAGAAGACCCACTCGTTGCTTTGCAACGAGCTTTGCTCTAGTTCTTTTTCTTTTTCCTTCTGACTCCGTTTTGGCTTTATATCTCAAAAACTACTCAACCGATCTTCATGAATTTTTCAGGGATTATGAGAAATTCTTGTCCCTCAAAGCCTTCAAAAGCTGAAAAATGACGTCACTTACGTTTTATTATTACGTCAATTTTAAATTTTTGAAAAAGCCATTTTGTCCAGTCATTTTCTTTTAAACGGTTATATATAGAGATTTGAAATTTTCAGTGATTGTCTATTTATCGATTTACTTAGGGCATTTTGACAAAAAATCAGTATCTGTCACTTCCGGTCGGAAGGGTTGATGTGTCGTTATTTGAAGTTTGTACCGCCGTGACAGTTTTTCAAAATTCACTTCCGGTCGGAAGTTATCGTCGTTAAACAATTTTTTAAAGTCAATTTTGTCTGCAACGTTTCTCAAAAACGAGTAAAGATAGAGGGCTGAAATTTTCAGTGATGATAGACGTCGCGTTTTCCTGGTGCAACATGGTCAGAAAAACGTCCTCCGTCACTTCCGGTCGTCACCGTAAGGGAAAACAAAAAATCGATTTTTTCAATTTTTTTCTTTTTTTATATTTTTCTGTAAGGTTGATAGTGACCCTTTTACCAATTCAGAATATGTATTTTGTTTTAAAATCGATCAACGCATTCTTGAGATATAAAGCATCAAAGTCCTGAAGCTAGAGTCCGAGTAGCTCAGTCGATAGAGTCGTTGTCATGTGCTCAGGCGACCCGGGTTCAATCCCAGAACGCCGAAAAAAATTTTCACTCATTTTTTGTCTAGATTTACGATTTTATCTTTAGAATGATGAGTTTAATCTAATTTATACAAACATTGGACGGAAGACCCACTCGTTGCATGCAACGAGAACGATCTAGTTTTTCTTCTTTTTTTTTCTTCCTAGACGCGAACTTTGAGGCTTGATATCTTGCTCATTTCTGAACGGTTTTTGCTCAAATTTTCAGGGCTTATAGACATTACAAAACACTATCTAAAACATTTTATAAACTCCTCTTCCGTTAACGAGTTATTCCCCATTTGAATTTTTTTAGGTCCTTTGGTTTCCAGACATAGGCTCCGAGACTATGATAGCAGGGAATGGGAATCCAACGAATTTGAATAACAGAGACATTGAAGTTGTGCACATCGAGTTTTGTTTTTGGATTACGTTTTTTATTTAGAAAAAGGTAGGGGGTCAAAAAATAGGATTCCAAAAAGTGCGAAAATTTAGACATATTTTATTTTCTTTGTATCTTTTAAACGAAAAATATTTGGTTAAGACATGTAGAATAAAAGTTCTGTAGAATGTTAAGGGCTTTTATTTGACACCAATAAAAAAGGGCTGGCCCCTAAAAATAAGGGCCAATAGCGCTTGAAAGATTTTGCTTAATAACTCAAAAACGGTTAGGATTTCGATATGGCTGTCGCTGGAAAAGTTGTTTGTTGGGATCTCATAAAGGTCGTTACAATGTTATTTTGTTGGTGATTTGTGTTGTATGAGTGTAAAAAGCTGTACATGTTTACATGTACCTCGTTTAATTTGGCAAGTTAACGAAAGTCTATGTGCGTGCAACTGGCATAAAGTTACCAAAGAAAGTATGCTGGTTTATACAGGAAATTTCTTTTAAGAATAGATTTTTTTAGGAGTTTATGTCAGTTTTGTTAAGTTCTTATAGTGTACAATCCCTAAAACGAGAATCGGAAAACAAAACATTCTTCTTCCTTTGTAGTAAAACACAAAGAACGGATTTAAAATAAATCTATGTATTACATTTGAGTTTTCATACTGCATGCATTTAAAATCTACCTTGAATCAGAGCTATGTGTGTACCGTTACGTAAGCTATCCCTCACCCATGGCCTAGAAAATCGGACACCATGGTCGCGACGGGGCTAACTAGCGGTCAGCGGTTATCTAATACACTAGAGTTGCGTCTCTCATATATGAGTTTATTTAGCCGCGAACTCTATAATTGTTTTAGTTTATATACCCGTAAATAAAATACAAGATCTGTTTTAATTTCTTCATGTTATAAGAGTTTGTCCATCTCGTTTTTTTTAATTAAACATTAGAGTGTAAATTAAGAAGACGATGTGAAAATTTATAAAGGCGATATTACTACAAATCGGAAACTTCGTCAGACTTAAATTAATGGTTGGTTTGTAGGTCTAAAATGTTTTTAAATCTGTACAAATATTGTTTTAAATCAACAAACAACCCACAAATTTTAAAACTTTTAAATGATGATCATCCCTCGCACATGGCCGAGGAGATCCCGCGCGAGTGGACAGGTTTGTGTTCTTCTACATGTACCTTATCACGCGTGCATGTTTCAGACTTTTGTACGAACACAACTATTTTTTTTATCATGATTTCAACTATGATATTGGTTTAAGATGAAAATATAAATTTATTTTACATGTACAGTTGATTTAGCAATGATTAATACGATTGCGCACAAGGTAGTTTATTATAATCAAAGTTCCATATGTTTCATGTTTGTGGTAGGTGTTGGCACGAGAAAAGGATGTCCTGAATTGAGGCATTCGGATTTTTTTTAATTGGCAAAAAGATAATCAGATTTGACGAAAATCATTTTTTTTTTGGCGACTTCTTCTTATGTGTAACATTTTCACTTTCCCACCCGTTTGTTTATTCGGTCAGTCTGTGTTAATTCAATGAAGGTTATAGAATATTATTGAGTATCGAAGTGTGCTTTCACTACAGTGGTCAATTGTTAAACAATAAGGCTATTATTCGAAGTCAATCATCTTCACATTATACATGTAGGTGCGAAATCGTAATCGGATAACGTTGCTAATAAATCAACCTGTTGAACACGCTAAACTTCTACACATATGAACGGAATAATATATTATACTTAAAAGTTTTAAGTCAAAGGAAAATTGTTCTCGGATTAAGAAGTTATGAAATACGACTACATTATGCAACGCAGTCGGTCGCCATAGAAATCATCAAAGTACTGCAAGTGTCGACAGATTTCTTGTTTCTTTGAAATACAGTTCACTACCAGAGTCAAGCTAGCCAGCACTAACGAACTAACTACCAGAGTCAAGCTAGCCAGCACTAACTCCAACGCACTAACAAAAAATTAGTTAAAATTATCGACTATTTTTCAAGTGTTTTCCGATCCCGATGTTAAACAACTGAAATTATTAGGCCGCCTTGCACCCAAACTAGAACTTGTGCTCATAAGGTGAGCCCGGATTCCTCGGGGACGGATGTATCCTCGAGGATTCCGGCGCCAAATTAGGCACTAGTGACAACGATTTCCGGCTCCAGGGTGCGGAGTAGACCTTAAGTGAACAAATTATTTCTGTAATGTAGCGTTCTAAACAAGGCGCTCTCCAAACATTACTTCACACAAAGATTGCTTATGACCTAAGTGTGTGTTATGATTTTGTTTCAAGGTTATTTTGTGAAGTTCAAGGTCATTGGAGGAAATTTCATAGGTTGTGTCTGCTTTATACTTTTTTAAGGAGAAACATTGGATATTGCTTTTTCATTTAAAGATTGCTGATGACCTGAGGAGGGGTCATGAACTTGACCCAGGGTCAGTTGTGCAAGTTCAAGGTCGTTTGAAAAATAAATGCTTCTTTCTTGTCTGTCATATCTACATGTAGTATACATGGAAATGATTAGAAGCTAAAATTTGACACAAAGATTGCTTGTGACATGTACTTAAATAAGTCCCGACTTGAACTTTGATCATCTGTGCAAGTTCAGTGTCACTATAAGAAAACGAAGCATCCATTATTTTCTAATAGATAAATACTTTAGTTATGATTTTGTTTTTCTTAGTGGGGAAGGAGGAATTATTTGCGAGGTTGCTCACAGAACCGCAAGTTAGTCCTCTGAGAGCACTCTCCCCCTTTCTCGCAACCAAAATTCACCTTAAATTAACTTAAAGGAAAATGAATTTTGGGGCATTGTTCCCCCTCCCCCAACACACATTTTAGTAGAAGGAAATATAAATTTTTATGGCAAATTGAAAACAAATTATATTAAACAAAATAAGTTATAGCTGCCTCACCCCCCCCCTCCCCTACCACTACCACGGATTAGATTTTGAAGATTAATTTTTTCTTTTATTGGCTTGTTAATACATTTCGGATAAATTTGTTCCCCGAAGCAAAAACGATGCTGAGTGCTTGCATGGCCAAACATAATACGGAGAGTTGTCCCTCCCACTATGCACCTCTCGTACAGCGCACCCTCAGGTTGGAGAAGCCGTCATCGTTTATTTTTGATTTTCTGAACTAACTTTTATCATATTGACAATCCTGTCTGATTAAAATCACCACCCTTCTGCTTACACTCATCAGGGTCTGATAGGTATCGATAACAATTCATCTTCACATGACCTCTATATTTGCACACAACCTAAATATATATCTCATTTACCAAATACATGACTTTATCTGTTAATGAGAGGTGCAACTCTTCAATACTCAGTCTGGGGGTTACATAGAAAGCAGGATTGAAATAATTTGCCTGTCTCCATTAAAAAAATTCCAATACATTTTCTAAAGCCCTGATTGGTCAGAATTTTAGGTCGGGTTAAGATGACCTCCTATCAATACCTGTCAGACCATGTAAGGAGAAGAGGGTGCTTTTAATCAGACTGATTGACAATCCTTTTCCGACAGGAAGCTGCAACGGAAGACCTCTTCGTTGCTTTGCAACGAGCTCGTCTCTAGTTTAGTTTATTATTTTGGCTAATTCCTTCATTATAGCCAACGCATACTCTTGTTTATTATTTTCCTTACAGGGTTTAGGGATTGGTTTACGCGGTTTAAGGAGTGGTTTGAAGCCTAGAAGTACTTTAGGGACTATTTCATCTATTTCCATATCTTCATTTAAGTGTACATTTGTGTTATCTAATGGTATTTCATAGTCTTGACCACTATTTTCATCACATTGTTTTGACTCAGGGGTCTCATCCAATTCTGAATCTACAGTCTGATCACTCTCGGTTTTGTACTATTCGTTTCATCATTAATATCCCACTTCTTAGAGCTCCACCTCCGCTCCGACCGGGGCTTGAACTCGCGACATCTGGAACCCACCCTCCTAGCAGTGAAGGGCCATCTCACTATCCTCTCGGCCATCTAGTCAAGACAAAAATCTTGCTTTGGATGACTAACGGAACCTAGTCCGCTTTCCGCGCACTACACGGTTGTTTGAGATACAAGCGACAATTTAAGAGGATCGGAGCGATTTGCATAGATATATACATATATCATTAGCACAAACGTTGCAATAACTCTCAAACTGATATACACCTCGCCATTGTCGTTTAACTGCAAAAAAAATTGTTCACCGGAATATGAACTTTGTTGGTCACGTGATCAAAGCCCGAAGAGCTTTTCAAACGATTTGATTACGAAGCAACCAAGTTTATATTCCGAAAATCTTTTTAACATGTTTATTACTTTTACTTACGCTTGAAAAGGGCAAATCGTGTAAAATCATCAACTTGTCGTGTTTTTAATGTTTACAATAATGCAACTGTCAAGCAATAAGCACGTGCGGTAATCATTGTAACGTCATTTAAAAGTTCACACATAATTGAAAGTTTTTGCTATTCTATAGGTTCGAATAAAGAAATATTTTTGCTAACGTAGATATGGGTATTTATTCTTAGAATAAAAAAAAGAAATTCAGCTGTTTTGTTAACTACACGCTCTGTTTTTTTTTTTTTTTGTCTTTTTAAAGTACTAACTACTAATGCTTGACTAGATTTGACGTAAAGAATCTATAAAGAAAGGAAAACTTGTGAATTGATTCCTATTCACAACAAACAAGAAGCAGCGTCTGCAAGTAATTTTGTTTTTTTAAAAGAAATATTTCTTTTGAAGCTAAAAAGAGAAAATCGTGTTGAATAAATTTTGAAAGTGACACTTATTTTACATGGGATTAATGACCCGTACATATAGCATTCTTTATTTATAAGTTGTGTAAGAAATAACGTTATTCCTTAACTACGGTTGTTCTGCACAGTACATGTAGCTATAAAAATCTTATAACTCGATGCCGTAAATTTCCAGTCAGCTTATTTTTTTTTTGGTTTTGGTAAAGTTTATTTTAAAAAAACCCCAACGTTAAAATTCATGAAGCTTAGATTTTTAAATCATTGCAATTAACATAATAATAAGATTACTTGTTTTGCTAAAATGTTAACGAATCAGTTTCATACAAACACAACTAAATGATTTAGGATTCAAAACAGATCAATCGATATTTTTTTCCGGAATCGTCTGCAGTTAGTCTAGTATTAGATCATGTTCCCTAGCTACAACCTTCAGGAAGTGGTATGGTGTCCCCTGTATTTGGTCTGGTCTCCCAGTTGCACTGTGAAATTTATGACAAATATCTGTGTAAAACCTGTAAAGAGTAAATATTCCTGCTGAATCCAAAAACCACAGAGTTCTGCCATTCAAAAAGCGGAAATTACTTCGAAATGTACAAAATATTCCACAAAAACATGTGAACGTTTCTGCAAACAACGTAAGATCACTATTTAAACGCTTTCCTTTTCACCAAAGGAACATCAATCTTAGGACGTCGTAGACATTTTAAAAAAGTTTAGAAAGCAAAAGAAAAAAAAAGATTTTTAAAAAGTTATCTACAGAGAGACTTATAATTACAAGACAAAAAAGTACAGTTTATTTACTGAGCTTTGACACGTAGAAAATTCACATAAAACAAATTAAGTCTGGTTATATGTCAATCTATTACCACAAAGCTTTTAATGTTGATTCCTCGCACTCTACCAGACAGCTCCATGATGAACCCTTGATTATTAAAATATAAACACTAATTATAAACACAATACAATACGCAGTTAGCCTTTCCGATGTGTTGAAGAAATGGGCATGCGGACAATGAGAGTCTACAACCTCCATGGTGCACTACTGAATTCAATCGAAACTAAATCAGGGTACAGGCCAAGGGACATAGAAATGACAGGGAGTGGGGATCTATTTTATGCTAATTACACTGATAGAACTGTGAACACGATACAAAATGCACATACACAAGAAGTGATAAGCCTCTACATTGGAGACCTCTTGGTGTATGTTGTAACTCCTCTGAAGACCTCCTGGTTGTCATGGACACTGATGATAAAAAAACAAAAGTTGTGCGCTACTCTGGCTCTACAGAGTAACAAATTATTCAGTATAATGCAGAGCCTCTCTATTCAGCTGATGGAATATCTAGCATTAAATATAAATACGTGAGAACAGAAACCAAGATGTATGTTTATCTGACTTGATTTCCCATGCAGTAGTGGTTGTTATTAAGGCTGGGAAACTCCGTTTAACATACATTGGTACGGTATCTACTACCAAAGAATCATTTGAACCATATGGTATCACAACAGACAGCCAGGGTCGGATCCTGACGGCAGATAGTAACAATTCAGTTTTCATATCTTAGATAAAGACGAACAGTTCATTTTGCTACATGGATTTTTGAGACAGTTGACAGTTTATTATTGTCATTTTTCAAGAAAATCCAGTATTATAAGTGATCAAACAACTGTGTTTACATTCATAATGAAATAAATGAAAAAGCGTGAATGTTGCGTTTTTTATTGCTATAATAGCAATGACCATTGATAGTAAACAATAACTGTTAATCTGATTCACATTGATATGAATGCACATGTAATGTATCATATCAGATACAATTTAAGTTTCTACAATAAATCTTTACACAATTGAATTATTACATATTGGCTTGAACATGTTACAAAATGAATTTTGAATTACAAACTATATCATTCCAAACTAATTGAAATAAGATTGTCCTTACTAAATATTATCACTGCTAATGGTATCAGAATAAAATCTGTTTAAACCTCCAAGAGACAAGAAAAAGACAAATATCGATTAACAGAGGTCGTTTCAGAGCGTTAGGTACAAACCCTTTATGCAATTCTTTATATCAGATAATTAAATTTAATTTAAATGCAAAAGAATCTTTCATGTCTGTTTTGTACTGTCAATAAATTGAACAAAATTTGAAATATCACATCGTTAATGTATGCTTGATTGCAAAAGGGTAGAGTGATGAATAACTGATGACCCCGTGTTCTATTAATATCCATTTTTATGAATAGACGACGTGTTCTGATTTAAATAATGAACAAAGGTTGAAAGATAACTACGAATGAACTAGATAGAATGGCATATATCTTTGAAGGAAACTCCAAGTCTTGAAATACTTACTAGTATGCAGGACCGACATGACAACCTTCATCCAGACTAGGAAGAATTATTATAACTTGGATTCTCCATGTTCGATAAGGGTTTGTAGTTATAGATTTTAGAACGGTTAGTTTACATGACACGAGATGAATAAATGAAAGGGGTAAAATCAGATTACATCCAGTTAAAATTCTTGACAGACGTTTATTTTAGAAATAGATTGTAAATACATGTTGGTAATGGACTGATGAAATTATGTAAGAGAAGGAGGTGGTAATTTTATCAATCAACTTTATGAAGTGAAGTAAATGTGAAACAGTTCTAATTACTCTTAATGATTTAGACTATTGTAAACAGGTAAACATATCTGTTGACTAATCTTATTACTTCTAACCATTTCGCGTCATTGATCACCATATAACAAATACACGTTTACAAAATAAAAGGGTAGTTAATTAAGCTTAGGCCTGCATGGACAGTTTATTGAAGTTTATTTTAGGAAAGGTTGTTTTCTTATTCTTACATGTTATCGTAAAACCTCAAAAAATATGTTTTAGGTAAACTGACCGCAATTTAAGAAACTCCTTTAGTTTGATTTATCAACAAGTGGTGAATTTAATTGAGCACTTATCATAATGAACATTATCAGTCAGATAATGAATAATGTGCAATATTTGGCACTTTTGATACTTGACCACAATTTTGACATCAACCACGCTGCAACAAAATAAGTAACATGTCGAAGACGAGTGAAAATCTCCATCTCGAAAGCGCTTGATTCCTAATTTCGTTTTTCGTATGGTCTTTAAATGTTTACCTTCAAATATTTTCAACTAATCAAACACAGAAAGGCCAATAGTTTGTGATCAATGTATTTTTAAAGTATTTCTGTTTCATTTTAAACAATTATATGACATGAAACTTATAGGAGTGACCCGGAATTGGAGACGACCCCGAATTGGCGACTTCGCTGCAATTTTGTCAATAAACTTTATGAAGTGAAAATAAATGGGAATCAGCGAAAATCCTCCTAAAGTGAGCTTTGTGAGCCTAATATCATTAATATAGAAAACAATAATTATTGTAAACTGCGCACATAGGTTTTAAAGAAATTAATCCTCGTTTTAAAAAATCAAACAAAGTTAAGCCTTATTTTCATTTGTTTAAATCTCCAAGAAATGAAATCTTTTCTTTAATTGTTGGTCCCATTTGACACGAGGGAATAAAACATTACAGCTTTATGAAATTTATATTGCACTCAGTGCATAACAAAAAGTACATAGTAAATTCTTTAGAAATATAAATGAAAGTATATATAATTAATATATAAAAACGATGGACAATGTTTATAGTATCCCAGAATAACGATCATATTAATATTATATCAGTATCAAAGGATCTACAGTACAAAAGTAAAGATCAAACACACAATTTTATCTTTTCCAGTCTGATTTTATACTGTCATAACAAAGGGTGTTTTGCTAAACTGATCTTCAAATTGTAGTAAAGTTAGAAAGCTGTTATGCTGCATGATATATTGGAAATATAAATATAAGAATCACTTTTCTCTCAATTTCAGAATTGTCTATAGTTGTGAAGAAATTTGACCATGAATCCTGATTACAGCCTCCAGGATTCTCCACACGACAGACCGCTCATTGATGTACCACGGATCATCACAGAGGTAAACACAAAGTATGGATTACGCAGCGTGTCTTGTGCGAGTGATAAAGATATCTGGACATGTGGTAATGACAACAAGATGAGACTCTACAACCTGCAGGGGGAACTAGTGAAGTCAGTCCCAACCACGTCTGGGAACACACCATCAGATATAGCAGTGACAAGGAGTAGGGATCTAGTGTATACTGATAGAGATGATAAAACTGTGAACATAGTGAATCCACAGATACAGACAGTAATCAGATCAAAGGGGTGGAGACCTCGTGGTGTCTGTAGTACCTCCTCTGGTGACCTCCTGGTTGTCATGAACAGTGAAGATTATATTATACAATCAAAAGTTGTTTGTTACTCTGGCTCCACAGTTAAACAAAGTATTCAGTACGATGACAAAGGACAACCTCTCTATTCATCTGGTAACACTAAATACATCAGTGAGAACAGGAACCTAGATATCTGTGTGTCAGACAATGGAGCCCGTGCTGTAGTGGTGGTCAATCAGGCCGGGAAACTCCGGTTTACCTACAGTCCTCCCTCTACTACCAGGGGATCATTTATACCATATGGCATCACAACAGACAGCCAGGGTCGGATCCTGACAGCAAACTTTGGTAACAACCGTATCCACATCCTGGATCAGGACGGACAGTTCCTCCGCTACATTGACAACTGTCATTTACAGGATCCATGGGGTTTATGTGTGGACACCAGAGACAATCTCTTTGTGACTGAGTACGAGACTGGTAAAGTGAAGAAAATTCAATATTGTGTGTAAATAAACTGTACATGTGTATATACATACACAATCTGATTAAAAAAGATCTTTGATCATCTCCGACAAATTCGATGCCGCTACACAAAGATCATGATGCAAACTTAGACTTAAGTCAAAACTTGTACACCGTCTTAATGTCTCCTTATTGGAAACACTAACAAAATTGAAATGCTATTAAACATTTCTTGGTATTACATTGTTACTTACAAATTTTAATTGTCATATCACAACAAACAATTATTTTATAACTTATTAAAATTTTGACTTAAGTCTGAAATTGCTTCATGATCCTGAGGCCTGAAGACATCCGTCAGAATAAACTTTGTATTAACCAATGAAATCTTCGCTGGCAAAGTCGTTAGAGGCTACGCCAATTCGATAAGTCTCGGGGGTATCCGAAAGATAAAGCTTGAAATTTACTTCCGAAAAAAAAATGGCGGCGCCCACGAATAAACGAGACAATAGCAGTACCCCTAAAAAAGTGTACCCGCTAGGAAATTCCCGTCTCGTGTGTAAGCCTTCCTCCTGAGTAATCACCAAGTCCAATTGTTGGTTACCAAGTAGTTTATTAACAAGCGTGATCGTATAGTAGATATTACAACCATTAAAAGCAGTTCAAATCAAAGAATCTACTTAACATAATTTTACATGAGTATTTATAACATTTTACTAATGATGGACAGTTCTGACTAGTTCGGCCCATCTACAATGATCATGAGTGAACATTTAGTGTTCAAGTTCCAGAGTTATATTTTATTTTTAAATAAAGTAACAAAACTGTCAAAACTGTCTATCAAAGAGTATAGATGCAGGATTTGAGTCTCCGAGTCCTGAGTCTCGGCGTCCCCCATCTGGGTATGAAGCATCACTTACTCATAATACATTCATTCATACATGGCTAAAAGGTTACAAAGGTTAACTAGAATAAGCAATACATGACTCAATATAGAGTACCAGAACTATCGATGCAGACACAGAATCGCCCAATATGACAATTTGTTTATAAACTCTCAATTTGGATATTATTATGCCCGTATTATGCACCTGGTTTCATAACATCATTTAGGAATACTACGCAGTGCTATAAGAGTCACAGAGTTCGTTCTGTTAGTTATCATTACCACAATTAATTGCGCAGTATCTAGGTATACATAAGTATCATAGTGACCAATATGTAATACTAGCAATTCAAGGTAATAGCATGGCTATCTGTTTACATACGTCCCCCAAACAAAAGAAATATCCCGAAGGGGGATTTCTCATGGCTGGCGCCCGGAATAGGAAAGCGTCCTTGATCTCCCCTTGGTCAGATGAACTTTCTAGTGACATACCAGTCAGAACATCTATGTTAAGAGATAGTATCAAGTGACATGTTTCCACCTCCAGCTTGGAACATCATTCATATACAAAAACAAATCTATAACCAGGATGTATACATAAAATCATATAGTTTGATTATATCGTATAACAATCATGAAAACGATAATGAATAAAGTATGACAATAATGACCAGAATGAAATAATCATAATTAAAGATAATCGTAATTCACATCCAAGTAATGATAAGTATGGTTAAGTTTAATGTCATATATATATATACTAAGTTAAGGCATGCTTGTAAGTTCACAAAACATCTCTTCCTTCTAAGGGTGGAGTTAATGTACTAGCTTCATAGGTTCGGAGTCCATCGGTTTCTTTCTGTAGTTTTCCAGAGCGAATACGGAAAATCATCGGCACCCGTGGATAGAGGGTTGGCGCGGATGGCGAGGCGGCTTCTCGCGGAACATCTCCTGCGTTCCTCTGTGGCGTAGACATCGCGGCCTTCTCTTCCAGGTATATACGTGCAAGCTCTGGGTCCGGTCTATAATATTTGGCCCATGGAGATTCTTCATTTTTCTTCTCTCCAAGTAATTGTTGTGCTAGTTTGGTCGAAATTGTCCCCGTACTATTGGTCATTTTGCGAGTTTCGAGTCTTCCGCTGCTATGGGGTTTCTCTTGGATCCTAACGTTTTTTCGAGATTGGTTTAAGTTCAATGGTATCACTAGAGGTCCATTTCTCTGGATTCACAGAACAAAATGCATTGTTCTTGGAAGAACCTTTCTTATCTCCGTCACTACCCCTTTTTCGACAACCTGACCAGCAACCACCACAGCATATACCTCCCCACTTTTTAATAATTTTGCGTTTCTCAATACAAAGTCCTATCGTTATTGTTACTGCCAAAGTTAAACACACATTAAACCAGGGACTTTCCACCCAAGATGATGATTTCATGGGTTGCAGATTAGTTATTGGCAATTCCGCCATAAGTGCATTCATAGGGAAAACCTTAACATCTTTTAATTTGTCAGAAATCTTAATTTGTCTTGAATTTTCAAATTACTTTCTTGATTTTAATATTAAGTAAAGATAATGAACCATGAAACCCGAGCAACCTTGTCCCATACTCAAAATTCCGATCGCAATATTTGATTGTTTTTACCAATAATATTAATTCACTTACAAAAATCAGTCACTTAAACGCTGTCTCATGTATTTCGAGTATATGAAATATCTTTTTTCTACTCCGCATATACAAATTACCGAGGTGCTATGTCCGCGATTGCTAGTCGGCGTATCTCATTATCTGTTTTAATGTCACAGGGGGTCATCCTGTCATACCTTTTTAAAAGCGTGCAAAATATACAAAGCTAAGCTTATTCAAGATTATTTACATCTACATGTACGATAAATATAACTTATTTAGGTCTTCCGTTGTGCTTGTAAGATTATTCTTATTTTTCTTTTTCTTTTTTTTCCTAGATGCGAACTTTGAGGCTTGATATCTTGCTCATTTCTGAACGGTTTTTGCTCAAATTTTCAGGGCTTATAGACATTACAAAACACTATCTAGAACATTTTAAAAATTTTTAGGGCCTTTGGTTTCCAGACAAAGGCTCCGAGACTATGATAGCAGGGAATGGGAATCCAACGAATTTGAATAACAGACATTGAAGTTGTGCACATCGATTTTTGTTTTTGGATTACGTTTTTTATTTAGAAAAAGGTAGGGGGTTAAAAAATAGGATTCCAAAAAGTACGAAAATTTAGACATATTTTTCTTTGTATCTTTTAAACGAAAAATATTTGGTTAAGACATGTAGAATAAAAGTTGTGTAGAATGTTATTGGGCTTTCATTTGACACCAATAAAAAAGGGCTGGCCCCTAAAAATAAGGGCCAATAGCGCTTGAAAGTTTTTGCCTAATAACTCAAAAACGGTTAGGATTTCGATATGGCTGTCGCTGGAAAAGTTGTTTGTTGGGATCTCATAAAGGTCGTTACAATGTTATTTTGTTAGTGATTTGTGTTTTATGAGTGTAAAAAAGCTGTACACGTTTACATATACCTCTGTTTAATTTGGCAAGTTAACGAAAGTCTATGTGTGAAACTGACAAAAGTTACCAAAGAAAGTATGCTGGTTTATACAGAAATTCTTTTAAGAATAAATTTTTTTAGGAGTTTCATGTCTGTTTTGTACTGTCAATAAATTGAACAAAATTTGAAATATCACATCGTTAATGTATGCTTGATTGCAAAAGGGTAGAGTGATGAATAACTGATGACCCCGTGTTCTATTAATATCCATTTTTATGAATAGACGACGTGTTCTGATTTAAATAATGAACAAAGGTTGAAAGATAACTACGAATGAACTAGATAGAATGGCATATATCTTTGAAGGAAACTCCAAGTCTTGAAATACTTACTAGTATGCAGGACCGACATGACAACCTTCATCCAGACTAGGAAGAATTATTATAACTTGGATTCTCCATGTTCGATAAGGGTTTGTAGTTATAGATTTTAGAACGGTTAGTTTACATGACACGAGATGAATAAATGAAAGGGGTAAAATCAGATTACATCCAGTTAAAATTCTTGACAGACGTTTATTTTAGAAATAGATTGTAAATACATGTTGGTAATGGACTGATGAAATTATGTAAGAGAAGGAGGTGGTAATTTTATCAATCAACTTTATGAAGTGAAGTAAATGTGAAACAGTTCTAATTACTCTTAATGATTTAGACTATTGTAAACAGGTAAACATATCTGTTGACTAATCTTATTACTTCTAACCATTTCGTGTCATTGATCACCATATAACAAATACACGTTTACAAAATAAAAGGGTAGTTAATTAAGCTTAGGCCTGCATGGACAGTTTATTGAAGTTTATTTTAGGAAAGGTTGTTTTCTTATTCTTACATGTTATCGTAAAACCTCAAAAAATATGTTTTAGGTAAACTGACCGCAATTTAAGAAACTCCTTTAGTTTGATTTATCAACAAGTGGTGAATTTAATTGAGCACTTATCATAATGAACATTATCAGTCAGATAATGAATAATGTGCAATATTTGGCACTTTTGATACTTGACCACAATTTTGACATCAACCACGCTGCAACAAAATAAGTAACATGTCGAAGACGAGTGAAAATCTCCATCTCGAAAGCGCTTGATTCCTAATTTCGTTTTTCGTATGGTCTTTAAATGTTTACCTTCAAATATTTTCAACTAATCAAACACAGAAAGGCCAATAGTTTGTGATCAATGTATTTTTAAAGTATTTCTGTTTCATTTTAAACAATTATATGACATGAAACTTATAGGAGTGACCCGGAATTGGAGACGACCCCGAATTGGCGACTTCGCTGCAATTTTGTCAATAAACTTTATGAAGTGAAAATAAATGGGAATCAGCGAAAATCCTCCTAAAGTGAGCTTTGTGAGCCTAATATCATTAATATAGAAAACAATAATTATTGTAAACTGCGCACATAGGTTTTAAAGAAATTAATCCTCGTTTTAAAAAATCAAACAAAGTTAAGCCTTATTTTCATTTGTTTAAATCTCCAAGAAATGAAATCTTTTCTTTAATTGTTGGTCCCATTTGACACGAGGGAATAAAACATTACAGCTTTATGAAATTTATATTGCACTCAGTGCATAACAAAAAGTACATAGTAAATTCTTTAGAAATATAAATGAAAGTATATATAATTAATATATAAAAACGATGGACAATGTTTATAGTATCCCAGAATAACGATCATATTAATATTATATCAGTATCAAAGGATCTACAGTACAAAAGTAAAGATCAAACACACAATTTTATCTTTTCCAGTCTGATTTTATACTGTCATAACAAAGGGTGTTTTGCTAAACTGATCTTCAAATTGTAGTAAAGTTAGAAAGCTGTTATGCTGCATGATATATTGGAAATATAAATATAAGAATCACTTTTCTCTCAATTTCAGAATTGTCTATAGTTGTGAAGAAATTTGACCATGAATCCTGATTACAGCCTCCAGGATTCTCCACACGACAGACCGCTCATTGATGTACCACGGATCATCACAGAGGTAAACACAAAGTATGGATTACGCAGCGTGTCTTGTGCGAGTGATAAAGATATCTGGACATGTGGTAATGACAACAAGATGAGACTCTACAACCTGCAGGGGGAACTAGTGAAGTCAGTCCCAACCACGTCTGGGAACACACCATCAGATATAGCAGTGACAAGGAGTAGGGATCTAGTGTATACTGATAGAGATGATAAAACTGTGAACATAGTGAATCCACAGATACAGACAGTAATCAGATCAAAGGGGTGGAGACCTCGTGGTGTCTGTAGTACCTCCTCTGGTGACCTCCTGGTTGTCATGAACAGTGAAGATTATATTATACAATCAAAAGTTGTTTGTTACTCTGGCTCCACAGTTAAACAAAGTATTCAGTACGATGACAAAGGACAACCTCTCTATTCATCTGGTAACACTAAATACATCAGTGAGAACAGGAACCTAGATATCTGTGTGTCAGACAATGGAGCCCGTGCTGTAGTGGTGGTCAATCAGGCCGGGAAACTCCGGTTTACCTACAGTCCTCCCTCTACTACCAGGGGATCATTTATACCATATGGCATCACAACAGACAGCCAGGGTCGGATCCTGACAGCAAACTTTGGTAACAACCGTATCCACATCCTGGATCAGGACGGACAGTTCCTCCGCTACATTGACAACTGTCATTTACAGGATCCATGGGGTTTATGTGTGGACACCAGAGACAATCTCTTTGTGACTGAGTACGAGACTGGTAAAGTGAAGAAAATTCAATATTGTGTGTAAATAAACTGTACATGTGTATATACATACACAATCTGATTAAAAAAGATCTTTGATCATCTCCGACAAATTCGATGCCGCTACACAAAGATCATGATGCAAACTTAGACTTAAGTCAAAACTTGTACACCGTCTTAATGTCTCCTTATTGGAAACACTAACAAAATTGAAATGCTATTAAACATTTCTTGGTATTACATTGTTACTTACAAATTTTAATTGTCATATCACAACAAACAATTATTTTATAACTTATTAAAATTTTGACTTAAGTCTGAAATTGCTTCATGATCCTGAGGCCTGAAGACATCCGTCAGAATAAACTTTGTATTAACCAATGAAATCTTCGCTGGCAAAGTCGTTAGAGGCTACGCCAATTCGATAAGTCTCGGGGGTATCCGAAAGATAAAGCTTGAAATTTACTTCCGAAAAAAAAATGGCGGCGCCCACGAATAAACGAGACAATAGCAGTACCCCTAAAAAAGTGTACCCGCTAGGAAATTCCCGTCTCGTGTGTAAGCCTTCCTCCTGAGTAATCACCAAGTCCAATTGTTGGTTACCAAGTAGTTTATTAACAAGCGTGATCGTATAGTAGATATTACAACCATTAAAAGCAGTTCAAATCAAAGAATCTACTTAACATAATTTTACATGAGTATTTATAACATTTTACTAATGATGGACAGTTCTGACTAGTTCGGCCCATCTACAATGATCATGAGTGAACATTTAGTGTTCAAGTTCCAGAGTTATATTTTATTTTTAAATAAAGTAACAAAACTGTCAAAACTGTCTATCAAAGAGTATAGATGCAGGATTTGAGTCTCCGAGTCCTGAGTCTCGGCGTCCCCCATCTGGGTATGAAGCATCACTTACTCATAATACATTCATTCATACATGGCTAAAAGGTTACAAAGGTTAACTAGAATAAGCAATACATGACTCAATATAGAGTACCAGAACTATCGATGCAGACACAGAATCGCCCAATATGACAATTTGTTTATAAACTCTCAATTTGGATATTATTATGCCCGTATTATGCACCTGGTTTCATAACATCATTTAGGAATACTACGCAGTGCTATAAGAGTCACAGAGTTCGTTCTGTTAGTTATCATTACCACAATTAATTGCGCAGTATCTAGGTATACATAAGTATCATAGTGACCAATATGTAATACTAGCAATTCAAGGTAATAGCATGGCTATCTGTTTACATACGTCCCCCAAACAAAAGAAATATCCCGAAGGGGGATTTCTCATGGCTGGCGCCCGGAATAGGAAAGCGTCCTTGATCTCCCCTTGGTCAGATGAACTTTCTAGTGACATACCAGTCAGAACATCTATGTTAAGAGATAGTATCAAGTGACATGTTTCCACCTCCAGCTTGGAACATCATTCATATACAAAAACAAATCTATAACCAGGATGTATACATAAAATCATATAGTTTGATTATATCGTATAACAATCATGAAAACGATAATGAATAAAGTATGACAATAATGACCAGAATGAAATAATCATAATTAAAGATAATCGTAATTCACATCCAAGTAATGATAAGTATGGTTAAGTTTAATGTCATATATATATATACTAAGTTAAGGCATGCTTGTAAGTTCACAAAACATCTCTTCCTTCTAAGGGTGGAGTTAATGTACTAGCTTCATAGGTTCGGAGTCCATCGGTTTCTTTCTGTAGTTTTCCAGAGCGAATACGGAAAATCATCGGCACCCGTGGATAGAGGGTTGGCGCGGATGGCGAGGCGGCTTCTCGCGGAACATCTCCTGCGTTCCTCTGTGGCGTAGACATCGCGGCCTTCTCTTCCAGGTATATACGTGCAAGCTCTGGGTCCGGTCTATAATATTTGGCCCATGGAGATTCTTCATTTTTCTTCTCTCCAAGTAATTGTTGTGCTAGTTTGGTCGAAATTGTCCCCGTACTATTGGTCATTTTGCGAGTTTCGAGTCTTCCGCTGCTATGGGGTTTCTCTTGGATCCTAACGTTTTTTCGAGATTGGTTTAAGTTCAATGGTATCACTAGAGGTCCATTTCTCTGGATTCACAGAACAAAATGCATTGTTCTTGGAAGAACCTTTCTTATCTCCGTCACTACCCCTTTTTCGACAACCTGACCAGCAACCACCACAGCATATACCTCCCCACTTTTTAATAATTTTGCGTTTCTCAATACAAAGTCCTATCGTTATTGTTACTGCCAAAGTTAAACACACATTAAACCAGGGACTTTCCACCCAAGATGATGATTTCATGGGTTGCAGATTAGTTATTGGCAATTCCGCCATAAGTGCATTCATAGGGAAAACCTTAACATCTTTTAATTTGTCAGAAATCTTAATTTGTCTTGAATTTTCAAATTACTTTCTTGATTTTAATATTAAGTAAAGATAATGAACCATGAAACCCGAGCAACCTTGTCCCATACTCAAAATTCCGATCGCAATATTTGATTGTTTTTACCAATAATATTAATTCACTTACAAAAATCAGTCACTTAAACGCTGTCTCATGTATTTCGAGTATATGAAATATCTTTTTTCTACTCCGCATATACAAATTACCGAGGTGCTATGTCCGCGATTGCTAGTCGGCGTATCTCATTATCTGTTTTAATGTCACAGGGGGTCATCCTGTCATACCTTTTTAAAAGCGTGCAAAATATACAAAGCTAAGCTTATTCAAGATTATTTACATCTACATGTACGATAAATATAACTTATTTAGGTCTTCCGTTGTGCTTGTAAGATTATTCTTATTTTTCTTTTTCTTTTTTTTCCTAGATGCGAACTTTGAGGCTTGATATCTTGCTCATTTCTGAACGGTTTTTGCTCAAATTTTCAGGGCTTATAGACATTACAAAACACTATCTAGAACATTTTAAAAATTTTTAGGGCCTTTGGTTTCCAGACAAAGGCTCCGAGACTATGATAGCAGGGAATGGGAATCCAACGAATTTGAATAACAGACATTGAAGTTGTGCACATCGATTTTTGTTTTTGGATTACGTTTTTTATTTAGAAAAAGGTAGGGGGTTAAAAAATAGGATTCCAAAAAGTACGAAAATTTAGACATATTTTTCTTTGTATCTTTTAAACGAAAAATATTTGGTTAAGACATGTAGAATAAAAGTTGTGTAGAATGTTATTGGGCTTTCATTTGACACCAATAAAAAAGGGCTGGCCCCTAAAAATAAGGGCCAATAGCGCTTGAAAGTTTTTGCCTAATAACTCAAAAACGGTTAGGATTTCGATATGGCTGTCGCTGGAAAAGTTGTTTGTTGGGATCTCATAAAGGTCGTTACAATGTTATTTTGTTAGTGATTTGTGTTTTATGAGTGTAAAAAGCTGTACACGTTTACATGTACCTCGTTTAATTTGGCAAGTTAACGAAAGTCTATGTGCGTGCAACTGGCATAAAGTTACCAAAGAAAGTATGCTGGTTTATACAGGAAATTTCTTTTAAGAATAGATTTTTTTAGGAGTTTATGTCAGTTTTGTTAAGTTCTTATAGTGCACAATCCCTAAAACGAGAATCGGAAAACAAAACATTCTTCTTCCTTTGTAGTAAAACACAAAGAACGGATTTAAAATAAATCTATGTATTACATTTGAGTTTTCATACTGCATGCATTTAAAATCTACCTTGAATCAGAGCTATGTGTGTACCGTTACGTAAGCTATCCCTCACCCGTGGCCTAGAAAATCGGTCACCATGGTCGCGACGGGGCTAACTAGCGGTCAGCGGTTATCTAATACACTAGAGTTGCGTCTCCCATATATGAGTTTATTTAGCCGCGAACTCTATAATTGTTTTAGTTTATATACCCGTAAATAAAATACAAGATCTGTTTTAATTTCTTCATGTTATAAGAGTTTGTCCATCTTGTTTTTTTTTAATTAAACATTAGAGTGTAAATTAAGAAGACGTTCTGAAAATTTATAAAGGCGATATTACTACAAATCGGAAACTTCGTCAGACTTAAATTAATGGTTGGTTTGTAGGTCTAAACTGTTTTTAAATCCATACAAATATTGTTTTAAATCAACAAACAACCCACAAATATTAAAACTTTTATATGATGATCATCCCTCGCACATGGCCGAGGAGATCCCGCGCGAGTGGACAGGTTTGTGTTCTTCTACATGTACCTTATCACGCGTGCATGTTTCAGACTTTCGTACGAACACAACTATTTTTTTTATCATGATTTCAACTATGATATTGGTTTAAGATGAAAAGATAAATTTATTTTACATGTACAGTTGATTTAGCAATGATTAATACGATTGCGCACAAGGTAGTTTATTATAATCAAAGTTCCATATGTTTCATGTTTGCGGTAGGTGTTGGCACGAGAAAAGGATGTCCTGAATTGAGGCATTCGAGTTTTTTTTAATTGGCAAAAAGATAATCAGAGTTGTCGAAAATCATTTTTTTTGGCGACTTCTTCTTATGTGTAACATGTTCACTTTCCCACCCGTTTGTTTATTCGGTCAGTCTGTGTTAATTCAATCGCAGTGTGCGACCGAAAATCTTGTGTCGCTTCAGCGCACACAGCTGAGAACATCTATAGCCCTAGTCGGGTTATGTTTGTGGCCGCAGATCATCAATTGTTGTGTAATTGAGTAGCAATGAAGGTTATAGAATATTATTGAGTATCGAAGTGTGCTTTCACTACAGTGGTCAAGTGGGCTATTATTCGAAGTCAATCATCTTCACATTATACATGTAGGTGCGAAATCGTAATCGGATAACGTTGCTAATAAATCAACCTGTTGAACACGCTAAAATTCTACAGATATGAACGGAATGATATATTATACTTAAAATTTTTAAGTCAAAGGAAAATTGTTCTCGGATTAAGAAGTTATGAAATACGACTACATTATCCAACGCAGTCGGTCGCCATAGAAATCATCAAAGTACTGCAACTGTCGACAGATTTCTTGTTTCTTTGAAATACAGTTCACTACCAGAGTCAAGCTAGCCAGCACCAACGAACTAACTACCAGAGTCAAGCTAGCCAGCACTAACTCCAACGCACTAACAAAAAATTAGTTAAAATTATCGACTATTTTTCAAGTGTTTTTCGATCCCGATGTTAAACAACTGAAATTATTAGGCCGCCTTGCACCCAAACTAGGATTTGTGCTCATAAGGTGAGCCCGGATTCCTCGGGGACGGGTGTACCCTCGAGGATTCCGGCGCCAAATCGTTGTCACTAGTGACAACGATTTCCGGCGCCAGGGCCCGGAGTAGACCTTAAGTGAACTAATTATTTCTGTAATTTAGCGTTCTAAACAAGGCGCTTTCCAAACATTACTTCACACAAAGATTGCTTATGACCTAAGTGTGTGTTATGATTTTGTTTCAAGGTTATTTTGTGAAGTTCAAGGTCATTGGAAGAAATTTCATAAGTTGTGTCTGCTTTATACTGTTTTTAAGGAGAAACATTGGATATTGCTTTTTCATTTAAAGATTGCTGATGACCTGAGGATGGGTCATGAACTTGACCCAGGGTCAGTTGTGCAAGTTCAAGGTCGTTTGAAAAATAAATGCTTCTTTCTTGTCTGTCATATCTACATGTAGTATACATGGAAATGATTAGAAGCTAAAATTTGACACAAAGATTGCTTGTGACATGTACTTAAATAAGTCCCGACTTGAACTTTGATCATCTGTGCAAGTTCAGTGTCACTATAAGAAAACGAAGCATCCATTATTTTCTAATAGATAAATACTTTAGTTATGATTTTGTTTTTCTTAGTGGGGAAGAAGGAATTATTTGCGAGGTTGCTCACAGAACCGCCAGTTAGTCCACGGAGAGCACTCTCCCCCTTTCTCGCAACCAAAATTCACCTTAAATTAACTTAGAGGAAACTGAATTTTGGGGCATTGTTCCCCCCTCCCCCAACACACATTTTAGTAGAAGGAAATGTAAATTTTTATGGCAAGTTGAAAACAAATTATATTAAACAAAATAAGTTATAGCTGCCTCACACCCCCCTCCCCTACCACTACCACGGATTAGATTTTGAAGATTAATTTTTTCTTTTATTAGCTTGTTAATACATTTCGGATAAATTTGTTCCCCGAAGCAAAAACGATGCTGAGTGCTTGCATGGCCAAACATAATACGGAGAGTTGTCCCTCCCACTATGCACCTCTCGTACAGCGCACCCTCAGGTTGGAGAAGCCGTCATCGTTTATTTTTGATTTTCTGAACTTACTTTTATCATATTGACAATCCTGTCTGATTAAAATCACCACCCTTCTGCTTACACTCATCAGGGTCTGATAGGTATCGATAACAATTCATCTTCACATGACCTCTATATTTGCACACAACCTAAATATATATCTCATTTACCAAATACATGACTTTATCTGTTAATGAGAGGTGCAACTCTTCAATACTCAGTCTGGGGGTTACATAGAAAGCAGGATCGAAATAATTTGCCTGTCTCCATTAAAAAAATTCCAATACATTTTCTAAAGCCCTGATTGGTCAGAATTTTAGGTCGGGTGAAGATGACCTCCTATCAATACATGTCAGACCCTGTAAGGAGAAGAGGGTGCTTTTAATCAGACTGATTGACAATCCTTTTCCGACAGGAAGCTGCAACGGAAGACCTCTTCGTTGCTTTACAACGAGCTCGTCTCTAGTTTAGTTTATTATTTTGGCTAATTCCTTCATTATAGCCAACGCATACTCTTGTTTATTATTTTCCCTACAGGGTTTAGGGATTGGTTTACGCGGTTTAAGGAGTGGTTTGAAGCCTAGAAGTACTTAAGGGACTATTTCATCTATTTCCATATCTTCATTTAAGTGTACATTTGTGTTATCTAAGGGTATTTCATAGTCTTGACCACTATTTTCATCACATTGTTTTGACTCAGGGGTCTCATCCAATTCCGAATCTACGGTCTGATCACTCTCGTACTTTTGTACTATTCGTTTCATCATTAATATCCCTCTTCTTAGAGCTCCACCTCCGCTCCGGCCGGGGCTTGAACTCGCGACATCTGGAACCCACCCTCCTAGCAGTGAAGGGCCATCTCACTATCCTCTCGGCCATCTAGTCAAGACAAAAATCTTGCTTTGGATGACTAACGGAACCTAGTCCGCTTTCCGCGCACCACACGGTTGTTTGAGATACAAGCGACAATTTAAGAGGATCGGAGCGATTTGCATAGATATATACATATATCATTAGCACAAACGTTGCAATAACTCTCAAACTGATATACACCTCGCCATTGTCGTTTAACTGCAAAAAAAATTGTTCACCGGAATATGAACTTTGTTGGTCACGTGATCAAAGCCCGAAGAGCTTTTCAAACGATTTGATTACGTACCAACCAAGTTTATATTCCGAAAAACTTTTTAACATGTTTATTACTTTTACTTACGCTTGAAAAAGGCAAATCGTGTAAAATCATCAACTTGTCGTGTTTTTAATGTTTACAATAATGCAACTGTCAAGCAATAAGCACGTGCGGTAATCATTGTAACGTCATTTAAATGTTCACACATAATTGAAAGTTTTTGCTATTCTATAGGTTCGAATAAAGAAATATTTTTGCTAACGCAGATATGGGTATTTATTCTTAGAATAAAAAAAAGAAATTCAGCTGTTTTGTTAACTACACGCTCTGTTTTTTTTTTTTTTGTTGTCTTTTTAAAGTACTAACTACTAATGCTTGACTAGATTTGACGTAAAGAATCTATAAAGAAAGGAAAACTTGTGAATTGATTCCTATTCACAACAAACAAGAAGCAGCGTCTGCAAGTAATTTTGTTTTTTTAAAAGAAATATTTCTTTTGAAGCTAAAAAGAAAAAATCGTGTTGAATAAATTTTGAAAGTGACACTTATTTTACATGCATGGGATTAATGACCCGTACATATAGCATTCTTTATTTATAAGTTGTGTAAGAAATAACGTTATTCCTTAACTACGGTTGTTCTGCACAGTACATGTAGCTATAAAAATCTTATAACTCGATGCCGTAAATTTCCAGTCAGCTTATTTTTTTTTTTGGTCTTGGTAAAGTTTATTTAAAAAAACCCAACGTTAAAATTCATGAAGCTTAGATTTTTAAATCATTGCAATTAACATAATAATAAGATTACTCGTTTTGCTAAAATGTTAACGAATCAGTTTCATACAAACACAACTAAATGATTTAGGATTCAAAACAGATCAATCGATATTTTTTTCCGGAATCGTCTGCAGTTAGTCTAGTATTAGATCATGTACCCTAGCTACAACCTTCAGGAAGTGGTATGGTGTCCCCTGTATTTGGTCTGGTCTCCCAGTTGCACTGTGAAATTTATGACAAATATCTGTGTAAAACCTGTAAAGAGTAAATATTCCTGCTGAATCCAAAAACCACAGAGTTCTGCCATTCAAAAAGCGGAAATTACTTCGAAATGTACAAAATATTCCACAAAAACATGTGAACGTTTCTGCAAACAACGTAAGATCACTATTTAAACGCTTTCCTTTTCACCAAAGGAACATCAGTCTTAGGACGTCGTAGACATTTTAAAAAAGTTTAGAAAGCAAAAGAAAAAAAAAGATTTTTAAAAAGTTATCTACAGAGAGACTTATAATTACAAGACAAAAAAGTACAGTTTATTTATTGAGCTTTGACACGTAGAAAATTCACATAAAACAAATTAAGTCTGGTTATATGTCAATCTATTACCACAAAGCTTTTAATGTTGATTCCTCGCACTCTACCAGACAGTTCCATGATGAACCCTTGATTATTAAAATATAAACACTAATTATAAACACAATACAATACGCAGTTTGCCTTTCCGATGTGTTGAAGAAATGGGTATGCGGACAATGAGAGTCTACAACCTCCATGGTGCACTACTGAATTCAATCGAAACTAAATCAGGGTACAGGCCAAGGGACATAGAAATGACAGGGAGTGGGGATCTATTTTATGCTGATTACACTGATAGAACTGTGAACACGATACAAAATGCACATACACAAGAAGTGATAAGCCTCTACATTGGAGACCTCTTGGTGTATGTTGTAACTCATCTGAAGACCTCCTGGTTGTCATGGACACTGATGATAAAAAAAACAAAAGTTGTGCGCTTCTCTGGCTCTACAGAGTAACAAATTATTCAGTATAATGCAGAGCCTCTCTATTCAGCTGATGGAATATCTAGCATTGTAACAACCGTTAATGATACAACGCCGCTTAATGATATAAATAGCATTAAGCGTTGCAATTGCAACGCTTAATGCAATAAATTCTTGCATTTACAGTTGACATGTTCAACTGTTAATGATAAATCGCCGCTTAATGATAGAATTGTATCATTAAGCGGTACAAATGCACAGCAACCTTAACGCTTAATGAAACAAGCAAATATCGACACCCTCAACCGCTAATGATACAAACTTTATATCATTAAGCGTTGCAGTCGCAACCGTTAATGATACAAAATTGTACAAAGACTAAAAGATAACATTTAAAACTCCTTGATAACACGATAAAAATAGTTCGTTAGTAAAAATAAATAATAGAATACTAATCAGTCCGAGAGTTATATGACGAGGAAAGCCCTGTCTGTAGCACTTTTCATCGCGCTTCCTTTAAGCAGCCGGTCTCCTAGGCAATCATGCAGATGTTTCAAACAATCTACATATTCAAGGTTTTATGCGCTAATATACTTGTGTATAAAGACAATCATGTGATGTGTGTATGCATTCGCTTCTGTTATTTGGTCACAGTATCATCTGTTTTTTTTCATTCAAAATTTGTTCAATGTACATGGTATAAATTTTATCAATTTGTTAAAAATATGTTTAAAATATGGATTAATTAATAAGGGTACTAGTATTTCAGCTAACATCATAATTAGTATTTTCATGTAAATTTAAGAGAAATGTTTGTTGAATCATTAAACCATTCTTGTTTAAATCCATTACGTAAAATGATTAGATTAAACTATGTCTACATACATAATTTTCTTATACAAGTATGAATACAGTATGGATACACAACTAAGTCATTTATTACTAATCATCATTAACCAGCGATTATCTAGCTACTGAATTCATCGATCAATGTGTATCATTGTATGCAATATAAAGATACTTAGTGACTATGCGTGCCGGAACTCCTATATACAATTTTGATTTCTACATAGAATTGATCTATAAAAAAACTTAAAATTAGGATTATTGAGCAAATTGAAGAAAATAAAAAGATTTAATTCCATTCATTTTTACAATTTTGTATCATTAACGGCTGCGACTGCAACGCTTAATGATATAAAGTTTGTATCATTAGCGGTTGAGGGTGTCGATATTTGCTTGTTTCATTAAGCGTTAAGGCTGCTGTGCATTTGTGCCGCTTAATGATACAATTCTATCATTAAGCGGCGATTTATCATTAACAGTTGAACATGTCAACTGTTAATGCAAGAATTTATTGCATTAAGCGTTGCAATTGCAACGCTTAATGCTATTTATATCATTAAGCGGCGTTGTATCATTAACGGTTGTTACATAGCATTAAATATATATACGTGAGAACAGACCCCAAGATGTATGTTTATCTGACTGGATTTCCCATGCAGTAGTGGTTGTTATTAAGGCTGGGAAACTCCGTTTAACATACATTGGTACGGTATCTACTACCAAAGAATCATTTGAACCATATGGTATCACAACAGACAGCCAGGGTCGGATCCTGACGGCAGATAGTAACAATTCAGTTTTCATATCTTAGATAAAGACGAACAGTTCATTTTGCTACATGGATTTTTGAGACAGTTGACAGTTTATTATTGTCATTTTTCAAGAAAATCCACTATTATATGTGATCAAACAACTGTGTTTACATTCATAATGAAATAAATGAAAAAGCGTGAATGTTGCGTTTTTTATTGCTATAATAGCAATGACCATTGATTGTAAACAATAACTGTTAATCTGATTCACATTGATATGAATGCACATGTAATGTATCATATCAGATACAATTTAAGTTTCTACAATAAATCTTTACACAATTGAATTATTACATATTGGCTTGAACATGTTACAAAATGAATTTTGAATTACAAACTATACCATTCCAAACTAATTGAAATAAGATTGTCCTTACTAAATATTATCACTGCTAATGGTATCAGAATAAAATCTGTTTAAACCTCCAGGAGACAAGAAAAAGACAAATATCGATTAACAGAGGTCGTTTCAGAGCGTTAGGTACAAACCCTTTATGCAATTCTTTATATCAGATAATTAAATTTAATTTAAATGCAAAAGAATCTTTCATGTCTGTTTTGTACTGTCAATAAATTGAACAAAATTTGAAATATCACATCGTTAATGTATGCTTGATTGCAAAAGGGTAGAGTGATGAATAACTGATGACCCCGTGTTCTATTAATATCCATTTTTATGAATAGACGACGTGTTCTGATTTAAATAATGAACAAAGGTTGAAAGATAACTACGAATGAACTAGATAGAATGGCATATATCTTTGAAGGAAACTCCAAGTCTTGAAATACTTACTAGTATGCAGGACCGACATGACAACCTTCATCCAGACTAGGAAGAATTATTATAACTTGGATTCTCCATGTTCGATAAGGGTTTGTAGTTATAGATTTTAGAACGGTTAGTTTACATGACACGAGATGAATAAATGAAAGGGGTAAAATCAGATTACATCCAGTTAAAATTCTTGACAGACGTTTATTTTAGAAATAGATTGTAAATACATGTTGGTAATGGACTGATGAAATTATGTAAGAGAAGGAGGTGGTAATTTTATCAATCAACTTTATGAAGTGAAGTAAATGTGAAACAGTTCTAATTACTCTTAATGATTTAGACTATTGTAAACAGGTAAACATATCTGTTGACTAATCTTATTACTTCTAACCATTTCGTGTCATTGATCACCATATAACAAATACACGTTTACAAAATAAAAGGGTAGTTAATTAAGCTTAGGCCTGCATGGACAGTTTATTGAAGTTTATTTTAGGAAAGGTTGTTTTCTTATTCTTACATGTTATCGTAAAACCTCAAAAAATATGTTTTAGGTAAACTGACCGCAATTTAAGAAACTCCTTTAGTTTGATTTATCAACAAGTGGTGAATTTAATTGAGCACTTATCATAATGAACATTATCAGTCAGATAATGAATAATGTGCAATATTTGGCACTTTTGATACTTGACCACAATTTTGACATCAACCACGCTGCAACAAAATAAGTAACATGTCGAAGACGAGTGAAAATCTCCATCTCGAAAGCGCTTGATTCCTAATTTCGTTTTTCGTATGGTCTTTAAGATCAATTCTATGTAAGAATCAAAGATTTATAAAAGGGTCTGGCCACGCATAGTCACCAATTTTCCTTATATTTCATACATAGACACACCTATGTGTAAAACGCAAAAAACCACTAAAAGTTGGTTGCTGGGGGTAACCGTTGTCATGGTAACCGAGGCTAAAGATGGAAAAATAGCAAAACTTACCAACATTGAAGCCATATTAGAAGGTTTTGCCCACTAATGTAAACTATAAAAGACATAAAACAGCCTTTGTCCTATTTTCAATTCTTTAATTATATCAGAAAATTGATGGAGAAACCAATAATTTTAAAATGTTACCATGGAAACCGTTATTAATTTTTGAAATCAGTTTTTTGACGTTTTTTAAAAAGCCGAAATGGGAAACCATTAAATGTTTACATCCTAATCAATGTCCATGCAATATTTATTTTGTTATGAAAATTGACATCTGTTGCTATGGCAACAAGGCCGAAAAACAGGAAAAACTGAGAAATTAAAGATGATTTTGATATGCTTTAATTCCTGATTTTAGACATTTTTTGCAATTGTTTTAGTTTGAACTTGTAAAAATATATCTAAAATTTTATTATATACCACAAAAAACTTTTTTATGCAACAGAGAAGTGTTGTTGCTATGGAAAATTAAGTTGCGTAAAAAATCACACAGAAATTCTTACTTTTTGAAAAGTCCATAGCAACGGCATTTATTTTTAGAAAATGTCAGATTTTTTTCGAATGTCATTAAAGTTTAGGACATACTTGATTTTTTCTCACCAATTGATTTTATATATTTATTCATTTTAAGTGAATAATATCCATTCAAATATGCCTTAAAATATTTTAATTAAGCTTAATTTTAAGCTTGTTACCATAGCAACGGTTCTAAATTGTCATATATAAATTCTTTTTTTGCACAGTCATAATAGCGTTTACCAAAAAATCCAAGATTTGCTCTTTTGATTCAAATTAAATGAAGAAAACATATTTTTAAATTTCTGTTTAGTAACCATGGAAACACTCTAAAAATATGCGTTTCTCCATTAATGTTTTTCATTCTTTTGAAAAATGACAACTATTTTTAATAATATATTCTACTCTGGACACCCCAAGTTGTGCACATTACTAACAATACGTTCTCAAATAAGCATTAAAATGCCATTTTTACATCTTTACCCTCTGTTACCATGGCAACGAGACCACATAGCAACAAATAAATGGTGTTAGGCATTTTTACTCATCAAAGTCTATCAAATTGTAAAGTATGAGGAAAATCCGTGACTACGCGTGGCCACCGAATTTTGATTCTTACATAGAATTGATCTTAAATGTTTACCTTCAAATATTTTCAACTAATCAAACACAGAAAGGCCAATAGTTTGTGATCAATGTATTTTTAAAGTATTTCTGTTTCATTTTAAACAATTATATGACATGAAACTTATAGGAGTGACCCGGAATTGGAGACGACCCCGAATTGGCGACTTCGCTGCAATTTTGTCAATAAACTTTATGAAGTGAAAATAAATGGGAATCAGCGAAAATCCTCCTAAAGTGAGCTTTGTGAGCCTAATATCATTAATATAGAAAACAATAATTATTGTAAACTGCGCACATAGGTTTTAAAGAAATTAATCCTCGTTTTAAAAAATCAAACAAAGTTAAGCCTTATTTTCATTTGTTTAAATCTCCAAGAAATGAAATCTTTTCTTTAATTGTTGGTCCCATTTGACACGAGGGAATAAAACATTACAGCTTTATGAAATTTATATTGCACTCAGTGCATAACAAAAAGTACATAGTAAATTCTTTAGAAATATAAATGAAAGTATATATAATTAATATATAAAAACGATGGACAATGTTTATAGTATCCCAGAATAACGATCATATTAATATTATATCAGTATCAAAGGATCTACAGTACAAAAGTAAAGATCAAACACACAATTTTATCTTTTCCAGTCTGATTTTATACTGTCATAACAAAGGGTGTTTTGCTAAACTGATCTTCAAATTGTAGTAAAGTTAGAAAGCTGTTATGCTGCATGATATATTGGAAATATAAATATAAGAATCACTTTTCTCTCAATTTCAGAATTGTCTATAGTTGTGAAGAAATTTGACCATGAATCCTGATTACAGCCTCCAGGATTCTCCACACGACAGACCGCTCATTGATGTACCACGGATCATCACAGAGGTAAACACAAAGTATGGATTACGCAGCGTGTCTTGTGCGAGTGATAAAGATATCTGGACATGTGGTAATGACAACAAGATGAGACTCTACAACCTGCAGGGGGAACTAGTGAAGTCAGTCCCAACCACGTCTGGGAACACACCATCAGATATAGCAGTGACAAGGAGTAGGGATCTAGTGTATACTGATAGAGATGATAAAACTGTGAACATAGTGAATCCACAGATACAGACAGTAATCAGATCAAAGGGGTGGAGACCTCGTGGTGTCTGTAGTACCTCCTCTGGTGACCTCCTGGTTGTCATGAACAGTGAAGATTATATTATACAATCAAAAGTTGTTTGTTACTCTGGCTCCACAGTTAAACAAAGTATTCAGTACGATGACAAAGGACAACCTCTCTATTCATCTGGTAACACTAAATACATCAGTGAGAACAGGAACCTAGATATCTGTGTGTCAGACAATGGAGCCCGTGCTGTAGTGGTGGTCAATCAGGCCGGGAAACTCCGGTTTACCTACAGTCCTCCCTCTACTACCAGGGGATCATTTATACCATATGGCATCACAACAGACAGCCAGGGTCGGATCCTGACAGCAAACTTTGGTAACAACCGTATCCACATCCTGGATCAGGACGGACAGTTCCTCCGCTACATTGACAACTGTCATTTACAGGATCCATGGGGTTTATGTGTGGACACCAGAGACAATCTCTTTGTGACTGAGTACGAGACTGGTAAAGTGAAGAAAATTCAATATTGTGTGTAAATAAACTGTACATGTGTATATACATACACAATCTGATTAAAAAAGATCTTTGATCATCTCCGACAAATTCGATGCCGCTACACAAAGATCATGATGCAAACTTAGACTTAAGTCAAAACTTGTACACCGTCTTAATGTCTCCTTATTGGAAACACTAACAAAATTGAAATGCTATTAAACATTTCTTGGTATTACATTGTTACTTACAAATTTTAATTGTCATATCACAACAAACAATTATTTTATAACTTATTAAAATTTTGACTTAAGTCTGAAATTGCTTCATGATCCTGAGGCCTGAAGACATCCGTCAGAATAAACTTTGTATTAACCAATGAAATCTTCGCTGGCAAAGTCGTTAGAGGCTACGCCAATTCGATAAGTCTCGGGGGTATCCGAAAGATAAAGCTTGAAATTTACTTCCGAAAAAAAAAATGGCGGCGCCCACGAATAAACGAGACAATAGCAGTACCCCTAAAAAAGTGTACCCGCTAGGAAATTCCCGTCTCGTGTGTAAGCCTTCCTTCTGAGTAATCACCAAGTCCAATTGTTGGTTACCAAGTAGTTTATTAACAAGCGTGATCGTATAGTAGATATTACAACCATTAAAAGCAGTTCAAATCAAAGAATCTACTTAACATAATTTTACATGAGTATTTATAACATTTTACTAATGATGGACAGTTCTGACTAGTTCGGCCCATCTACAATGATCATGAGTGAACATTTAGTGTTCAAGTTCCAGAGTTATATTTTATTTTTAAATAAAGTAACAAAACTGTCAAAACTGTCTATCAAAGAGTATAGATGCAGGATTTGAGTCTCCGAGTCCTGAGTCTCGGCGTCCCCCATCTGGGTATGAAGCATCACTTACTCATAATACATTCATTCATACATGGCTAAAAGGTTACAAAGGTTAATTTGGCAAGTTAACGAAAGTCTATGTGCGTGCAACTGGCATAAAGTTACCAAAGAAAGTATGCTGGTTTATACAGGAAATTTCTTTTAAGAATAGATTTTTTTAGGAGTTTATGTCAGTTTTGTTAAGTTCTTATAGTGCACAATCCCTAAAACGAGAATCGGAAAACAAAACATTCTTCTTCCTTTGTAGTAAAACACAAAGAACGGATTTAAAATAAATCTATGTATTACATTTGAGTTTTCATACTGCATGCATTTAAAATCTACCTTGAATCAGAGCTATGTGTGTACCGTTACGTAAGCTATCCCTCACCCGTGGCCTAGAAAATCGGTCACCATGGTCGCGACGGGGCTAACTAGCGGTCAGCGGTTATCTAATACACTAGAGTTGCGTCTCCCATATATGAGTTTATTTAGCCGCGAACTCTATAATTGTTTTAGTTTATATACCCGTAAATAAAATACAAGATCTGTTTTAATTTCTTCATGTTATAAGAGTTTGTCCATCTTGTTTTTTTTTAATTAAACATTAGAGTGTAAATTAAGAAGACGTTCTGAAAATTTATAAAGGCGATATTACTACAAATCGGAAACTTCGTCAGACTTAAATTAATGGTTGGTTTGTAGGTCTAAACTGTTTTTAAATCCATACAAATATTGTTTTAAATCAACAAACAACCCACAAATATTAAAACTTTTATATGATGATCATCCCTCGCACATGGCCGAGGAGATCCCGCGCGAGTGGACAGGTTTGTGTTCTTCTACATGTACCTTATCACGCGTGCATGTTTCAGACTTTCGTACGAACACAACTATTTTTTTTATCATGATTTCAACTATGATATTGGTTTAAGATGAAAAGATAAATTTATTTTACATGTACAGTTGATTTAGCAATGATTAATACGATTGCGCACAAGGTAGTTTATTATAATCAAAGTTCCATATGTTTCATGTTTGCGGTAGGTGTTGGCACGAGAAAAGGATGTCCTGAATTGAGGCATTCGAGTTTTTTTTAATTGGCAAAAAGATAATCAGAGTTGTCGAAAATCATTTTTTTTGGCGACTTCTTCTTATGTGTAACATGTTCACTTTCCCACCCGTTTGTTTATTCGGTCAGTCTGTGTTAATTCAATCGCAGTGTGCGACCGAAAATCTTGTGTCGCTTCAGCGCACACAGCTGAGAACATCTATAGCCCTAGTCGGGTTATGTTTGTGGCCGCAGATCATCAATTGTTGTGTAATTGAGTAGCAATGAAGGTTATAGAATATTATTGAGTATCGAAGTGTGCTTTCACTACAGTGGTCAAGTGGGCTATTATTCGAAGTCAATCATCTTCACATTATACATGTAGGTGCGAAATCGTAATCGGATAACGTTGCTAATAAATCAACCTGTTGAACACGCTAAAATTCTACAGATATGAACGGAATGATATATTATACTTAAAATTTTTAAGTCAAAGGAAAATTGTTCTCGGATTAAGAAGTTATGAAATACGACTACATTATCCAACGCAGTCGGTCGCCATAGAAATCATCAAAGTACTGCAACTGTCGACAGATTTCTTGTTTCTTTGAAATACAGTTCACTACCAGAGTCAAGCTAGCCAGCACCAACGAACTAACTACCAGAGTCAAGCTAGCCAGCACTAACTCCAACGCACTAACAAAAAATTAGTTAAAATTATCGACTATTTTTCAAGTGTTTTTCGATCCCGATGTTAAACAACTGAAATTATTAGGCCGCCTTGCACCCAAACTAGGATTTGTGCTCATAAGGTGAGCCCGGATTCCTCGGGGACGGGTGTACCCTCGAGGATTCCGGCGCCAAATTAGGCACTAGTGACAACGATTTCCGGCGCCAGGGCCCGGAGTAGACCTTAAGTGAACTAATTATTTCTGTAATTTAGCGTTCTAAACAAGGCGCTTTCCAAACATTACTTCACACAAAGATTGCTTATGACCTAAGTGTGTGTTATGATTTTGTTTCAAGGTTATTTTGTGAAGTTCAAGGTCATTGGAAGAAATTTCATAAGTTGTGTCTGCTTTATACTGTTTTTAAGGAGAAACATTGGATATTGCTTTTTCATTTAAAGATTGCTGATGACCTGAGGATGGGTCATGAACTTGACCCAGGGTCAGTTGTGCAAGTTCAAGGTCGTTTGAAAAATAAATGCTTCTTTCTTGTCTGTCATATCTACATGTAGTATACATGGAAATGATTAGAAGCTAAAATTTGACACAAAGATTGCTTGTGACATGTACTTAAATAAGTCCCGACTTGAACTTTGATCATCTGTGCAAGTTCAGTGTCACTATAAGAAAACGAAGCATCCATTATTTTCTAATAGATAAATACTTTAGTTATGATTTTGTTTTTCTTAGTGGGGAAGAAGGAATTATTTGCGAGGTTGCTCACAGAACCGCCAGTTAGTCCACGGAGAGCACTCTCCCCCTTTCTCGCAACCAAAATTCACCTTAAATTAACTTAGAGGAAACTGAATTTTGGGGCATTGTTCCCCCCTCCCCCAACACACATTTTAGTAGAAGGAAATGTAAATTTTTATGGCAAGTTGAAAACAAATTATATTAAACAAAATAAGTTATAGCTGCCTCACACCCCCCTCCCCTACCACTACCACGGATTAGATTTTGAAGATTAATTTTTTCTTTTATTAGCTTGTTAATACATTTCGGATAAATTTGTTCCCCGAAGCAAAAACGATGCTGAGTGCTTGCATGGCCAAACATAATACGGAGAGTTGTCCCTCCCACTATGCACCTCTCGTACAGCGCACCCTCAGGTTGGAGAAGCCGTCATCGTTTATTTTTGATTTTCTGAACTTACTTTTATCATATTGACAATCCTGTCTGATTAAAATCACCACCCTTCTGCTTACACTCATCAGGGTCTGATAGGTATCGATAACAATTCATCTTCACATGACCTCTATATTTGCACACAACCTAAATATATATCTCATTTACCAAATACATGACTTTATCTGTTAATGAGAGGTGCAACTCTTCAATACTCAGTCTGGGGGTTACATAGAAAGCAGGATCGAAATAATTTGCCTGTCTCCATTAAAAAAATTCCAATACATTTTCTAAAGCCCTGATTGGTCAGAATTTTAGGTCGGGTGAAGATGACCTCCTATCAATACATGTCAGACCCTGTAAGGAGAAGAGGGTGCTTTTAATCAGACTGATTGACAATCCTTTTCCGACAGGAAGCTGCAACGGAAGACCTCTTCGTTGCTTTACAACGAGCTCGTCTCTAGTTTAGTTTATTATTTTGGCTAATTCCTTCATTATAGCCAACGCATACTCTTGTTTATTATTTTCCCTACAGGGTTTAGGGATTGGTTTACGCGGTTTAAGGAGTGGTTTGAAGCCTAGAAGTACTTAAGGGACTATTTCATCTATTTCCATATCTTCATTTAAGTGTACATTTGTGTTATCTAAGGGTATTTCATAGTCTTGACCACTATTTTCATCACATTGTTTTGACTCAGGGGTCTCATCCAATTCCGAATCTACGGTCTGATCACTCTCGTACTTTTGTACTATTCGTTTCATCATTAATATCCCTCTTCTTAGAGCTCCACCTCCGCTCCGGCCGGGGCTTGAACTCGCGACATCTGGAACCCACCCTCCTAGCAGTGAAGGGCCATCTCACTATCCTCTCGGCCATCTAGTCAAGACAAAAATCTTGCTTTGGATGACTAACGGAACCTAGTCCGCTTTCCGCGCACCACACGGTTGTTTGAGATACAAGCGACAATTTAAGAGGATCGGAGCGATTTGCATAGATATATACATATATCATTAGCACAAACGTTGCAATAACTCTCAAACTGATATACACCTCGCCATTGTCGTTTAACTGCAAAAAAAATTGTTCACCGGAATATGAACTTTGTTGGTCACGTGATCAAAGCCCGAAGAGCTTTTCAAACGATTTGATTACGTACCAACCAAGTTTATATTCCGAAAAACTTTTTAACATGTTTATTACTTTTACTTACGCTTGAAAAAGGCAAATCGTGTAAAATCATCAACTTGTCGTGTTTTTAATGTTTACAATAATGCAACTGTCAAGCAATAAGCACGTGCGGTAATCATTGTAACGTCATTTAAATGTTCACACATAATTGAAAGTTTTTGCTATTCTATAGGTTCGAATAAAGAAATATTTTTGCTAACGTAGATATGGGTATTTATTCTTAGAATAAAAAAAAGAAATTCAGCTGTTTTGTTAACTACACGCTCTGTTTTTTTTTTGTTGTTGTCTTTTTAAAGTACTAACTACTAATGCTTGACTAGATTTGACGTAAAGAATCTATAAAGAAAGGAAAACTTGTGAATTGATTCCTATTCACAACAAACAAGAAGCAGCGTCTGCAAGTAATTTTGTTTTTTTAAAAGAAATATTTCTTTTGAAGCTAAAAAGAAAAAATCGTGTTGAATAAATTTTGAAAGTGACACTTATTTTACATGCATGGGATTAATGACCCGTACATATAGCATTCTTTATTTATAAGTTGTGTAAGAAATAACGTTATTCCTTAACTACGGTTGTTCTGCACAGTACATGTAGCTATAAAAATCTTATAACTCGATGCCGTAAATTTCCAGTCAGCTTATTTTTTTTTTTGGTCTTGGTAAAGTTTATTTAAAAAAACCCAACGTTAAAATTCATGAAGCTTAGATTTTTAAATCATTGCAATTAACATAATAATAAGATTACTCGTTTTGCTAAAATGTTAACGAATCAGTTTCATACAAACACAACTAAATGATTTAGGATTCAAAACAGATCAATCGATATTTTTTTCCGGAATCGTCTGCAGTTAGTCTAGTATTAGATCATGTACCCTAGCTACAACCTTCAGGAAGTGGTATGGTGTCCCCTGTATTTGGTCTGGTCTCCCAGTTGCACTGTGAAATTTATGACAAATATCTGTGTAAAACCTGTAAAGAGTAAATATTCCTGCTGAATCCAAAAACCACAGAGTTCTGCCATTCAAAAAGCGGAAATTACTTCGAAATGTACAAAATATTCCACAAAAACATGTGAACGTTTCTGCAAACAACGTAAGATCACTATTTAAACGCTTTCCTTTTCACCAAAGGAACATCAGTCTTAGGACGTCGTAGACATTTTAAAAAAGTTTAGAAAGCAAAAGAAAAAAAAAGATTTTTAAAAAGTTATCTACAGAGAGACTTATAATTACAAGACAAAAAAGTACAGTTTATTTATTGAGCTTTGACACGTAGAAAATTCACATAAAACAAATTAAGTCTGGTTATATGTCAATCTATTACCACAAAGCTTTTAATGTTGATTCCTCGCACTCTACCAGACAGTTCCATGATGAACCCTTGATTATTAAAATATAAACACTAATTATAAACACAATACAATACGCAGTTTGCCTTTCCGATGTGTTGAAGAAATGGGTATGCGGACAATGAGAGTCTACAACCTCCATGGTGCACTACTGAATTCAATCGAAACTAAATCAGGGTACAGGCCAAGGGACATAGAAATGACAGGGAGTGGGGATCTATTTTATGCTGATTACACTGATAGAACTGTGAACACGATACAAAATGCACATACACAAGAAGTGATAAGCCTCTACATTGGAGACCTCTTGGTGTATGTTGTAACTCATCTGAAGACCTCCTGGTTGTCATGGACACTGATGATAAAAAAAACAAAAGTTGTGCGCTTCTCTGGCTCTACAGAGTAACAAATTATTCAGTATAATGCAGAGCCTCTCTATTCAGCTGATGGAATATCTAGCATTGTAACAACCGTTAATGATACAACGCCGCTTAATGATATAAATAGCATTAAGCGTTGCAATTGCAACGCTTAATGCAATAAATTCTTGCATTTACAGTTGACATGTTCAACTGTTAATGATAAATCGCCGCTTAATGATAGAATTGTATCATTAAGCGGTACAAATGCACAGCAACCTTAACGCTTAATGAAACAAGCAAATATCGACACCCTCAACCGCTAATGATACAAACTTTATATCATTAAGCGTTGCAGTCGCAACCGTTAATGATACAAAATTGTACAAAGACTAAAAGATAACATTTAAAACTCCTTGATAACACGATAAAAATAGTTCGTTAGTAAAAATAAATAATAGAATACTAATCAGTCCGAGAGTTATATGACGAGGAAAGCCCTGTCTGTAGCACTTTTCATCGCGCTTCCTTTAAGCAGCCGGTCTCCTAGGCAATCATGCAGATGTTTCAAACAATCTACATATTCAAGGTTTTATGCGCTAATATACTTGTGTATAAAGACAATCATGTGATGTGTGTATGCATTCGCTTCTGTTATTTGGTCACAGTATCATCTGTTTTTTTTCATTCAAAATTTGTTCAATGTACATGGTATAAATTTTATCAATTTGTTAAAAATATGTTTAAAATATGGATTAATTAATAAGGGTACTAGTATTTCAGCTAACATCATAATTAGTATTTTCATGTAAATTTAAGAGAAATGTTTGTTGAATCATTAAACCATTCTTGTTTAAATCCATTACGTAAAATGATTAGATTAAACTATGTCTACATACATAATTTTCTTATACAAGTATGAATACAGTATGGATACACAACTAAGTCATTTATTACTAATCATCATTAACCAGCGATTATCTAGCTACTGAATTCATCGATCAATGTGTATCATTGTATGCAATATAAAGATACTTAGTGACTATGCGTGCCGGAACTCCTATATACAATTTTGATTTCTACATAGAATTGATCTATAAAAAAACTTAAAATTAGGATTATTGAGCAAATTGAAGAAAATAAAAAGATTTAATTCCATTCATTTTTACAATTTTGTATCATTAACGGCTGCGACTGCAACGCTTAATGATATAAAGTTTGTATCATTAGCGGTTGAGGGTGTCGATATTTGCTTGTTTCATTAAGCGTTAAGGCTGCTGTGCATTTGTGCCGCTTAATGATACAATTCTATCATTAAGCGGCGATTTATCATTAACAGTTGAACATGTCAACTGTTAATGCAAGAATTTATTGCATTAAGCGTTGCAATTGCAACGCTTAATGCTATTTATATCATTAAGCGGCGTTGTATCATTAACGGTTGTTACATAGCATTAAATATATATACGTGAGAACAGACCCCAAGATGTATGTTTATCTGACTGGATTTCCCATGCAGTAGTGGTTGTTATTAAGGCTGGGAAACTCCGTTTAACATACATTGGTACGGTATCTACTACCAAAGAATCATTTGAACCATATGGTATCACAACAGACAGCCAGGGTCGGATCCTGACGGCAGATAGTAACAATTCAGTTTTCATATCTTAGATAAAGACGAACAGTTCATTTTGCTACATGGATTTTTGAGACAGTTGACAGTTTATTATTGTCATTTTTCAAGAAAATCCACTATTATATGTGATCAAACAACTGTGTTTACATTCATAATGAAATAAATGAAAAAGCGTGAATGTTGCGTTTTTTATTGCTATAATAGCAATGACCATTGATTGTAAACAATAACTGTTAATCTGATTCACATTGATATGAATGCACATGTAATGTATCATATCAGATACAATTTAAGTTTCTACAATAAATCTTTACACAATTGAATTATTACATATTGGCTTGAACATGTTACAAAATGAATTTTGAATTACAAACTATACCATTCCAAACTAATTGAAATAAGATTGTCCTTACTAAATATTATCACTGCTAATGGTATCAGAATAAAATCTGTTTAAACCTCCAGGAGACAAGAAAAAGACAAATATCGATTAACAGAGGTCGTTTCAGAGCGTTAGGTACAAACCCTTTATGCAATTCTTTATATCAGATAATTAAATTTAATTTAAATGCAAAAGAATCTTTCATGTCTGTTTTGTACTGTCAATAAATTGAACAAAATTTGAAATATCACATCGTTAATGTATGCTTGATTGCAAAAGGGTAGAGTGATGAATAACTGATGACCCCGTGTTCTATTAATATCCATTTTTATGAATAGACGACGTGTTCTGATTTAAATAATGAACAAAGGTTGAAAGATAACTACGAATGAACTAGATAGAATGGCATATATCTTTGAAGGAAACTCCAAGTCTTGAAATACTTACTAGTATGCAGGACCGACATGACAACCTTCATCCAGACTAGGAAGAATTATTATAACTTGGATTCTCCATGTTCGATAAGGGTTTGTAGTTATAGATTTTAGAACGGTTAGTTTACATGACACGAGATGAATAAATGAAAGGGGTAAAATCAGATTACATCCAGTTAAAATTCTTGACAGACGTTTATTTTAGAAATAGATTGTAAATACATGTTGGTAATGGACTGATGAAATTATGTAAGAGAAGGAGGTGGTAATTTTATCAATCAACTTTATGAAGTGAAGTAAATGTGAAACAGTTCTAATTACTCTTAATGATTTAGACTATTGTAAACAGGTAAACATATCTGTTGACTAATCTTATTACTTCTAACCATTTCGTGTCATTGATCACCATATAACAAATACACGTTTACAAAATAAAAGGGTAGTTAATTAAGCTTAGGCCTGCATGGACAGTTTATTGAAGTTTATTTTAGGAAAGGTTGTTTTCTTATTCTTACATGTTATCGTAAAACCTCAAAAAATATGTTTTAGGTAAACTGACCGCAATTTAAGAAACTCCTTTAGTTTGATTTATCAACAAGTGGTGAATTTAATTGAGCACTTATCATAATGAACATTATCAGTCAGATAATGAATAATGTGCAATATTTGGCACTTTTGATACTTGACCACAATTTTGACATCAACCACGCTGCAACAAAATAAGTAACATGTCGAAGACGAGTGAAAATCTCCATCTCGAAAGCGCTTGATTCCTAATTTCGTTTTTCGTATGGTCTTTAAATGTTTACCTTCAAATATTTTCAACTAATCAAACACAGAAAGGCCAATAGTTTGTGATCAATGTATTTTTAAAGTATTTCTGTTTCATTTTAAACAATTATATGACATGAAACTTATAGGAGTGACCCGGAATTGGAGACGACCCCGAATTGGCGACTTCGCTGCAATTTTGTCAATAAACTTTATGAAGTGAAAATAAATGGGAATCAGCGAAAATCCTCCTAAAGTGAGCTTTGTGAGCCTAATATCATTAATATAGAAAACAATAATTATTGTAAACTGCGCACATAGGTTTTAAAGAAATTAATCCTCGTTTTAAAAAATCAAACAAAGTTAAGCCTTATTTTCATTTGTTTAAATCTCCAAGAAATGAAATCTTTTCTTTAATTGTTGGTCCCATTTGACACGAGGGAATAAAACATTACAGCTTTATGAAATTTATATTGCACTCAGTGCATAACAAAAAGTACATAGTAAATTCTTTAGAAATATAAATGAAAGTATATATAATTAATATATAAAAACGATGGACAATGTTTATAGTATCCCAGAATAACGATCATATTAATATTATATCAGTATCAAAGGATCTACAGTACAAAAGTAAAGATCAAACACACAATTTTATCTTTTCCAGTCTGATTTTATACTGTCATAACAAAGGGTGTTTTGCTAAACTGATCTTCAAATTGTAGTAAAGTTAGAAAGCTGTTATGCTGCATGATATATTGGAAATATAAATATAAGAATCACTTTTCTCTCAATTTCAGAATTGTCTATAGTTGTGAAGAAATTTGACCATGAATCCTGATTACAGCCTCCAGGATTCTCCACACGACAGACCGCTCATTGATGTACCACGGATCATCACAGAGGTAAACACAAAGTATGGATTACGCAGCGTGTCTTGTGCGAGTGATAAAGATATCTGGACATGTGGTAATGACAACAAGATGAGACTCTACAACCTGCAGGGGGAACTAGTGAAGTCAGTCCCAACCACGTCTGGGAACACACCATCAGATATAGCAGTGACAAGGAGTAGGGATCTAGTGTATACTGATAGAGATGATAAAACTGTGAACATAGTGAATCCACAGATACAGACAGTAATCAGATCAAAGGGGTGGAGACCTCGTGGTGTCTGTAGTACCTCCTCTGGTGACCTCCTGGTTGTCATGAACAGTGAAGATTATATTATACAATCAAAAGTTGTTTGTTACTCTGGCTCCACAGTTAAACAAAGTATTCAGTACGATGACAAAGGACAACCTCTCTATTCATCTGGTAACACTAAATACATCAGTGAGAACAGGAACCTAGATATCTGTGTGTCAGACAATGGAGCCCGTGCTGTAGTGGTGGTCAATCAGGCCGGGAAACTCCGGTTTACCTACAGTCCTCCCTCTACTACCAGGGGATCATTTATACCATATGGCATCACAACAGACAGCCAGGGTCGGATCCTGACAGCAAACTTTGGTAACAACCGTATCCACATCCTGGATCAGGACGGACAGTTCCTCCGCTACATTGACAACTGTCATTTACAGGATCCATGGGGTTTATGTGTGGACACCAGAGACAATCTCTTTGTGACTGAGTACGAGACTGGTAAAGTGAAGAAAATTCAATATTGTGTGTAAATAAACTGTACATGTGTATATACATACACAATCTGATTAAAAAAGATCTTTGATCATCTCCGACAAATTCGATGCCGCTACACAAAGATCATGATGCAAACTTAGACTTAAGTCAAAACTTGTACACCGTCTTAATGTCTCCTTATTGGAAACACTAACAAAATTGAAATGCTATTAAACATTTCTTGGTATTACATTGTTACTTACAAATTTTAATTGTCATATCACAACAAACAATTATTTTATAACTTATTAAAATTTTGACTTAAGTCTGAAATTGCTTCATGATCCTGAGGCCTGAAGACATCCGTCAGAATAAACTTTGTATTAACCAATGAAATCTTCGCTGGCAAAGTCGTTAGAGGCTACGCCAATTCGATAAGTCTCGGGGGTATCCGAAAGATAAAGCTTGAAATTTACTTCCGAAAAAAAAATGGCGGCGCCCACGAATAAACGAGACAATAGCAGTACCCCTAAAAAAGTGTACCCGCTAGGAAATTCCCGTCTCGTGTGTAAGCCTTCCTCCTGAGTAATCACCAAGTCCAATTGTTGGTTACCAAGTAGTTTATTAACAAGCGTGATCGTATAGTAGATATTACAACCATTAAAAGCAGTTCAAATCAAAGAATCTACTTAACATAATTTTACATGAGTATTTATAACATTTTACTAATGATGGACAGTTCTGACTAGTTCGGCCCATCTACAATGATCATGAGTGAACATTTAGTGTTCAAGTTCCAGAGTTATATTTTATTTTTAAATAAAGTAACAAAACTGTCAAAACTGTCTATCAAAGAGTATAGATGCAGGATTTGAGTCTCCGAGTCCTGAGTCTCGGCGTCCCCCATCTGGGTATGAAGCATCACTTACTCATAATACATTCATTCATACATGGCTAAAAGGTTACAAAGGTTAACTAGAATAAGCAATACATGACTCAATATAGAGTACCAGAACTATCGATGCAGACACAGAATCGCCCAATATGACAATTTGTTTATAAACTCTCAATTTGGATATTATTATGCCCGTATTATGCACCTGGTTTCATAACATCATTTAGGAATACTACGCAGTGCTATAAGAGTCACAGAGTTCGTTCTGTTAGTTATCATTACCACAATTAATTGCGCAGTATCTAGGTATACATAAGTATCATAGTGACCAATATGTAATACTAGCAATTCAAGGTAATAGCATGGCTATCTGTTTACATACGTCCCCCAAACAAAAGAAATATCCCGAAGGGGGATTTCTCATGGCTGGCGCCCGGAATAGGAAAGCGTCCTTGATCTCCCCTTGGTCAGATGAACTTTCTAGTGACATACCAGTCAGAACATCTATGTTAAGAGATAGTATCAAGTGACATGTTTCCACCTCCAGCTTGGAACATCATTCATATACAAAAACAAATCTATAACCAGGATGTATACATAAAATCATATAGTTTGATTATATCGTATAACAATCATGAAAACGATAATGAATAAAGTATGACAATAATGACCAGAATGAAATAATCATAATTAAAGATAATCGTAATTCACATCCAAGTAATGATAAGTATGGTTAAGTTTAATGTCATATATATATATACTAAGTTAAGGCATGCTTGTAAGTTCACAAAACATCTCTTCCTTCTAAGGGTGGAGTTAATGTACTAGCTTCATAGGTTCGGAGTCCATCGGTTTCTTTCTGTAGTTTTCCAGAGCGAATACGGAAAATCATCGGCACCCGTGGATAGAGGGTTGGCGCGGATGGCGAGGCGGCTTCTCGCGGAACATCTCCTGCGTTCCTCTGTGGCGTAGACATCGCGGCCTTCTCTTCCAGGTATATACGTGCAAGCTCTGGGTCCGGTCTATAATATTTGGCCCATGGAGATTCTTCATTTTTCTTCTCTCCAAGTAATTGTTGTGCTAGTTTGGTCGAAATTGTCCCCGTACTATTGGTCATTTTGCGAGTTTCGAGTCTTCCGCTGCTATGGGGTTTCTCTTGGATCCTAACGTTTTTTCGAGATTGGTTTAAGTTCAATGGTATCACTAGAGGTCCATTTCTCTGGATTCACAGAACAAAATGCATTGTTCTTGGAAGAACCTTTCTTATCTCCGTCACTACCCCTTTTTCGACAACCTGACCAGCAACCACCACAGCATATACCTCCCCACTTTTTAATAATTTTGCGTTTCTCAATACAAAGTCCTATCGTTATTGTTACTGCCAAAGTTAAACACACATTAAACCAGGGACTTTCCACCCAAGATGATGATTTCATGGGTTGCAGATTAGTTATTGGCAATTCCGCCATAAGTGCATTCATAGGGAAAACCTTAACATCTTTTAATTTGTCAGAAATCTTAATTTGTCTTGAATTTTCAAATTACTTTCTTGATTTTAATATTAAGTAAAGATAATGAACCATGAAACCCGAGCAACCTTGTCCCATACTCAAAATTCCGATCGCAATATTTGATTGTTTTTACCAATAATATTAATTCACTTACAAAAATCAGTCACTTAAACGCTGTCTCATGTATTTCGAGTATATGAAATATCTTTTTTCTACTCCGCATATACAAATTACCGAGGTGCTATGTCCGCGATTGCTAGTCGGCGTATCTCATTATCTGTTTTAATGTCACAGGGGGTCATCCTGTCATACCTTTTTAAAAGCGTGCAAAATATACAAAGCTAAGCTTATTCAAGATTATTTACATCTACATGTACGATAAATATAACTTATTTAGGTCTTCCGTTGTGCTTGTAAGATTATTCTTATTTTTCTTTTTCTTTTTTTTCCTAGATGCGAACTTTGAGGCTTGATATCTTGCTCATTTCTGAACGGTTTTTGCTCAAATTTTCAGGGCTTATAGACATTACAAAACACTATCTAGAACATTTTAAAATTTTTTAGGGCCTTTGGTTTCCAGACAAAGGCTCCGAGACTATGATAGCAGGGAATGGGAATCCAACGAATTTGAATAACAGACATTGAAGTTGTGCACATCGATTTTTGTTTTTGGATTACGTTTTTTATTTAGAAAAAGGTAGGGGGTTAAAAAATAGGATTCCAAAAAGTACGAAAATTTAGACATATTTTTCTTTGTATCTTTTAAACGAAAAATATTTGGTTAAGACATGTAGAATAAAAGTTGTGTAGAATGTTATTGGGCTTTCATTTGACACCAATAAAAAAGGGCTGGCCCCTAAAAATAAGGGCCAATAGCGCTTGAAAGTTTTTGCCTAATAACTCAAAAACGGTTAGGATTTCGATATGGCTGTCGCTGGAAAAGTTGTTTGTTGGGATCTCATAAAGGTCGTTACAATGTTATTTTGTTAGTGATTTGTGTTTTATGAGTGTAAAAAGCTGTACACGTTTACATGTACCTCGTTTAATTTGGCAAGTTAACGAAAGTCTATGTGCGTGCAACTGGCATAAAGTTACCAAAGAAAGTATGCTGGTTTATACAGGAAATTTCTTTTAAGAATAGATTTTTTTAGGAGTTTATGTCAGTTTTGTTAAGTTCTTATAGTGCACAATCCCTAAAACGAGAATCGGAAAACAAAACATTCTTCTTCCTTTGTAGTAAAACACAAAGAACGGATTTAAAATAAATCTATGTATTACATTTGAGTTTTCATACTGCATGCATTTAAAATCTACCTTGAATCAGAGCTATGTGTGTACCGTTACGTAAGCTATCCCTCACCCGTGGCCTAGAAAATCGGTCACCATGGTCGCGACGGGGCTAACTAGCGGTCAGCGGTTATCTAATACACTAGAGTTGCGTCTCCCATATATGAGTTTATTTAGCCGCGAACTCTATAATTGTTTTAGTTTATATACCCGTAAATAAAATACAAGATCTGTTTTAATTTCTTCATGTTATAAGAGTTTGTCCATCTTGTTTTTTTTTAATTAAACATTAGAGTGTAAATTAAGAAGACGTTCTGAAAATTTATAAAGGCGATATTACTACAAATCGGAAACTTCGTCAGACTTAAATTAATGGTTGGTTTGTAGGTCTAAACTGTTTTTAAATCCATACAAATATTGTTTTAAATCAACAAACAACCCACAAATATTAAAACTTTTATATGATGATCATCCCTCGCACATGGCCGAGGAGATCCCGCGCGAGTGGACAGGTTTGTGTTCTTCTACATGTACCTTATCACGCGTGCATGTTTCAGACTTTCGTACGAACACAACTATTTTTTTTATCATGATTTCAACTATGATATTGGTTTAAGATGAAAAGATAAATTTATTTTACATGTACAGTTGATTTAGCAATGATTAATACGATTGCGCACAAGGTAGTTTATTATAATCAAAGTTCCATATGTTTCATGTTTGCGGTAGGTGTTGGCACGAGAAAAGGATGTCCTGAATTGAGGCATTCGAGTTTTTTTTAATTGGCAAAAAGATAATCAGAGTTGTCGAAAATCATTTTTTTTGGCGACTTCTTCTTATGTGTAACATGTTCACTTTCCCACCCGTTTGTTTATTCGGTCAGTCTGTGTTAATTATTCAATCGCAGTGTGCGACCGAAAATCTTGTGTCGCTTCAGCGCACACAGCTGAGAACATCTATAGCCCTAGTCGGGTTATGTTTGTGGCCGCAGATCATCAATTGTTGTGTAATTGAGTAGCAATGAAGGTTATAGAATATTATTGAGTATCGAAGTGTGCTTTCACTACAGTGGTCAAGTGGGCTATTATTCGAAGTCAATCATCTTCACATTATACATGTAGGTGCGAAATCGTAATCGGATAACGTTGCTAATAAATCAACCTGTTGAACACGCTAAAATTCTACAGATATGAACGGAATGATATATTATACTTAAAATTTTTAAGTCAAAGGAAAATTGTTCTCGGATTAAGAAGTTATGAAATACGACTACATTATCCAACGCAGTCGGTCGCCATAGAAATCATCAAAGTACTGCAACTGTCGACAGATTTCTTGTTTCTTTGAAATACAGTTCACTACCAGAGTCAAGCTAGCCAGCACCAACGAACTAACTACCAGAGTCAAGCTAGCCAGCACTAACTCCAACGCACTAACAAAAAATTAGTTAAAATTATCGACTATTTTTCAAGTGTTTTTCGATCCCGATGTTAAACAACTGAAATTATTAGGCCGCCTTGCACCCAAACTAGGATTTGTGCTCATAAGGTGAGCCCGGATTCCTCGGGGACGGGTGTACCCTCGAGGATTCCGGCGCCAAATTAGGCACTAGTGACAACGATTTCCGGCGCCAGGGCCCGGAGTAGACCTTAAGTGAACTAATTATTTTTGTAATTTAGCGTTCTAAACAAGGCGCTTTCCAAACATTACTTCACACAAAGATTGCTTATGACCTAAGTGTGTGTTATGATTTTGTTTCAAGGTTATTTTGTGAAGTTCAAGGTCATTGGAAGAAATTTCATAAGTTGTGTCTGCTTTATACTGTTTTTAAGGAGAAACATTGGATATTGCTTTTTCATTTAAAGATTGCTGATGACCTGAGGATGGGTCATGAACTTGACCCAGGGTCAGTTGTGCAAGTTCAAGGTCGTTTGAAAAATAAATGCTTCTTTCTTGTCTGTCATATCTACATGTAGTATACATGGAAATGATTAGAAGCTAAAATTTGACACAAAGATTGCTTGTGACATGTACTTAAATAAGTCCCGACTTGAACTTTGATCATCTGTGCAAGTTCAGTGTCACTATAAGAAAACGAAGCATCCATTATTTTCTAATAGATAAATACTTTAGTTATGATTTTGTTTTTCTTAGTGGGGAAGAAGGAATTATTTGCGAGGTTGCTCACAGAACCGCCAGTTAGTCCACGGAGAGCACTCTCCCCCTTTCTCGCAACCAAAATTCACCTTAAATTAACTTAGAGGAAACTGAATTTTGGGGCATTGTTCCCCCCTCCCCCAACACACATTTTAGTAGAAGGAAATGTAAATTTTTATGGCAAGTTGAAAACAAATTATATTAAACAAAATAAGTTATAGCTGCCTCACACCCCCCTCCCCTACCACTACCACGGATTAGATTTTGAAGATTAATTTTTTCTTTTATTAGCTTGTTAATACATTTCGGATAAATTTGTTCCCCGAAGCAAAAACGATGCTGAGTGCTTGCATGGCCAAACATAATACGGAGAGTTGTCCCTCCCACTATGCACCTCTCGTACAGCGCACCCTCAGGTTGGAGAAGCCGTCATCGTTTATTTTTGATTTTCTGAACTTACTTTTATCATATTGACAATCCTGTCTGATTAAAATCACCACCCTTCTGCTTACACTCATCAGGGTCTGATAGGTATCGATAACAATTCATCTTCACATGACCTCTATATTTGCACACAACCTAAATATATATCTCATTTACCAAATACATGACTTTATCTGTTAATGAGAGGTGCAACTCTTCAATACTCAGTCTGGGGGTTACATAGAAAGCAGGATCGAAATAATTTGCCTGTCTCCATTAAAAAAATTCCAATACATTTTCTAAAGCCCTGATTGGTCAGAATTTTAGGTCGGGTGAAGATGACCTCCTATCAATACATGTCAGACCCTGTAAGGAGAAGAGGGTGCTTTTAATCAGACTGATTGACAATCCTTTTCCGACAGGAAGCTGCAACGGAAGACCTCTTCGTTGCTTTACAACGAGCTCGTCTCTAGTTTAGTTTATTATTTTGGCTAATTCCTTCATTATAGCCAACGCATACTCTTGTTTATTATTTTCCCTACAGGGTTTAGGGATTGGTTTACGCGGTTTAAGGAGTGGTTTGAAGCCTAGAAGTACTTAAGGGACTATTTCATCTATTTCCATATCTTCATTTAAGTGTACATTTGTGTTATCTAAGGGTATTTCATAGTCTTGACCACTATTTTCATCACATTGTTTTGACTCAGGGGTCTCATCCAATTCCGAATCTACGGTCTGATCACTCTCGTACTTTTGTACTATTCGTTTCATCATTAATATCCCTCTTCTTAGAGCTCCACCTCCGCTCCGGCCGGGGCTTGAACTCGCGACATCTGGAACCCACCCTCCTAGCAGTGAAGGGCCATCTCACTATCCTCTCGGCCATCTAGTCAAGACAAAAATCTTGCTTTGGATGACTAACGGAACCTAGTCCGCTTTCCGCGCACCACACGGTTGTTTGAGATACAAGCGACAATTTAAGAGGATCGGAGCGATTTGCATAGATATATACATATATCATTAGCACAAACGTTGCAATAACTCTCAAACTGATATACACCTCGCCATTGTCGTTTAACTGCAAAAAAAATTGTTCACCGGAATATGAACTTTGTTGGTCACGTGATCAAAGCCCGAAGAGCTTTTCAAACGATTTGATTACGTACCAACCAAGTTTATATTCCGAAAAACTTTTTAACATGTTTATTACTTTTACTTACGCTTGAAAAAGGCAAATCGTGTAAAATCATCAACTTGTCGTGTTTTTAATGTTTACAATAATGCAACTGTCAAGCAATAAGCACGTGCGGTAATCATTGTAACGTCATTTAAATGTTCACACATAATTGAAAGTTTTTGCTATTCTATAGGTTCGAATAAAGAAATATTTTTGCTAACGCAGATATGGGTATTTATTCTTAGAATAAAAAAAAGAAATTCAGCTGTTTTGTTAACTACACGCTCTGTTTTTTTTGTTGTTGTTGTCTTTTTAAAGTACTAACTACTAATGCTTGACTAGATTTGACGTAAAGAATCTATAAAGAAAGGAAAACTTGTGAATTGATTCCTATTCACAACAAACAAGAAGCAGCGTCTGCAAGTAATTTTGTTTTTTTAAAAGAAATATTTCTTTTGAAGCTAAAAAGAGAAAATCGTGTTGAATAAATTTTGAAAGTGACACTTATTTTACATGCATGGGATTAATGACCCGTACATATAGCATTCTTTATTTATAAGTTGTGTAAGAAATAACGTTATTCCTTAACTACGGTTGTTCTGCACAGTACATGTAGCTATAAAAATCTTATAACTCGATGCCGTAAATTTCCAGTCAGCTTATTTTTTTTTTTTGGTCTTGGTAAAGTTTATTTAAAAAAACCCAACGTTAAAATTCATGAAGCTTAGATTTTTAAATCATTGCAATTAACATAATAATAAGATTACTCGTTTTGCTAAAATGTTAACGAATCAGTTTCATACAAACACAACTAAATGATTTAGGATTCAAAACAGATCAATCGATATTTTTTTCCGGAATCGTCTGCAGTTAGTCTAGTATTAGATCATGTACCCTAGCTACAACCTTCAGGAAGTGGTATGGTGTCCCCTGTATTTGGTCTGGTCTCCCAGTTGCACTGTGAAATTTATGACAAATATCTGTGTAAAACCTGTAAAGAGTAAATATTCCTGCTGAATCCAAAAACCACAGAGTTCTGCCATTCAAAAAGCGGAAATTACTTCGAAATGTACAAAATATTCCACAAAAACATGTGAACGTTTCTGCAAACAACGTAAGATCACTATTTAAACGCTTTCCTTTTCACCAAAGGAACATCAGTCTTAGGACGTCGTAGACATTTTAAAAAAGTTTAGAAAGCAAAAGAAAAAAAAAGATTTTTAAAAAGTTATCTACAGAGAGACTTATAATTACAAGACAAAAAAGTACAGTTTATTTATTGAGCTTTGACACGTAGAAAATTCACATAAAACAAATTAAGTCTGGTTATATGTCAATCTATTACCACAAAGCTTTTAATGTTGATTCCTCGCACTCTACCAGACAGTTCCATGATGAACCCTTGATTATTAAAATATAAACACTAATTATAAACACAATACAATACGCAGTTTGCCTTTCCGATGTGTTGAAGAAATGGGTATGCGGACAATGAGAGTCTACAACCTCCATGGTGCACTACTGAATTCAATCGAAACTAAATCAGGGTACAGGCCAAGGGACATAGAAATGACAGGGAGTGGGGATCTATTTTATGCTGATTACACTGATAGAACTGTGAACACGATACAAAATGCACATACACAAGAAGTGATAAGCCTCTACATTGGAGACCTCTTGGTGTATGTTGTAACTCATCTGAAGACCTCCTGGTTGTCATGGACACTGATGATAAAAAAAACAAAAGTTGTGCGCTTCTCTGGCTCTACAGAGTAACAAATTATTCAGTATAATGCAGAGCCTCTCTATTCAGCTGATGGAATATCTAGCATTGTAACAACCGTTAATGATACAACGCCGCTTAATGATATAAATAGCATTAAGCGTTGCAATTGCAACGCTTAATGCAATAAATTCTTGCATTTACAGTTGACATGTTCAACTGTTAATGATAAATCGCCGCTTAATGATAGAATTGTATCATTAAGCGGTACAAATGCACAGCAACCTTAACGCTTAATGAAACAAGCAAATATCGACACCCTCAACCGCTAATGATACAAACTTTATATCATTAAGCGTTGCAGTCGCAACCGTTAATGATACAAAATTGTACAAAGACTAAAAGATAACATTTAAAACTCCTTGATAACACGATAAAAATAGTTCGTTAGTAAAAATAAATAATAGAATACTAATCAGTCCGAGAGTTATATGACGAGGAAAGCCCTGTCTGTAGCACTTTTCATCGCGCTTCCTTTAAGCAGCCGGTCTCCTAGGCAATCATGCAGATGTTTCAAACAATCTACATATTCAAGGTTTTATGCGCTAATATACTTGTGTATAAAGACAATCATGTGATGTGTGTATGCATTCGCTTCTGTTATTTGGTCACAGTATCATCTGTTTTTTTTCATTCAAAATTTGTTCAATGTACATGGTATAAATTTTATCAATTTGTTAAAAATATGTTTAAAATATGGATTAATTAATAAGGGTACTAGTATTTCAGCTAACATCATAATTAGTATTTTCATGTAAATTTAAGAGAAATGTTTGTTGAATCATTAAACCATTCTTGTTTAAATCCATTACGTAAAATGATTAGATTAAACTATGTCTACATACATAATTTTCTTATACAAGTATGAATACAGTATGGATACACAACTAAGTCATTTATTACTAATCATCATTAAGCAGCGATTATCTAGCTACTGAATTCATCGATCAATGTGTATCATTGTATGCAATATAAAGATACTTAGTGACTATGCGTGCCGGAACTCCTATATACAATTTTGATTTCTACATAGAATTGATCTATAAAAAAACTTAAAATTAGGATTATTGAGCAAATTGAAGAAAATAAAAAGATTTAATTCCATTCATTTTTACAATTTTGTATCATTAACGGCTGCGACTGCAACGCTTAATGATATAAAGTTTGTATCATTAGCGGTTGAGGGTGTCGATATTTGCTTGTTTCATTAAGCGTTAAGGCTGCTGTGCATTTGTGCCGCTTAATGATACAATTCTATCATTAAGCGGCGATTTATCATTAACAGTTGAACATGTCAACTGTTAATGCAAGAATTTATTGCATTAAGCGTTGCAATTGCAACGCTTAATGCTATTTATATCATTAAGCGGCGTTGTATCATTAACGGTTGTTACATAGCATTAAATATATATACGTGAGAACAGACACCAAGATGTATGTTTATCTGACTGGATTTCCCATGCAGTAGTGGTTGTTATTAAGGCTGGGAAACTCCGTTTAACATACATTGGTACGGTATCTACTACCAAAGAATCATTTGAACCATATGGTATCACAACAGACAGCCAGGGTCGGATCCTGACGGCAGATAGTAACAATTCAGTTTTCATATCTTAGATAAAGACGAACAGTTCATTTTGCTACATGGATTTTTGAGACAGTTGACAGTTTATTATTGTCATTTTTCAAGAAAATCCACTATTATATGTGATCAAACAACTGTGTTTACATTCATAATGAAATAAATGAAAAAGCGTGAATGTTGCGTTTTTTATTGCTATAATAGCAATGACCATTGATTGTAAACAATAACTGTTAATCTGATTCACATTGATATGAATGCACATGTAATGTATCATATCAGATACAATTTAAGTTTCTACAATAAATCTTTACACAATTGAATTATTACATATTGGCTTGAACATGTTACAAAATGAATTTTGAATTACAAACTATACCATTCCAAACTAATTGAAATAAGATTGTCCTTACTAAATATTATCACTGCTAATGGTATCAGAATAAAATCTGTTTAAACCTCCAGGAGACAAGAAAAAGACAAATATCGATTAACAGAGGTCGTTTCAGAGCGTTAGGTACAAACCCTTTATGCAATTCTTTATATCAGATAATTAAATTTAATTTAAATGCAAAAGAATCTTTCATGTCTGTTTTGTACTGTCAATAAATTGAACAAAATTTGAAATATCACATCGTTAATGTATGCTTGATTGCAAAAGGGTAGAGTGATGAATAACTGATGACCCCGTGTTCTATTAATATCCATTTTTATGAATAGACGACGTGTTCTGATTTAAATAATGAACAAAGGTTGAAAGATAACTACGAATGAACTAGATAGAATGGCATATATCTTTGAAGGAAACTCCAAGTCTTGAAATACTTACTAGTATGCAGGACCGACATGACAACCTTCATCCAGACTAGGAAGAATTATTATAACTTGGATTCTCCATGTTCGATAAGGGTTTGTAGTTATAGATTTTATAGAAATCTCCATCTCGAAAGCGCTTGATTCCTAATTTCGTTTTTCGTATGGTCTTTAAATGTTTACCTTCAAATATTTTCAACTAATCAAACACAGAAAGGCCAATAGTTTGTGATCAATGTATTTTTAAAGTATTTCTGTTTCATTTTAAACAATTATATGACATGAAACTTATAGGAGTGACCCGGAATTGGAGACGACCCCGAATTGGCGACTTCACTGCAATTTTGTCAATAAACTTTATGAAATGAAAATAAATGGGAATCAGCGAAAATCCTCCTAAAGTGAGCTTTGTGAGCCTAATATCATTAATATAGAAAACAATAATTATTGTAAACTGCGCACATAGGTTTTAAAGAAATTAATCCTCGTTTTAAAAAATCAAACAAAGTTAAGCCTTATTTTCATTTGTTTAAATCTCCAAGAAATGAAATCTTTTCTTTAAATAGTTGGTCCCATTTGACACGAGGGAATAAAACATTACAGCTTAATGAAATTTATATTGCACTCAGTGCATAACAAAAAGTACATAGTAAATTCTTTAGAAATATAAATGAAAGTATATATAATTAATATATAAAAACGATGGACAATGTTTATAGTATCCCAGAATAACGATCATATTAATATTATATCAGTATCAAAGGATCTACAGTACAAAAGTAAAGGTCAAACACACAATTTTATCTTTTCCAGTCTGATTTTATACTGTCATAACAAAGGGTGTTTTGCTAAACTGATCTTCAAATTGTAGTAAAGTTAGAAAGCTGTTATGCTGCATGATATATTGGAAATATAAATATAAGAATCACTTTTCTCTCAATTTCAGAATTGTCTATAGTTGTGAAGAAATTTGACCATGAATCCTGATTACAGCCTCCAGGATGTGGCACGGTGTCATCTTTGTGAGACCCCGGTCCCCACTTTACACTGTGCCATTTGTAACATACATCTGTGTGAAGACTGTGAGGGGAAACATCTCCCTGATAAATCCAAAGAACACAAAGTGGTGCCATTCAAATATCGGGGATCTTTTCCTAAGTGTCAGAAACATTCCACAAAAATATGTGAATGTTACTGTGAACAATGCAACATTTCTATTTGTGAGCTCTGTGTTTCCTCTAAGGAACACCAAACTCATGATGTAGTGGACATTTCTAAAAAATTTAAACACAAAACACAATTCTTACAGAAAGATTTACAAGATATTGAAAATTTCATTCATCCTAAATATCAAGAAATTATATCTAGCATTTCAGAGCAAAAGGCAGATCTGAATGAAAATTCCCAGAAATTGACAACAGCAATCAACAAACATGGAGAAGACTTGCACAGAGAAATAGACATCATTATCCAGAAAATGAAATCTGATCTTGATGAAATGTACTCCAAACACCTGGCTGTTCTAAACAAACAGGAAAATGAAATAATAGGCACCATTTCTGAAATCACACAGAGCATTGCTGATCTGAAGAAGTTACTGGACTCCAATGATTTCAGCCTTTTCTCTGCCTACAAATCCAGGAATGCAGAATTCAGAAGATTGCCTCCTAAACTCACAGTTTCCCTCCCAAGTTTTGCCCCTCAGAGGAACAACAAAGAACAGCTTTATCAACAGTTTGGTTCTCTGTCAGCGTCATCTATCAATACAGAAGAGCATGGCTACACAATAGATTCTCCACACGACAGACCGCTCATTGATGTACCACGGATCATCACAGAGGTAAACACAAAGTATGGATTACGCAGCGTGTCTTGTGCGAGTGATGAAGATATCTGGACATGTGGTAATGACAACAAGATGAGACTCTACAACCTGCAGGGGCAACTAGTGAAGTCAGTCCCAACCACGTCTGGGAACACACCATCAGATATAGCAGTCACAAGGAGTAGGGATCTAGTGTATACTGATAGAGATGATAAAACTGTGAACATAGTGACAGTAATCAGATCAGAGGGGTGGAGACCTCGTGGTGTCTGTAGTACCTCCTCTGGTGACCTCCTGGTTGTCATGAACAGTGAAGATTATATTATACAATCAAAAGTTGTGTGTTACTCTGGCTCCACAGAGAAACAAAGTATTCAGTACGATGACAAAGGACAACCTCTCTATTCATCTGGTAACACTAAATACATCAGTGAGAATAGGAACCTAGATATCTGTGTGTCAGACAATGCAGCCCGTGCTGTAGTGGTGGTCAATCAGGCCGGGAAACTCCGGTTTACCTACAGTCCTCCCTCTACTACCAGGGGATCATTTATACCATATGGCATCACAACAGACAGCCAGGGTCGGATCCTGACAGCAGACGTTGGTAACAACCGTATCCACATCCTGGATCAGGACGGACAGTTCCTCCGCTACATTGACAACTGTCATTTACAGGATCCATGGGATTTATGTGTGGACACCAGAGACAATCTCTTTGTGACTGAGTACGTTACTGGTAAAGTGAAGAAAATTCAATATTGTGTGTAAATAAACTGTACATGTGTATATACATACACAATCTGATTAAAAAAGATCTTTGATCATCTCCGACAAATTTGATGCCCCTACACAAAGATCTGAAGACATCCGTCAGAATAGACTTTGTATTAACCAATGAAATCTTCGCTGGCAAAGTCGTTAGAGGCTACGCCAATTCGATAAGTCTCGAGGGTATCCGAAAGATAAAGCTTGAAATTTACTTCCGAAAGAAAAAAATGGCGGCGCCCACGAATAAACGAGACATTAGCAGTATGTCACGGATCAGTATTTACTGTTATATATTTTTTTACATATTAGTATCCTGTAGGGAACCTCTTAAACGTTCCTGTGTAACTAGTTTTATACCCGTAGTGTACCTCTCTGGACACGGTGTCGGCTATAGTACGTATTGGTCAGTTCTTTTCTATTGTTTGATTACTTTATTTAAACTGCCGCATTGCAGACCTGGCAGACAGTGGCCACGTTTTCTACATGACAGGTATGAGCAGCTAAGGTTTTGAGTAACCCTTTCTCCTATTAGGGGTAAGTTAAACTATTTTATACTTTTGTAATTTAACTACGGCTCAGTCTTTTTACATTACTGTGGAGTTTATATTAAGTATTTTTTGTTACTTTTGATATACTGGTTTTACGAGGTAGAACTGTTAAACATAGGTGCTTGCTCGCGCGTGTTCCTGTGTGGTCACGTGTCGAGTGTTTGTGCTTTATATTGGGATATAAATGCATGATATACTTGTATTTTGCCGTGTAGTTCGGTGTACTTGTATATTGTACGTGTAGTACGGAGTATTTGTATATCGTTTTGACGTGGTTTTTCTGTGTTAAGTAGTGAGATACTCTTAACGTTATGCAGTGATCGTATTCGCTGTGGTTTCGTGCTATTGTATGGCGTGCTGTTGTTGCCATAATGTTATATATTTAAGTCCGTGTGACTTAGCCTATGTTTATGCAAGGTATATTAATCATGTAACTCAAAATATGTTTATCGTTTAATTTAATAAGGTCCCTATCCAGTTTCTGGCAGTCCATCGCCGTGGTTATACCTGTCCGCCACTGTCTCACGCCATGCCATATCTACCCACTCCTATTCTACATGCCCGTGACGAAGACTATGGACATCAGAAAACTTAAATATCTTATTGTTTATAATATGTATATTTGTTTGGTTTTATTTTATATAAAAATTGTAAAATATAAATCAATCCTGTTGTGTTTGACTGAACAGTCACGACGGCTGTCGTGACACAGTACCCCTAAAAAAGTGTACCCGCTAGGGAATTCCTGTCTCGTGTGTAAGCCTTCCTCCTGAGTAATCACCAAGTCCAATTGTTGGTTACCAAGTAGTTTATTAACAAGCGTGATCGTATAGTAGATATTACAACCATTAAAAGCAGTTCAAATCAAAGAATCTACTTAACATAATTTTACATGAGTATTTATAACATTTTACTTATGATGGACAGTTCTGACTAGTTCGGCCCATCTACGATGATCATGAGTGAACATTTAGTGTTCAAATTCCAGAGTTATATTTTATTTCTAAATAAAGTAACAAAACTGTCAAAACTGTCTATCAAAGAGTATAGATGCAGGATATGAGTCTCCGAGTCCTGAGTCTCGGCGTCCCCCATCTGGGTATGAAGCATCACTTACTCATAATACATTCATTCATACCTGGCTGAAAGGTTACAAAGGTTAACTAGAATAAGCAATACATGACTCAATATAGAGTACCAGAACTATCGATGCAGACACAGAATCGCCCAATATGACAATTTGTTTATAAACTCTCAATTTGGATATTATTATGCCCGTATTATGCACCTGGTTTTATAACATCATTTAGGAATACTACACAGTGCTATAAGAGTCACAGAGTTCGTTCTGTTAGTTATCATTACCACAATTAATTGAGCAGTATCTAGGTATACATAAGTATCATAGTGACCAATATGTAATACTAGCAATTCAAGGTCATAGCATGGCTATCTGTTTACATACGTCCCCCAAACAAAAGAAATATCCCGAAGGGGGATTTCTCATGGCTGGCGCCCGGAATAGGAAAGCGTCCTTGATCTCCCCTTGGTCAGATGAACTTCCTAGTGACATACCAGTCAGAACATCTATGTTAAGAGATAGAATCAAGTGACATGTTTCCACCTCCAGCTTGGAACATCATTCATATACAAAAACAGATCTATAACCAGAATGTATACATAAAATCATATAGTTTGATTATATCGTATAACAATCATGAAAACGATAATGAATAAAGTATGACAATAATGACCAGGATGAAATAATCATAATTAAAGATAATCGTAATTCACATCCAAGTAATGATAAGTATGGTTAAGTTTAATGTCATATATATATATATAAAGTTAAGGCATGCTTGTAAGTTCACAAAACATCTCTTCCTTCTAAGGGGTGGAGTTAATGTACTAGCTTCATAGGTTCGGAGTCCATCGGTTTCTTCATGTAGTTCTCCAGAGCGAATACGGAAAATTTAGCACTTTTTACACATTTTGCATTAATAATTTTCACAAAATTTCACAATTCCTTTATAAGGAATACACAACTTCTTCACGGCTGCAGCTTAATCATTCATACATCATCGGCACCCGTGGATAGAGGGTTGGCGCGGATGGCGAGGCGGCTTCTCGCGGAACATCTCCTGCGTTCCTCTGTGGCGTAGACATCGCGGCCTTCTCTTCCAATCTTAATTTGTCTTGAATTTTCAAATTACGTTCTTGATTTTAATATTAAGTAATGATAATGAACCATGAAACCCAAGCAACCTTGTCCCATACTCAAAATTCCGATCGCAATTTTTGATTGTTTTTACCAATAATATTAATTCACTTACAAAAATCAGTCACTTAAACGCTGTCTCATGTATTTCGAGTATATGAAAAATCTTTTCTACTCCGCATATACAAATTACCGAGGTGCTATGTCCGCGATTGCTAGTCGGCGTATCTCATTATTTGTTTTAATGTCACAGGGGGTCATCCTGTCATACCTTTTTAAAAGCGTGCAAAATATACAAAGCTAAGCTTATTCAAGATTATTTACATCTACATGTACGATAAATATAACTTATTAAGGTCTTCCGTTTCCAACGGAAGACCTTACTATTATTGTGCTTGTAAGATTATTCTTATTTAGGGTCTTCCGTTTTCCAACGGAAGACCCTTTTGTTATTCTTCGGTTTCTTTTTATTATTATTATACTTTTTCTTTTTTTTCTGACTCCTTTTCGGCTTCATAACTCAAAAAGTCTTTAACCAATTTCAATGAAACTTTCAGCGATTGTTGCAAGTTAGCGTCCCTCAAAGATGTTAAAGTTTCATTTACAACGTCACTTCCGTTTTGACGTTACGTCATTTTTAAAATTTAAAAAAAGTCATTTTGTCCGGGGCATTTCTCAAAAACGCTCAAAGAGAGAGGCTTGAAATTTTCCATGGTTATGAATTTATCAATTTACATGTGCAATAAGGCTGGAAATGGAAATCTGTAACTTCCGGTCCAAACCGGAAGTGAATCAAATTTTTCGAAAAAATGAATTTTTTGATCAGATAAAAAATGTATAAGTGTTTTGTAGAGCTCATTAGGCCGAATCTAACACTGAAATCCGTTTTAAAATCGAACCACGCATATCAGAGATATTTGGGTTCAAAAATTGATTTTTCCGGAAATTTTGATTCCTCAGTCAAGATTAAGAAAATAGTGAAAGATTCACACTGAAAGTAACTTCTACTGAAAACCATTCGTACTGGTCATAAAATTATATATGAAAACATAAATTTTTATGCATATTGTAGAGTTTGCAAAGTTAAATTCAAAACTGAAATTGGTTTTAAAATCGGATGATGCATTGCAGAGATATCGGGGTTTAAATATTGATTTTTCCGGAAATTTTGATTCCGCAGTCAAGATTCAGAAAATAGTGCAAAATTCACACTGAAAGTAACTCCTGCTGAAAACAATTCGTACAGGTCATAAAACCGAACTCTTTTTTTTTAAATAGTTAATCTTAGTGTTTATTGAAACGATTTCGTTTGATAATTACGTTGAATGTATAAACTTCGTTTGGAAAAACAGAAAATTTTGTCAACAAAAACAAAGCAGCTGGAATATTGAAGACACAGATCCCGATTCTAACAGCGAAAAGCGATCGAAAGTCTTTTCTAAAATTTGGTAAAAGTGTTATTTAAAACGCAATATTAAGCCTAGCCTAATCGTCGCAGATCTTTCAGTTGTTGAATAATAGAACAACACTACAATATGTAACGTAGATTGGATCACTGAATATAGAGTTTGTAAAGATTTCAAAAATGAATATATATTTATTGTAATTATTAACTTGAAAAATAAATGCATTAATGTAATGCATGTCAATCTGTGTTCTGCATATTAAACACAGACTTATTAGTTTTAATCGAAATAATTATCGTACGATTCACCATGTCAACTCGCCATGTTTTGACTGCGAACAACAGCTGATAGCGGTGTGTCAACATTTTTAAAAGAAGCATGGTCTGCAAGACGTCGATAGTGGGACATTCAGCTCAACTATCGTATGAGAGATTATAAAGGTATGTTTCAATACAAGATATGTCGTGTTGACTTTTTCTTTTCAAAGTATTTTTACTTTTCCATCTAACCCGAGATTCCTCTGACCCTATCCTCCTCGTTTGACGTGCGTCACAGTATTAAAGCGGATGTTAGAGTCGGAGGAATCTCGGAATATTTTCTGTCCCGTGTATTTTCACGTGTATGTTTTGTACATCACTCTTTCGAATTTCTATTTATTATATTCCTATGTTTATGTATGTATTATTGTGTATAGAACAAAACACCATACACTGTAAAACAATGCAATTAAAAGGGATGGGGGTCCCAAGGAACACAAGAGAAGAATGCTGTTATGCATGTTTGCATGATGATAACTTTACCTTAAATATTTGAATATAGCAGATCTTTACCATATCGCCTTTCACTTGATTTATAAATTTAAAAACTCAGACAGGCTTCATCTTCGCTAGCCAAGGGTTTTTGGTCTACTCCGTTCCCCATAAACAGGGAGCGAAGTGGACCAAAAGCTCTTGGCTAGCGAAGATGGACAGGCTTGTGCTTAATCAAAGATATTTGACATGGTAAATATTCAATCTAATTAAAATTAGACCTTTCGTCTGGCTCTCTGTTATATATTGTTATAGCTGGGGAAAGAGCATGTAAAACAGAGTGCAAGATGAAAAGAACTTCATATTATATCAAGCTCAGATTTTAGGTTAATGTAAATTTATGTTCCCTGATATCTATAAAACATTCATCTCAAGATTTATAATTATTTTACTTTTAAAATTGTTTACGTACAATGCATATCACATCTACATTGTATGTAAACAATATTTAAAGTAAGATAAATGTAATAATTTTTACTGCATATGACTCAGATATCTCTCTCTCTCTCTCTCTCTCTCTCTCTCTCTCGCTCGTGCTTTTAATCTTGGCAAAGCGTCAGAGAGCAACTAAATTTTGTAACAAAAATATCTCTGTCTAGTAAAAGAAATCAACAGTGCATTGAATTTTAAAATGAGCATGTTACTGTGGTTTCATCAATATTCGTGGGTATCAATTTTCGTGGATTTTCTGAAAACCACAGTTTCAAGGGTACGTAAATTCGTGGCCAATGACCCTATCAATACAAAATGTTAGTTGATATTGTTCTTCGATGAGCATTTAATTTCATGGATCAACTTAACAACGAAATCCACAAAAATTGGTGTTCAACAAATATTGATGAAACCACAGTATCAATCCCTTATTTTTTGAGTGTGCAACCAAAATCCAAAGCTTTGTAAAATTGTTCATGGATTTTTATGTGCATTATGCATAGTATTGTTTTTAAAACATGCAATTAATAAGGAAAAAAACCTCACTAAATTTATTCGCAAAAAACCCCCCAGTAGAATTGATAAAACATGGCATAGCAGAAGCTTATACTTTGATGCTGTTTGGATGAGTATAATATTCCTTTGTAGTTTACAAATTGAAATATTGACTGTCGCACAATGAGTAAAACTCTCTCTCTCTCTCTCTTAATTTGATATGTGTCTATACCTGAAAAAAGGGATAAAAAAATTTAATGTTATATTATGACTTGATATGCAAATTTTGTTTTTGTACTGCCTAAATGTAAATGTCATGTATTGGGATATCTCATACTTATTACACTGCATGGTCAGTGTATTTTTTCCAGAAATACTATGCATATGTTAATGTAAACACAGCTATTATTAGTACATGTATGTTATCACAGCTAATTGACTTTTTTTTTATTTCAGCTCAAAGCGGACTCTTGTTACAACATGGCGGTCACAAGGCACCTGTTGATTCTTGTTGTTTCATCTATTAAGGTTAACCTGTCACCTGTACCCACATACATATTCCTTGTGTTCTACAGACTATTTACCGGTAATTCAAATTAAATCGGATAATGCATGAACAATAATGGAACTTTAAGAAAGCATCATGCCTTTTTGTGTTTTATGTTTGATAAGAAATTATGACAAACAAAATTAAGGCTGTTTAAAGAAATTTACAGTTGTTAGTTGTGAAAATCTGTTTTTCAATAAAAGTGTGCAATTATGTTTCCTTTATTTTGTATTTTATGATAATATTTAGATGTGTTTACATAATTGAAAAATCCCCCCCCCCTTTTCAATTGTTCCCATTAAGATTACATGTAGGATATGTAAATGTACATTTGACCTTAAAATAATATCTGCTATCAATGATAATTACTTTTGAAATGAACAAGAAACAACATATTTTTACCTTTTTGTATATGCATAAAATATTGTAGGAAAACATGTCAAATTTGAACATTTTTCATGGAATTCTCCTCCGTCTCCAGCTACCTGGGTGTGTTTGAATTAAAATTTAATTTAAGACAGATGTCTAACTTGTAGGTCTTACTGTTTTAGCATGGTTCAAAGGAGACGAGAAACCAGAATAGATAAGATATTCACTAAATATGATTGTTAGCTTACTCTTTTTTATGGAAACAAGAAATCACATGCAGGACGGCATGTCTATTCATTAATTAAAATGCTACAAATCATTCAATAAACAAAAAAAGATCAAATTTTATTATCATTGATACAGTGATTGATGATTGTTTTCAAATATGTGTGAGAAATGACTCAAAGAAATAGCCACAAGTTTCATAAAATTAGGTAAAAAACCTCAGGTAAAAGATTTCAAACCATGACTGTTTATGAAAATCAAAAGATAGCGGGAGGGTATACATGTAAGGGCATTTCTAAGTAATATGATGAGTTTATAATGATAATATCATGTAGATGTATGTTATATTGAATAAGGTTTCTTATTAAAGGAGGTTGAACAACAATTGATTTCTTAAAGGTCGGGTAAAGATGTTTTACTATGAAGAACTCTATGAATCTGTGTTAAATAGAGGAAAGTGGAGATGGTGGGTTCACTTAAATGGCCATATTTTTATTAAACCTCAATGGAATTGGCAATATGTGGTATACTTTTTCTCAGAATTGTATTAGCTTTCTAATTCTAAGACAAAACATCTTTTCATAAAATGTTAGTGTACTAAGTTAAAGGTAGCAAGGGACAGTTTCGGATAAAGTACCTGTTAATATTTTTGTAAAAGTGAGAGTTGCTGTACTTGAAGGCTTATGAGTGTTGCTAAGATTCATGAAATGAATTTTGATGATTATCATTAGTTAGAGGGATGTCTCTTGTTGAATTGGTATGCAATATGAAGGCCCCTAATGTTAAGTACATGAGAAGCAGAAGTAAATTGTGAAACTTGCGACTATGACTGTTGTGTTGACTGTACATTGTGAAATTACAGGTTACAAACGGGACATTATATAACTCGAAATGTAGGTGGATGGGACATTATATACCTATTTACTGGCTTTGAGTAAATAGGTATTTTATTATACCAAAGAAAACTTTATTTGTCGGAGATGCAGAATTTCTTGATGATAAACAAATAAGAGTTATCGGACTTTGAATTTAATGCAGCGATTGGATTACGTCAGAGGTGTTCCGAGTTTAAAAAGGAGGGAAATCAAATGTCGCCGGTGAACAGTTTTGATGACTATTCACCATGGGCAGATAGCACGGAAACAATTTCACGGTTAGATAGAATAGCATGTTTATTCATTGTAATTTTACATGATGGAAAATATTCACAGAGGTGTAATAAAGTAATTTATACATCAGTAAGTTTCTGACATGTGATGGTGCAACAAGCACACAGTAGGAAGGTAAACCCTTTGAAAAGCAGTGTAGAGGAAAAGTTGCTCAGAATAATGTTTTAAACAAAATGCTAAATAAAAGGTTTTAGGTCACCTGAGTCACTCAGGTGACCTATTGCAATTGGTCTTCATCCATTGTCATGCGTCGTGCATCGCTATTACTTGTGAACTACTAGACCAATTTTCATGAAATTTCCAGGACTGAGAGAACATTAAAAGATCTTGATGTTAAAAAATTTTGGGCTGATGACGTCACTTCCGGTTTGAGATCTTGAGGATTTAGTGAATTTTTAAGGACTATTTTGTCCACTTTATCTTTACTCCTCCAAAACTAATTAAGATAAAAACTTGAAACTTTCAGGGATAGTAGATAATTGTCTGTAGATGATCCTTTTTGTTTGATAATTTGGAAAATGTGCAAAGCGTCGAAGCTTGCTCGAGCTTGAAAATTTGCAGCAAATTTTTTTACGAAATTTTTGCCCATTTTCTGAAATAGTTTAGAATGTGTAAATTTAATTTAAAACATGTAACGCAAAAGTTGTTAAGATTTACATGCTCTTTCATTTGATAGCAGCCAAAAGGGTGTGGCCCCTCAAATATGAGGCTAAGAGGGCTCTAAAGCCTAAAGTCTTTTTATAACGCTTTACTGAGCAATAATTTGTTATTACCAGGTAATTATAAAAGCAAAAATGTTCATTGTACAGCTGTTTAGGCCTAAACAGTACCATACTGAAATCACATGTTATGTAATTAGGGGTTTTAAGGGGCCAGAAGTTCAAAACTTTGATCATTTATATCTGAAAAAGGAGAAATATTTTGAAAAGCAGTGTAGAAGAAAAGTTGCTCAGAATAATGTTGTCAACAACACGCTACCTTTAAACTATTGGTTTTTGGCCCCAGTAAGGAGTTTAAGGGTTGGCCCCTAAAACACAGTTGTTCAGATATCTCAAGAACAATCAACAATTCTTGAGCACTTGTTGAATATGTTAATATGTTTATATTTACAAGACCAAGAAAAGGGGACTTTTTATTGAACAATAATTTGTTATTCATTATAGAAGCAAAAATGTTCATTGTACAGCTGTTTATCTATACAGTACCATACTTAAATCATATGTTACGTAATTAGGAGTTTCAAGGGGCCAACAATCCGAAACTTTGATCAGTAATATCTAGAAAAGGAGAAATATTTTGAAAACCAGTGTAGAACAAAAGTTGCTCAGAAAAATGTTCTAAACGATATCCTACCAAAGAATTTTTAGTTGGTGGCCCCGGTTAGGGGTTTTAGGGTCGGCTCCTAAAACACAGTTGTTCAGATATCTCTAGAACGGTAAAAAAATCTTGAACAATTGTTTAACAAAATATGTTTATATTTAAAAGTCCTTCTATTTGATATGATAAAAGGGGCTGCAATCTCAAATTAGGGGCCAGGAAGGCTTCAAATTCTTTTTTATAATATCTCTTTACTGAGCGATAATTTTTGATTAATCATAGAAGCAAAAAATGAGCTTATTTAGCTGAACCTAACACTGAAATCCGTTTTAAAATCGGACGATGCATTACATAGATATTGAGGTTAAAAAATTGAGTTTTCAGGAAATTTTGATTCTGCGTTCTTGGTTAAAAAAAATAGTGTTAAGGTGGCAGGGATAGTTTCGAACGAAAGACCCGGTCAAAATTTTGAAATAAAGGGAGAACCTGAGGTTTGGCTGGTTATTTGAGGGGTATAAATTGCTAGAATATTTATTGCATTCATTTTGTGGATAGAGGAGCTAATGTCAATTTTATTGATATATGACACTTTAATACTGGTAGCACTTTTCATCAGATATGGAATGAAAATGCGAAACTGTGGCCAAAATGTTCACTTTCGGTTTTGTGCTTGAAAAGTGGGGTGGGTTCAGAACACGAAATGTCACTCGAAAAGAAGGTGATTGACCCCCCATTAATTGGTGATTATTTGCATAGGTATACATTAAGCAACAAATTCTATGGTAGTTTATGGCAGTTGCTCGGGACTGGAGCGTGGTGCTGGACCCGTGAAAATGTGAAAAAAGGGTAATTTTTCAGAAAATTTTGAGACCGTCCCTAGCTATTCTATATAGTGCTATATGTAAGTTGTACTTGTTTTATTCTGAAATGTTTAAAAATTCTCAAGAGTCGGGACCATGTGTCCCGTGCATGCAAACCAATTTTAGCAAATTTAAAAATCGACTGAATAATGAGATCAAATATATGAGCAGTATCTGCCTCACATTTCCTCGACCAAAAAAACTATCCCCTGCCACCTTCAAGAAAATGTCAATTTTTAATAGGCTTAAAGTTTAACAATATGGGGACAGAAAAGATGTTCAATGTGTGTAAAATGGGAAACTGGCTGAATTTTTATGATTGTTCAACCTGTGATGAGATTTGGGGGCCAAAATGTAACAGGGGGTGGCCCTTAGAAAAAGTGCAATTTTCTAGTATTTTGGGTTTGTCCTTATTTTAAAACCCTTTATAGGCCTATTATTCCTATTGAAATCAGATGCAGGGTTGAATTTTGATTAACTGAATAATATTGCACCATTTTCTTTAAATTTTCTTGAAATTAATTGATAGAAATGCAGTTTTATGAAGTTTTAAACCCTTAGTTTTGATAAGAAATTGTTAAATATTGTTCTTTCTCAAGCTAAAACTGACAAAAAGTAGATTTTATGGCTAAATATGTATTGTACTTGTACTACATGTAAATTACATGTAATTCTAAATAGTTAATATCTGCATTTTAAGTCATTATAAGCAATTTTAAACTGTTTGATTGTCAAAAAAACACACCCCATCCTTCGATTTTCTTTACCGACAACCCAAAAATGGGCTTTATTTCACATTTTTTTAAATAAAATTTCATAGATACATTGAATCGCTCCCATTTAAAACAAAACACATATGTCTGGTTTCTTCTTTATTGAAAATATATCAAGAAAGATTGAATTTGTGTGCATTTTTTAACCATTTGTCATTTGCACGTATTCCCACCTCATGATGGGGTTGTGGTCATGATGTTCAAATTTGGTATTTCTTTGTATGTAAAACATGTATTTCAATCTTTATAACAAGTAAATCTAGATCTTTTGGTATTGGTTAAAGAATAAACAGAGAAATCAGGTTTCATCATCATCCGTTCAGCATATTTGGGAAATTACTCCCCGGGTAAGATGCCTGATTGCCATTTTCTAGGGATCTGTCCCTTATGAAGAGATGAAAGTGAAGGTTTTGTGTTTCAAATAAGTTGCTTTTATGTTTCAATAGAGTTTTTAAACCTGTTAGTACCATTTAGAAACAAAAAAGTTGATTGCAAGGAGTAATAGTGTGTTTTTTCTTATTCCCATTAGCAGGGGGATAGGTGATACATATGAGTTGAATTCTCCTATGTGTGAGTACTAAATGTGAATATTTCAATGTTTTTACATCTTATAGGGATAAAGGTTTCTTGTTATATAGTGATTTTGAAAGAAAAAATGTCTTTTGGATTGAAAGAAGTCATGATATATCTTGAAAACCTTACACAAACAGGTTAAGGTGATTCAGCCGGGAATGTGGGGAATCCTTGAACAGCCATAACTTTTTTATTTTTCAATGAAATCAGACCAAGTTTAAAAAGTTTTACTCAGAATTGCATGAACTTTCTGATTTTAGAGTGTTTTGGTTAGAGAGAAACAAACTCTAAAAGTTAAAGGTGGCAGGGGATAGTTTCGAACGAAAGACCCGGTCAAAATTTTGAAATAAAGGGAGAACCTGAGGTTTGGCTGGTTATTTGAGGGGTATAAATTGCTAGAATATTTATTGCATTCATTTTGTGGATAGAGGAGCTAATGTCAATTTTATTGATATATGACACTTTAATACTGGTAGCACTTTTCATCAGATATGGAATGAAAATGCGAAACTGTGGCCAAAATGTTCACTTTCGGTTTTGTGCTTGAAAAGTGGGGTGGGTTCAGAACACGAAATGTCACTCGAAAAGAAGGTGATTGACCCCCCATTAATTGGTGATTATTTGCATAGGTATACATTAAGCAACAAATTCTATGGTAGTTTATGGCAGTTGCTCGGGACTGGAGCGTGGTGCTGGACCCGTGAAAATGTGAAAAAAGGGTAATTTTTCAGAAAATTTTGAGACCGTCCCTAGCTATTCTATATAGTGCTATATGTAAGTTGTACTTGTTTTATTCTGAAATGTTTAAAAATTCTCAAGAGTCGGGACCATGTGTCCCGTGCATGCAAACCAATTTTAGCAAATTTAAAAATCGACTGAATAATGAGATCAAATATATGAGCAGTATCTGCCTCACATTTCCTCGACCAAAAAAACTATCCCCTGCCACCTAAGTTCAAAGATAAAGTAACTCGTACCTCAACTGATTCGGTAATTGCTAAGTCGTATTTGAACACATTCGGATTTTTTGGGGCTAGGTTCTAGAAATCGTTAAGGTTTTTGTTAATTCGTACTCAGAATCATTCGGAGTTTGTTAAGTCGTACCGATAAGTATTCAATTTTTTTTGTCTTTTTGATTTAGTTACTCCAGTTATTGGTTTAAGAACGCTGCTTCTTACAGGAACTTCTAGCTTTACTCCCGACATTAACGGAAGACCCACTCGTTGCTTTGCAACGAGCTTTGCTCTAGTTTCTTTTTCTTTTTTTTTTCCTAGACGCGAACTTTGAGGCTTGATATCTTGCTCATTTCTGAATGGTTTTTGCTCAAATTTTCAGGGCTTATAGACATTACAAAACACTATCTAGAACATTTTAAAAATTTTTAGGGCCTTTGGTTTCCAGACAAAGGCTCCGAGACTATGATAGCAGGGAATGGGAATCCAACGAATTTGAATAACAGAGACATTGAAGTTGTGCACATCGATTTTTGTTTTTCGAATACGTTTTTATTTAGAAAAAAGTAGGGGGTTAAAAAATAGGATTCCAAAAAGTGCGAAAATTTAGACATATTTTTCTTTGCATCTTTTAAACGAAAAATATTTTGTTAAGACATGTAGAATAAAAGTTGGGTAGAATGTTATTGGGCTTTCATTTGACACCAATAAAAAAGGGCTGGCCCCTAAAAATAAGGGCCAATAGCGCTTGAAAGTTTTTGCTTAATAACTCAAAAACGGTTAAGATTTCGATATGACTGTCGCTGGAAAAGTTGTTTGTTAGGATCTCATAAAGGTCGTTACAATGTTATTTTGTTGGCGATTTGTGTTGTATGAGTGTAAAAAGCTGTACATGTTTACATGTACCTCGTTTAATTTGGCAAGTTAACGAAAGTCTATGTGCGTGCAACTGGCATAAAGTTACCAAAGAAAGTATGTATTACATTTGAGTTTTCATACTGCATGCATTTAAAATCTACCTTGAATCAGAGCTGTACATGTGTGTGTACCGTTACGTAAGCTATCCCTCACCCGTGGCCTAGAAAATCGGTCACCATGGTCGCGACGGGGCTAACTAGCGGTCAGCGGTTATCTAATACACTAGAGTTGCGTCTCTCATATATGAGTTTATTTAGCCGCGAACTCTATAATTGTTTTAGTTTATATACCCGTAAATAAAATACAAGATCTGTTTTAATTTCTTCATGTTATAAGAGTTTGTCCATCTTGTTTTTTTTAATTAAACATTAGAGTGTAAATTAAGAAGACGTTCTGAAAATTTATAAAGGCGATATTACTACAAATCGGAAACTTCGTCACACTTAAATTAATGGTTGGTTTGTAGGTCTAAACTGTTTTTAAATCGGTACAAATATTGTTTTAAATCAACAAACAACCCACAAATATTAAAACTTTTAAATGATGATCATCCCTCGCACATGGCCGAGGAGATCCCGCGCGAGTGGACAGGTTTGTGTTCTTCTACATGTACCTTATCACGCGTGCATGTTTCAGACTTTTGTACGAACACAACTATTTTTTTTTATCATGATTTCAACTATGATATTGGTTTAAGATGAAAAGATTAATTTATTTTACATGTACAGTTGATTTAGCAATGATTAATACGATTGCGCACAAGGTAGTTTATTATAATCAAAGTTCCATATGTTTCATGTTTGCGGTAGGTGTTGGCACAAGAAAAGGATGTCTTGAATTGAGGCATTCGGATTTTTTTTAATTGGCAAAAATATTAATCAGAGTTGACGAAAATCATTTTTTTTTTGCGACTTCTTCTTATGTGTAACATTTTCACTTTCCCACCCGTTTGTTTATTCGGTCAGTCTGTTAATTCAATTGCAGTGTGCGACCGAAAATCTTGTGTCGCTTCAGCGCACACAGCTGAGAACATCTATAGCCCCAGTCGGGTTATGTTTATGGCTGCAGATCATCAATTGTTGTATAATTGAGTACCAATGAAGGTTAAAGAATATTATTGAGTATCGAAGTGTGCTTTCACTACAGTGGTCAATTGTTAAACAATAAGGCTATTATTCGAAGTCAATCATCTTCACATTATACATGTAGGTGCGAAATCGTAATCGGATAACGTTGCTAATAAATCAACCTGTTGAACACGCTAAACTTCTACAGATATGAACGGAATAATATATTATACTTAAAAGTTTTAAGTCAAAGGAAAATTGTTCTCGGATTAAGAAGTTATGAAATACGACTACATTATGCAACGCAGTCGGTCGCCATAGAAATCATCAAAGTACTGCAAGTGTCGACAGATTTCTTGTTTCTTTGAAATACAGTTCACTACCAGCTCAGCTATGTTAAGGAAGGTATCAGAATTCTAGCACGTGTGATTTAGGAAAATTTACATATGCCCCGCCCCTTATTCATGAGATTTTTTGAGATATTGTATTTCGGTAATTAACAAACATTTACCAAAATGAATATGATTAATTATTGGGTTTGATTGTATCAAGAAAGGTGTACTGAAATAAAAACTTCAACTATTCTTTATATCTTGCGAAATTATGAAATTCCTAAGTCGTCTGATGACGTGTCGAGGTTGACTACGTCACATCGGCGCTTGCAGCTGTGATCAGAATAAACATGTGGACTTCAGGGATATATCTGGGAATTTAGTTCATCTACAACCAGCTTAGACGGAAATCGGTAGAGGATTCAACTGAACAAGGTAGGATTTATCTGTACTTTACCTAGACATTGTTTTATATTGTCTATAATACTGTAGGATGAAACAGAAACGAAGGGAAATTCCTCTGCTTCGATTTTGTTTACTTGTTTACATTTCTTTTTCATGTAATATCATATAATAGCACTACAAAGATTACTGTGAGAATCTGAATTGAATATAGACAAGATTGCATTGTTGTTAATGTAAATCGAAATGTGTTATTTCATTTAGCTTTTTTTTTTTAGGAAGATTACATGTTTGAATAAACAAAATTTCAGTGTTGAACTGAATTTCCACACATTTTAAAGAATAAACATTTGATTATGCCTGTTATAATATTAATGAAATTAAAACTGCCATTAGTATGCACAATAATAAAGTAATTTTCCATTTTCATGTTATCTTCAGCACAATAGTTTGCTAATTATAACACATTATTCAATTTCAGGATTATTAAAGCAGTAAATGGTCCACTGGAGACACTTTGTTGGGGTGTTGATAAAAAAGTAAGTACTCTATAAATATTTCTTGTACCCATTAAGGTAAGGTTTGCGGTTACAGGGAGATAACTCACAGATTTTGATTGTGACGTAACACCAATTACCCTTTATTTCAGCTATGACGTCAAAATTTATATGACGTCATAATTGGTGTAAGGTTTCTGTTATTTCCCGGGGTTTTGTAGTTTCATTGAAAAAGTAACAGAACACAAGCATTTTATCAATTTCCACAAAAGCGAAGTCCGCATCATATAGTTTTGAATAGTGTTTTAGAAACACCATATTACACATATACTAAGATACGTTTTTCCTGAAATCGGTGGACTTGGAAAGGTTTCAAATAAGATGTTTTCGTTTATAAAATAGTAGTCCAAAATTAAGACTTTTGTTGCATTTTATTCATTTTGCAAAAAGTTCATCAGAAATTTAACAAAATAAATCATAATATAAATAGTGACATTATTTTCGAACATTTTAAGCATAAATAAACACCATCATAGTCACATATAAAATGTATATTTTTTCATGAAATTAGTTACATTTTATCAACATGAAAATTTGAAATCATGAACTTTGACCTTTTGTAGTTATAAAACGGGTCCGGCAAAATCATTTGAATTTCATGAGAAAAAAGACTTTAGTATAGTGAACAAAATGGTATGTAACTTTGGTACAATTCCTAAAAAATGCAAGCCGCAAACCTTACCTTAACTTCATGTATATTTGGTCATGGTTTTTTTAAAAATCATATTACTTTAATGTAACCTATCATAATATCTTTCATTGTTATCTATTGAAATTAAATTTGAAATTGATAAATATTCATAATTTCAGGCATTGGTTTTCTTATCAACTGCACTGCCTCCTTACAATGTACATCAAAAAGACAAGAGGAGAAGGACATGTAGTGTGCAAGAATATGGTCAATTGCCATAGATTCCACATCATGACTGAATAATACTGAAAATCAGAAAACACTAGTCTTGTTGAACAGTTTGTCACAGAAAAGCAATCTCTATAGTACATTGTATTTGCCAAGTTGATTATAATAATAAATTGTAGATAAAGATTGATTTTTGTTGCTTTCTTTAATTATTACAAAAAATATTAATTATAATTACAAGTAACTCTGATCATATATTAAAGGTATTTCTAATTTATTTACCAGCAGAGTACATGTAACATAAAACATTAATTATAAAACATAAATGTGTAAATTACAAACTTACACTTAACCCCCCCCCCCCCCCCGCCTTATATCAATAGTCATTGGTTAGGGCAACAGATGAATTAATTTTTCCAATTTCAACAATTTGGTAATGATGACTGATGTGAACATAGACAACATTCTAACATTATTTTAATGAAATTCACAGCGTTTAATTATTTTATGAATGAAAATTAAAATCATGATCTTAGTCAGTGTTGCGTTTGAATTTCACGCAAATGACACCGAAAGTTAAATGGGTCCGATAAAATGCAGTAGTGCAAGGGCATACACTTTATCAAATATATTGAAACTTTACATGTGTTACCATTATATCCCAATTATATCAAAAAGTGCTGGGAGCTGTATGAAATCGCTACGCATTTCACATAAATAAGCATTAATTGTGGGAACTCCCTGCAAATTTCTGTTCATACACCGTTTATGTTGAATTTAATAATTGTTCTTACTTGAATATTTCAAGCTCCCAGCACTTTTCTAATTTTTAGATGTTCATTTTACAAGTTAGAAACAGAAATAATTATATTTGTTAATGTTAAGCCCTTGCACTATGCATTTTTTGTTTTATTCCTGGTTCATCTATTTTTAGCAGTATCACGTGACAGGGTATTCCCAAGAGTCTCAAAAATTGCTCATGCGATAGTGAATTATCTAATTTGTATTTTGGTAAAAAATAACTTTGTGTAACAATTTTTTGGAATATAATATCAAGATTATTCAAAGGCTAATATTTTATGTGATAAATACCGCTATTATTTTATGGACGCCCTTAACATAGCTGAGAGAGTCAAGCTAGCCAGCACTAACGAACTAACTACCAGAGTCAAGCTAGCCAGCACTAACTCCAACGCACTAACAAAAAATTAGTTAAAATTATCGACTATTTTTCAAGTGTTTTCCGATCCCGATGTTAAACAACTGAAATTATTAGGCCGCCTTGCACCCAAACTAGGACTTGTGCTCATAAGGTGAGCCCGGATTCCTCGGGGACGGGTGTACCCTCTAGGATTCCTTAAGTGAACAAATTATTTCTGTAATGTAGCGTTCTAAACAAGGCGCTCTCCAAACATTACTTCACACAAAGATTGCTTATGACCTAAGTGTGTGTTATGATTTTGTTTCAAGGTTATTTTGTGAAGTTCAAGGTCATTGGAAGAAATTTCACAAGTTGTGTCTGCTTTATACTGTTTTTAAGGAGACACATTGGATATTGCTTTTTCATTTAAAGATTGCTGATGACCTGAGGATGGGTCATGAACTTGACCCAGGGTCAGTTGTGCAAGTTCAAGGTCGTTTGAAAAATAAATGCTTCTTTCTTGTCTGTCATATCTACATGTAGTATACATGGAAATGATTAGAAACTAAAATTTGACACAAAGAGTGCTTGTGACATGTACTTAAATATGTCCCGACTTGAACTTTGATCATCTGTGCAAGTTCAGTGTCACTATAAGAAAACGAAGCATCCATTATTTTCTAATAGATAAATACTTTAGTTATGATTTTGTTTTTCTTAGTGGGGAGGGGAGGAATTATTTGCGAGGTTGCTCACAGAACCGCCAGTTAGTCCATTGAGAGCACTCTCCCCCTTTCTCGCAACCAAAATTCACCTTAAATTAACTTAAAGGAAATTGAATTTTGGGGCATTGTTCCCCCCTCCCCAACACACATTTTAGTAGAAGGAAATATAAATGTTTATGGCAAATTGAAAACAAATTATATTAAACAAAATAAGTTATATCTACCTCACAACCCCCCCCCCCCTCCCCTACCACTACCACGGATTAGATTTTGAAGATTAATATTTCTTTTATTAGCTTGTTAATACATTTCGGATAAATTTGTTCCCCGAAGCAAAAACGATGCTGAGTGCTTGCATGGCCAAACGTAATACGCAGAGTTGTCCCTCCCACTGAGCACCTCTCGTACAGCGCACCCTCAGGTTGGAGAAGCCGTCATCGTTTATTTTTGATTTTCTGAACTTACTTTTATCATATTGACAATCCTGTCTGATTAAAATCACCACCCTTCTGCTTACACTCATCAGGGTCTGATAGGTATCGATAACAATTCATCTTCACATGACCTCTATATTTGCATACAACCTAAATATATATCTCATTTACCAAATACATGCCTTTATCTGTTAATGAGAGGTGCAACTCTTCAATACTCAGTCTGGGGGTTACATAGAAAGCAGGATTGAAATAATTTGCCTGTCTTCATTAACAAAATTCCAATACATTTTCTAAAGCCCTGATTGGTCAGAATTTTAGGTCGGGTGTAGATGACCCCCTATCAATACCTGTCAGAAGGAGAAGAGGGTGCTTTTAATCAGACTGATTGACAATCCTTTTCCGACAGGAAGCTGCAACGGAAGACCTCTTTGTTGCTTTGCAACGAGCTCGTCTCTAGTCTTTTTCTTTTTTTTTCTTACAAATTTTGTGCACGCGAGTTCTCGAAAACGGCTCGGTCGATTTTAATGAAACTTTCAGATCTGATAGATTTTGATCTGAACCTTATTGGAAATTTTTTATATTGATGACGTCATTTCCGTTTCTGAGATATTGACGATTTAGTGAATTTTAAAAGGTCTGCTTGTCCATTGAACTCCTCCTTAACGGTAAAAGATATTGAGTTTAAATTTTCAGGGATGATAGACGAAAGATTGTAGATATGTCTAAAGGCGATAATAAATGTCTGGCTCAAAGAGCCTCAAAGCTCGCCTTGACCCGAAAATTGAGATTAAATAAACGTTGTAATTTTTTCGGGTTTTCTTTGTTTATCTCTTTTCCGAAAAATATTTTGTTAAAACATGTAATGTAAAAAAAGTTTATATTTACAAGATCTTTCATTTATTACCAAGAAAAAGGGGCTGGCCCCTAAAATTAGGGGACCAGAAGGGCTCTAAAGTTTTTTATATGTAGCCCTTTACTGATAGATATTTTGTGAAAGGTTATAGAAGCAAATATGTTTATCTCACAGTTATTTATCCAAGCAATGTAATGATTTTATCATGCGTTACGTAATTAGGGGCTTTTAGGGGCCAAAAGTTTTGATCACCCATATCTCAGAAAGGAAAAATATTTTGAAATGCAGTATAGAAGGAAAGATGCTCAAAACGATGTACATGTACTTAACAATATGCAACCTTTAAAATTTCGTTAAACGGCCCCTATAAGGAGATAAGGGGCCGGGCCCTAAAATTTTTTTTCCCATATATCTCAAGAACGGTAACGATTTTCTAAACACTTGATGAGCAAAATGTGTTTAGAATTAAAGGACCTTTCATTTGATATCAAGAAAAAGGGACTGACCCCTACAATTAGGGATCCAGAGGGCTTTAAAGTTTTTTATATGTAGCCCTTCACTGAGAGATATTTTGTGAATGTTTATATAAGCAAATATGTTTATCTCACACTGATTTATTCTAGCAATGTAATGATTTTATCATGTGTTACGTAATTAGGGGTTTTTAGGGGTTAAACGTCCTACGTTTTGATCACCTATATCTCAGAAAGAAAAAAATATTTTGAAATGCAGTATAGAAGGAAAGATGCTCAAAATGATGTACTTAACAATAAGCAACCTTCAAAATTTCGTTAAACGGCCCTAAAAGGAGATAAGGGGTCGGCCCCTAAAACGTTCTTTGCCGTATACATTAAAAACGGTAACGATTTTCTAAACACTTGCTGAACAAAATGTGTTTAGAGTTAAATGACCTTTTATTTGATATCAAGAAAAAGGGGCTGGCCCCTCACATTAGGGCACCAGAAGGCCCTAAAGTCTTTTATCTGTAGCCGTTTACTGAGAGATATTTTGTGAGGGTTATAAAAGCAAAATAAGGTATAATACGTTTATATATCCTAACAATATAATGATTTACTTATCTAATTAATATTTAATTATCTTATTAGGCCAGATGTAAAACGTTTAATCGTTTCTATCTCAATTGGAAGAAATGCTAGTATTTAAAAAAGCAGCGTAAGAGAACTTATAAAAAGCGATGCAGAAAAGCATAAGTACTCCACTCCTTTTTACAGATCATGTTTTCTTGTCGATGATGTCATATCACCTTCTTAAAATCGGACGGAAGACCTCCTCGTTGGTCGCAACGAGATCATGTCTAGTTGTATATATTTTTTCTGTGATAGTCGGGAAGTAAGTTCGCAGATCCCGGGTTTGTGGTCACCAAAAAAGACGCAGCAGGCGACACGTGGACCTACAACACCCCTGCGAATGTTATTGTCATCTAGATTTAGACCATGTGGTTTTATTAGATTCAGTTTCGCAGTAAAAATCATGCCTCGTGTTTATAGTCTATTTCCTAGAATATAGGTACTTGTAATCAAATATGAAATCTAGACGTTTATTGATTTTAAACTTTATCTTTATTAATTGGTGGATTAAATGAGTTCTAGAAATAAATGTGACCATAGAAAATATAGGATTTTTCTGATGTTGCAACAATTAACATGCTTAGTAGCGATCCACCCTAAGGATTAATTTTCGATCCACGCCTGACCTAGTAATAGCATCAATAGTGAAACAGACTATTCTATTTTATGCAGGATGTTACTTGAAAATGGCTTGATATACTAAGTGTTTATACAAAACAGACACTAATTCTTTTTTTTAAAGTATGGTATTGCACACCAAAAGCATAAAACATGGCTATGATTTTATCAAGTAACCCAATGTTTACATTTTCAACCACGTGTAGAGTGGTTGAACACGAATGATAACACTTTTCTGAATATCTTTGTTTAGTTTAAATAACCGCTAGATGATGAAATAAGACATATATCTTAATTGATTTTCATGTTTTAACAAAAATCAAAGTAGGATATGATACGAAAAACGGTCAATACTTACGTTTTTTGAGAATATTATCCGAACACATATACTTCCGCTCGAATTTTCACAGGAACTGAACAAATCTCGGCGAAGTCTCGTGAACTTTCATTCAAGCACCTCTGGACTTATTAAATACTTAGCAACGATAAAGAAAACTTTCCGAACACATTCGCAGGGCTGTACAAGATAGCGGGTGGCGATGACTAGTGGGTTTCTACAGTTTCAGACAGACTACATCGTAGACAAGCCTGAATCAATGCAACCCTCTGAAGCTTTTGTCATCGTGGCAGTGGATACTCAAAGAACAAATGGTATACCTTAACTGGTTTATTTTCTGTAAAAAACACCCCCAAAAAACGTTCTTTTCATATTTTTTATCACAGTGCAACGATTTTATGTTAATGAACATTTTTGTCTGAGGTTTTCCTTACGGCCAGTGTTGTTTCTTATCAATAAACTGAGTTTATTTTGAAGCTTTAAAAAGATTTTTTTTCGAATTAACGCGAAATATTTTTGCAAAAAAAACCCACTGAACTTTTGCAAATAAACCCGAAATGTCTGCGAATAAAACAATCAATATTGTTATTAAAAATAAAACCCTCTACAGTATTTAATTAAATTTCTCTATTTAAAAAGGTGCTAGTTCGCGAATGTTTCGCGTTTATATATTTACGAAAGTTAAGCAATTATTTACAAAATTTGTGTGTTTATTTTGGGTATTTTTGTGATTAATTTCGCGGAAGTTTTGCGTTATGTCGCGATATTTACGGGTTTGGTCGCAAAATGTTTTATCAACCAAACGCTTAATGGGCGATCGTTACATTAATACATGGACTTTTTAAAAACATTATTTCATCGTCGTTTAAAATCAAATTTAAAAGTCACTGCGTCGAATAAGGTAGATATTGAAGGTGGACAAGATTATATTAATTGTGCTTTCTTATTGAAAGTTTATAAGAAATATTATGGGGCTTGATTTGATATCATAATTTTGTACCACAGTGGAATTCTTATTTATCCTTTGTGATAAGGTACAAACACTTTGTCAGTCCACATCTCAGATGCCAACAATAATATTGGTATTTCCCATACAACCAGTATCACGTGACCGTGATCTACGATGTTCCCCTGACGTCATCGGTAGCTTACATCACCGCGCTGGACGAAGACTATGGACCGACATACAACCAGATCAGCTTCCACATCGATCCGATACTGGACCATCAGTATTTTGACATCGATAGTAATGCACTATTAACCACTGCAAAATTTCTAAGACATTTCGAAAACGACACAAAATTGCTGACTCTCATAAAGGCAACAGACAAAGGATACAGGCAGTCATCCGTGACGGTTACGGTGAATGAATGTCATACAGGGAACCGGCAACAGTTTCTTTGATGACCCAGAATCTGTGGCATGGTTTGCAGCACTGATGACATTGTTGGTCATTTTGCTCGGAGCTGCTGTTATTGGCCTGTACCGTTATTGCAAATATGGCTATGTATTCTCAAAAAGAGGACTCTGTACAAGGTATTTTATTTGTACTGTGATAAGGCTCAATATATCCCAGTTTATTATTGAAATAAGATGACTGATTGTTACTTTTTTTGTGTTAATATAAATGCATATTATACTAGTATTTTTTTTTAAACAAAACACAGTTGTGATGGCAAAAAGGTTCATTTTGAGAAGGGGGGAAATTATGAGAAAGCCGATACCGATAGACGTAAGTCTGACCAGTCTGACCACTACGTTATAATTAATAAATTTGGTCACGATTTGAGCTAAATACTTTAAATTTTATGATGCTAGTATCTCACTGGCTTCGAAAAAGTGTGTAAAATTTCATTCATATTTCATTACGACCGAGTAACTCGACGATGGAAGATGTACGTCCACACAGGTGAGACCTCTACAGCGAAACTGTGTCGTGGTATGTGGCTTATATACACGTATAGGTTTGTATGATAGCGGCGATGAAAGAGAAATATGGCGGACAATACCTTTTACGAGTCGTCTTCAGCTTTAACATAATAAATAATGATGCCCACTGTGGTTTCTTTTAGCAATGTAATCATTAAAAACACCTTACAAAATGTTAACATTTTTAATGTCATTTTTAGGTCATTTTTTTAGCATTGTCCATTAAATCATGTTCTTAAAAACTGGAAAAATACTTAAAAGGGCTCTAGGTTATATGAAAAAAACTATTTGATTAAGCTATGTTCGGCTACATATAACATATGTTTATTGTGAGTCTTGTCAATTGTTTTATTACTTTTCTTTCTGAATGGGTTTATCTGTAAATTATTTATCATTGTCCTGACAAAATAAAACACATGACTATGTACACTTTTAGAACAACAAGTGTGAATTAAGTTTCAGTTTAAATTGTAACTGATATTTTCAACAGGTGATTCCAGAGTTAGCATCAGTGAATAGTCAGATGACAATGGTGACGTCACCATGTGAATGCCGTCAAAATTTGATAGCTGGAATCAAAGGTGTGATCTTTATATCGTCACATAAAATACTTGGTCAACTACACCAATATTGAAATTCGATATCTTACCTTCATTAATTTTTTCGAAGGTTTAAATTTCAGCTTATATAATGGTTACGATACTTAATTAATTATATACAATAAAAACAACAAACAGAATGAGGTTTCTGTGTACGTATTCATTCACCACACATTGCCCTTGATTATCATCCAGTCGTTGGACATATTTATCCCATTTCTGGTTGAAAAAAGCAGTTAACAGTTTAACAAGGACGAAAATCTGGTTCATTTCTATGGAATCGTTGTTTAATTATTTTTATCAAGATTCACCAGACAGAATTCTGCCGATATTTTATATGTCCATTGGGAAAATTCATTAAACAGGCACTCCAATAATATTCCCTATTTACAATTTTGCTTTTGACATTTAACTCTCCAGATGATTGCGAGTTTGCAAAAAAGAACGAGGACTTTGAAAAGGACACGAATTTCACCAAAAAAACAGTGACGGAATATTATAACCTTTGAAGCAACCTAAATCATGCAGTGAATCCTTGATGCTTTTTAAATCTCATTGTTGCTCAAATTTCACAAATATTAATTTACACCACTTAAGCACACTTCTAAGTTCTTCGATTACTAAGTGGCAACATTTGCTGGTTTATGAATAGCTGAATGCCAGTTAAAGTTTTTCATACTTTGCAATTGTTTATCCGAGGGAACACATTTTTGTTTTTTACTGCCATGTTTTAACAGCTCTGGCTAATTTTTTCGTTGTATGGAAGCTACATATTCCACTTCAAACTGTTGATTTTTTTCTCAGTCTGTTAACAACTTTTTAATTAAACCTTTTAGCTCTCTATGCATAATATCCAAAAGCGACTTTGTGTTTTCGACGATATCACGTTTTTCTCACTAGCAAACTTGCACGGTTTGCAGTATACTAGTCCTTCCTTAGGTTTAGAGACAATTGTCGTATGCTCAAGAAGCTTAACAGAAGCAATCAAATGATCGGTTGAAAGTTTAGACAGTGTCCATTCAGTAACGGAGTTATCTGACAACTCCGCTTTGAAACGGCACGAGAGACACGGGAAAAAATCTAGTAATGTCTTTTTTTTCCTGCAGTATTTGTACATAAGCTAAGATGCAAGGTTCCCAAGTATGTCAGCCTTCCATGAAAAATGAAATTAACAATTGTTATTCTTACGTCGACTCGATACATTCCAGTGAACTTGAAATAAAAGATTCCAAGGAGTCTTAGTCATATGTGTCATATTTAGATATTTTATTAGAAAAAGACATTAATGGTAACTTAACTTTAAACACTTTATGATAAACGTGATCACTTAGATTTTTCTATCGTCAACTTTCCTTACTTTTTTTTTGCAAAATACCTCCATCACTTGCATATTGAGTATTTGTCTTTCAGTTGATTCGATAGCCAAGGGCATGCTCTACGTATGAACAATTTCTAAAACAAGGCAATCTACATGTACTGACAAACAATTTGGTAAAATAAGATATTAACAGTCTCAATTGAAGTCATCATTTCGTAACTTCTATGATCGATACAACGACCTTGTCAGCAAATACAATCTTCCGTTAGGTCAAATGCTGACTGACGTTTTTCATACTTATTGTTAGGCAATTTTAAATCACCGAATTGTGTACGGATTTTTCCGTGTTTTCGATTAGATAAATATTACAAGGCGGGTGTGACCGGTCAGCAGAGGATGCTACCTCTTTTATGGCACCTGATCCTACTTTAATTTTGTAGACGTCCGTGTTTGCTCCTATTTTGAGTTTTTCCTTGAAGTTTTGATTTTGAACACTGTTCGTTATCACCATATTTCATATTTAATCAAATTGGACAGTGTTAAAAGAAAGCATTTTTATATCAGTCTGATTATTAACTATTCATATGAATCTAATAGCAAAAACAATGCAAACCAAAACAGGGACACTTTAAACATGTCTATTAGAGACATTCATAGTGGAAGTAAATAACCAGATTTTTCTTGTAAACCATATTTAAACTTTGTAAAATTTACATATTTAAACGAAAAAGTTTACTAAATAGTTAACAATGCGATGTTTGAAAAAATCACATCACTAGAAAAAAGATTAATAAATGCATACCAATTTTTCTAAAGGTTCTATCAATTGATATCATAAATTAAAAAAATATCCAAAAATATTCATAAGAAACAAGTTATTTCTGCACCCTATTTTAGCATATTATATTGTAGGAAGTGTGTATTACTATGGTTTGTTGTTTGCTTACCATTGTTCAATCTGGTTATGAAAAAGTCTACCAAGGTTTAAAGGAGCAAGGTCACGATTTTGGTCAAAATTTATTTTTGCATTTTTTTATTGTTTACAATACTTCAGTAATGCAGGTCATGTTTTTGTTTGCTTTTTTAAAATTTCAGGTTTAGACCTAAATGATTGTGACAAACGTTAAGAACTCTATTACTGTAAACCAATTTTTATCCCGACAACTTTATTTCGCGATTGACCGGAGATAAACTGGTTTGCGACGACTAATTTTTGCGATCAGAATGTACTTTATCTGTAAAATATTATACCAGAGGCATTTGAGGAAGGGTTCGCGGCGAGAAAAATTCGCGACGACGAAGCTATCGCAAACCTCGCGAACATTTCTCTTGGTTTACAGTATATTGAAAAAAACAAATGAGAAGGAAAAAAATCAGCGTGAAAAGGAACTTTTACCGGTATTGTAAAGCAGTTTTCCCCCACAGTAGCCTTTCATCCCGGACAACCTTCTATATAGTTGCCTTCCTCCGGGGAAAAAAGCTACTGTATAGGGGTTTTCCCCGATAGTAAGGTTTCTCCCTCACGTTTTTGTTTCAGATTTTATAGAAATTATTAATGGAAAACCAGTAAGGTTTGTACACCCCCAGGTATATTTGCATTTCTCTGTACATGTTGAGTTTCGTTTTGCTGATTTATTGCTTTTTATAGACAATGTTGAACATAGCCATTATTCGGAAGGGGGGGGGGCTGCTATATAGCCATTTTTCCATATGGAAAGATAGCTAAGGGGAACCGGCACTCTATAACACTGGTATATTGAACCACTGGAAACAAAAACAAAATCGCGAGCCTTGTTTACGTAACAAAAGTGAGCTCTTATACACTCAACTTCTTGTTAAGTATTAGAAACGCATTACTAAAATATTCTAAACAATAAAAAATAAAAATAAAATTCGACCACAACCGTGACCATGTCCCTTTAAAGAAGCATGGTAACGATTTGGGTCAAAAATTATTTTTAAGATTTTAATGTTTACAGTGCTTAAGTAAGGCTTTTATAATGGTCTTTTTAAGTGTCAGTCGTCTTGTTCATGTTATATTTGTCATGTAAACAAAGCTTTGTTTACGTTTTGAATGTTGAAGTAAAAATTCTAGTTTTAGACAAAAAATGTGATAAACGCTAGAAACTATTTATTTATGCTTGCACTGAATTAGAACAGACAGAACTCAGCTGAAAAAGAACTTTTACTGGCATATTGAACCAATGTAAACGAAAATAGAGCAAGATCCTTGTTTATGGCATGCCAAATTCACAAAAGCGTGCTAATCATAGTTTCACAGTCGATCAACTAGGTTTAATGGTTGTAAACTATAGTTTACAGACTGAAAACAATAGTTAACGACATTAATCCATATTTCACATCTGTAAACCATAGTGTACGCGATCATCTATGTTTCAGATGTGTAAAACTATAATTAACACTGAAAATAACCATTTTCGATTGCAAAGCATAGTTTATCTGATAAATATAGTTTTACGAGTGTGAAACTATGATAAACAACTCTTAACCATAGTTAACGAAAAGTTAACTATAGTTTACGGTTCGTAAACTATAGTTAACAATAAACTATTGTTAACTATGGTTTAGCGTCCGTAAATTATAGTTTACAGTCGATAAACCTAGTTTAACATCTGTGAATCAATCTATATTTCACATCTGTAAACCAACGCGATCATCTATGTTTCAGAAGTGTAAAACTATTATTAACACTGAAAACAACCATTTGCGATTGCAAAACTTAATTTATCTGTTAAATATAGTTTCACGATTTTGAAACTATGATTAACAATTTTGTACAATAGTTAACGAATGCAAATTATAGTTTACAGATGTGAATCTATATTTATAATTAATAAGATAAAATTAGATTATCATTTGTTATCTATAGTTTACAACCGTTAATTATAGTTTTACAGATGAAAACTATAGTTAATGAATCGTTATCTATAGCTTGCGGTTCGTACACTATAGTTAACAGTCCATAAACCTTATTTATCAAATGTACATGAAAATATGTTTAGCTCATTTTTGTGAATTTGGCGTGCCATACTTGTTTACATGACAAAGAATTGTGTGTTCTGTATCTTGCCTATGACTAACGCTCAAATGTTGGTTGATCATTAGAAATGCATTTCTTAACCATTATAACACTAAAAATCGTGACCATGACCCTTTGATAGCACCAGAGGTTTTTCATCAATCAGTAATTAGAAACATCATCAATCATTTTAAAATGATATATTCTTTCAGAAAACAAGTACTAATAACCATGCTGAAAAATCAGAAAATGATTTTTTGATATCAAAAACTCGAATTTTTGATATCAGAAAATACGATTAATTTTCTGATATCAAAAAATCATTTCCTAATATCAGAAATTCTAATTTTTGATATCAGAAATGATTTTTTGATATCAGATATTCAAACTGAATTTTTTATATCAAGAATTATATTTTCTGATATAAAAAAATTCAAATAAAATGGCGAATAAATTCACATATTGAATGAATACTCCCTTGACCCAAAATTAAATTGCTGAACTACAGAGCCCGATTTGCATTTTTAATTTGTTGTTTTTTATTTGAATATTATAATTTTTTGTTGGTAGTTTTCATTGTTGAGTTGATGCCTAAAATTAAATTTTAATTGAAATGAAATGAAATGTCTTATTACAAATTTTATTGATAAAAAGATTAACCACAAAATAATATACATATCATTACAACTGTCAATTTTCCTTTATCCTTAAAAATTGATGTTCACAAATATTGATAAAACCATAAAAAATGGTTCCATAAAAGTCCACAAGAAGCATTCGTTTCCACAAGATTGTACTCGTTTTCATTAAAAATGTCATATTATAAAAAGATATATACATTTATTCAAATGAATGCCCCGCTTTCCCATTTCATAAGATAAATTGCTTAAATTATCAGCTGTCACTGACATCATCCTCAGCTTCACGAAGCCAAGTGAAGAACTGTTCAACTTGTTTCATTGCTACACCTTTGCCTTCTTGTTCATTAGGGTCTTTGCTTTTCTCCCACTGATTAAATCCATCCTCAGAAATAATGTCTTCATCATACAGTGTATCAAACAGTGTGCGCAATACTCCTGCAAAGGATAAAACAATCATTAGCCTTTTTCAAACCAGACATATCTATGAAATTTGGAAATTTGGAATATTTTGTATTTGATAAATAATCCAATTAATGTGTAGGCAAAAATACCTTGTGGATGCCCCAACTTGTGCACCAGGGCTTGTAATGCATAAAGTTCTTGCAATTCTGATTCTGCTCGGTGATCCAAGTATTTCTGAAGCAAATCTCCCCTGTTCTTGATAACTTCAGGCAACACACGTACACTGCTTCCAGAGCCTATGTAAAATGCAATCAATAATATCAGTATGCAGACACTCTAAAGTACTTGTAGTGCTGCAAATAAGATAGGGAGAATAGTTTACATACCAGTTATTGCACTTTCACAGACTGATGTCATTAAAGCACGGATAAACTTGTTGCTCTTCATAGTTAGATCATCAACACTCTCCTTTAAACAGAATAACAAAAATAGCTTACAATGCATTCAAGTCACTAAGGCACAAAATATAAAACATTCACTTTAGACCTACTGCATTACCTCAATCTAGTCAAAGATCACTTCATTATCAGTATTTTCCTTGATGAGGAGTTGATGCAGTTTGTCCTGAATAGCTTCCATAGATATGGAGACTGTGGGGGTGCTTGGTTGACTGTCATCTCCAGCAGTAAACTCAACTTTCTGTAATTCAGGAACAATACAAATATAAAACAAAGTAATATCTAGAATAAATATCAACAGTTTTTAGGTGAATTATCAAAAATTTTTGTGTCCTTTTTTTCCCAAGGGAGCTGAACCGTTCCACTTACTTTGTCAATAATGAATTTCTTCACCTCACCCGCAGGCATAAAGTCTTCCCATTGTAGACTAGATTGTCTCCACAGAGATCCAACTTTTTTGTGGCCCTGAATTGAAGCAATGTTTGCTCAGTAATTTAAAAATGATTAACAATTACTCTCATCCTAAAAAGTGCAAAATATTTCATATGTGATAATATCTATACATTTCTAAATATCAACTATCACTATAAAGAATTATGTAAAATACAACTTTAGGACCGAGGAAAATGGTCCTCATCTGCATCAGAGTAAATAATGACTCATTACTAGTTGCAGCTTTAGTATAATTTTATTGAACATGATTAAAGAACACTACTATTAAAATTGTTACAAGGCATACCTCTCTATGACTAGCAGCATGTAAAACCTCAGCAACTAAAAGTCCAGCTTTGTTGTTTTCTTTCAAAGGTTCGGCAGCCTTACAAAGGAAATTTAGAGGAACACTTCCATCTTGAACCATTGGACCAATCAGCTCACCAAAATACTGCCAGATTTTTGGAATGTCAATTTCCATGTTTTCAGCTAATTGAATTACTTCAGTAAGACTACAAAACAGAACAGAGTAGGATAAACTTTCCCCAATATCAGATCTACATTTCTTTTTTCCCAATTAAATGTTTTGGGTTTTTCCCCATAAGAAGTTAGTCGAGCTTACCCTTGAATATATACTGGGACAGATAAAACTTTCTTTTTAACTAGATCATGCAATAAAAGGCCAGTCTGGTTCCTTGCTATGCTGGATCTTTGCAAAACATAGTTCACTGCTGAACTAACAAAAGTGTGCATCACAGATGGCGATTTTAGCTTCTCAACGCAGAGAATGGCCTCCTGATTACAGAAAGATGATATTTAAAGATTAGACAAGAAATTCATTAGATATTCAAGAAAGTATTTTAAAGTTTTCTATATTATAAAGTGTTACCTTGATATCTTGTAAATGTAGATATTCATCCAAAATAGTTTTGGTTTTCTTTTCCACCTCTTCATCAGTGAGCATTTTAGCAGTGGGTGGAGCTGGTTTGCTGCTCTTCTCAATCTCCACTCTGTGAGGTTCTTGCCCTCTACTGCTCTCTCTGCTCTGGCCTTGACGTGGTGTAGTTTGGCCATGAACAACATCCCTACAAAATCAATATCACTTTCAAAATCAAATCATACATCCATGTCAAAATATTTTATTCAACAAAAAGCTACGCAAGCTACACTGAACTTTTATGAATAGGCATACAAACTTTAAATCATACCTCACAGCTGCAAGGGCTCGTTCCTTCTCCTGCTCCATGGAAGACCTGGGAGTGATACCTCGACATTGTTGCCGACCAAATTCACCAGAGCCTTGGTCACGGCTATTCCCACGAGCTTGATTAGTGATAAATATACCTCTACTGTCATCCTCGGACTCACTAAGTGCAGAGAAATATCATATATAAAGATAACATTTGTATGTATAGGTTCAATGAGAAATGTGTAAGCAAGTCAAGTGATGAGCCTGTCTGTTCCGGGTCAGAAATATAAAAAAAAAACGTTCTACTATTGACCACAGTGCGTCAGAACATTAGTATGGACATTTACTTATAAGATTTGGAATGTTGAATAGCAGCGCCATTGCGTATAAAATGTGGGTGCATGAACACAGCTCTCCAATAGTCAACTGAAAACTGTCCTTCTACCTCCTCTTTTTATACAGGTAAACAGGCTAATCCCCAGGGGAGGAGGAGATTTCCAGAATAAGCACCGTGGTAAGGTTAACGCCAAGTATTTGGCAGGGGCACTTAAGACCCCGGGGTTCACATATTAAAATATCATACAAACTGGGATTGATAGACGCTTTTTTTCAACATTCTTAGAACATAGTATTAGGTTCATTAAAGATATTATTAAGCAAACACTCATAAAGACTAAACGCATCTTAATGACGTCACGTTATTTACCTGTTACTTGATGCATTTGAATTTTCTCGTTCTTTAGAGTGCCTTTCTCCCTCTTCAGTACTTTCTCTTTGCCAGTCAGGTTCAGTAAATTCAACTTTCTGTATTGCATGTATGATTTATGTTTATAATGCTAATAACTCAAACTTTTTTTATCATTTACAATTGAACTTTGCAGCACTGAAAATAAAATTTTCTTCGGTATGATAAAATACCTATGTTCTGACTATTCAAACAACAGCAAGTTTATTGGCCGCCTTGGGAAATAGTTGCTTTCTCGGGTGCCAATGAACTTGGTATCGTCCTCTTACTCATTAGATAAATACAGTGTATCTAACATTATACATATTATATGAATTACATTCATTGTTTTTTAATGTTTAGTAAAGTTGAATTGTTTCATTTACCTTATCTACGATGAATTTCTTCACATCATCTTCTGGCATAAAGTGTTCCCATTGTAGACTAGACTGTCTCCACAAAGATCCAACTGTCTCATGTCCCTAAATCAAAACAAAACAGTTATCTAAATTATTTTAAACCACGAAAATGATTCCCAATCTAAACAGAGTATAAATTAACTTTCTTATTCACAATTAGGCAGCATTGCCTGGAAATTATTTTATGTATACTACTTAAGAACGAGGAAAGATGCATCCATCTGTATCAGAATAAATGTTGTTCATCACTGAAATATTCATGTCATTCCTATGGCACATAGCGTACCTCCGTAAGACTAGCAGCGTGCAAAACCTCAGCAACTAAAAGTCCAGCTTTGTTGTTTTCTTTCAGAGGTTCGGCAGCCTTGCGAAGGAAATTTAAAGGAACACTTCCATCTTGAACCATTGGACCAATCAGCTCACCAAAATACTGCCAGATTTTTGGAATGTCATTTTCCATGTTTTCAGCTAACTGAATTACTTTACTAAGACTACAACAACAAAACCATTTTACTTTAAATTCTGTTAAATCGTCTGAATTGGTCTTTTTGCAATGTTTAATTGTTTTAGAAAATTCAAATCTTACCCTTGAATATATACAGGGATAGATAAAACATTCTTTTTTACTAGATCATGCAATAAAAGGCCAGTCTGGTTCCTTGCTATGCTGGATCTCTCCAAAACATAGTTCACTGCTGAACTAACAAAAGTGTGCATCACAGATGGCGATTTCAGCTCTTTGATATCGATAATGGCTTCCTAAATACAAAGATTTCCTGTGAGAGATGACATTTTGAGTTAAATTATCTATACTAGTCTATGAACTATTGTAGGTCATGTTACCTGTATATCTTGTAATTGAAGAAATTCATCCATAATTGTTTTGGTTTCCTTTTCCATTTCTTCCTCTGTAAGCTCCTTGACAGTAGATGATGACGATTTGCTGTTTTTCTCAACATCCAATTTATTAAGCTTACGCTCTCTTCTCCTTTCTCTGATCTGATCCCTAAGACGATTCAATGTTAATTTAAAGAAATAAATAAAAGTACTTTGATAAAAAAAACCTAACAACAACAACAACAACAACAACAACAGAATAATCCACAAAAACAAAGAATATGCTGTGTAAAACTAAAATCTTACCTGACAGCTGCAAGGGCTCGTTCCTTTTCTTGCTCCATGGAAGACCTGGGAGTGATACCTCGACTTTGTGGGCGACCAAATCCACCAGAGCCTCGGCCACGGTTATCCCCACATGCTGGACTAGTGCCAAATCTACCCCTACAATTCTAGAAGATTATAATAGTTACCATGGCAAGATGACAATAAAAGAAAAAAAATCTTAATCCCGTCAACATATTTACCTGTTTTTCGGTGCGTTTGTTTTTTCTTGTTCCGTGACGTTTCTTGCTCCTTCTACAGTGCTTCCTCTTTGCCAACCTGAGAATCGGTTTGAGCTACCACCAGTACCAAGTTGAATGTTAGACTCATCTAAGTATTGCTGAATTTTTTTTCAAACAATTAATGAGTAAGCTTTTCATCTCAAGATCGCGTATTTAAATAACATTTTTGATTATAATAAACTAGTACTTTGGTAATTTTGAGCCTTGATGGATCAATGGACGATCTCTCCACTCGTATATTAGGTTTGCCAACGGTGTTCCATCCATCACTAGCACCCATTCCAGATCCAGGTGGACCCCTTGATCCTAATAAAATAAATCAGATGTTAATATATCTCATAAAATGCTGCCTGTGCGTCTGATGCAACTTCAGTAACGAGGGAAATGGTCTTCAAGTGTACCTGATAATTTATAAATGTCATAATTAGTTGACATCATGATATTCTAGCTGTCCTTTTTTTATTTTTACAATGGCTGCAAAAAGGTGGACAAAACAGCCATATGGCAATTTAAAACAAACCTTTAGCTCCACTCCCTCTTTCTTGCTTAGTTATATTCTGTGCCTTTAATTGTTGTAAGAATATCTGCCTTTCTTGCTCTTCTTTCTGGACTTCGTTGTGGATCTGATCAATTGTCTTGGGATTTTTTTCAGGTCTTCTTGGATTCCATTTACACTGTAAAAGGACACATCATTTTATAAAATAAACAGATTTCAATAAATTTAATGCATTATGCATTGAACATATATTAAAGTTAAACTACAAAAAACAATTCTGGAAAAATTAACTTCATTCCCACCTTTCTGAGATCGATGACATCCTGTAACTTGAATCTCACTCTTGAAGATGTCTTCTTCTCTTGCACAATCTTATCAATTTGATTGAAATACTGGTCCATTCTTGGCTATAAAAGGGAAAAAATAAAGGTGATAAATATTCTTGATTTTGCATAATGAATAAAAAAACCAAGATGAATCATGCCTGAAGTTTCAGTCTAATTTAATTTACCCCCCCCCCCCAAAAAAAAAACTTATCGTCCGTAACATCTGCCAGTCATCGCTTAAATTTCATATTTTTTGTAAGATGGAAAGCAGCAATAAAAAGATTTTGTTTTTAAACGTTAATGATGCAAGATTATAAATGCGTTCTAGCTGTTGCCAGAAATTGAAACCGTATTGTTAGCACGCGCACATATAATATATTCGTATATATCTAGACTACAGGCAGTAACTTTAAACGGGGTTTATTTCCTAAAATCCCGAAGAGGGCTGGGCGGTCGTACCCATTTTTAGACTAGATACATCTCCCTTTTTTTAAGAGTTTAAATATTGCATAATAATATAAAAAAATATCCAAATTTTAAATCTTTATGTATTTGTTTTATTCCTTAACTAATTAATTAAGTGTAAGGCCCAAGGTATCATATTTTAAAAAATTTTCGCCTCGCCATCTATGAGATTGATCAACCCAATATATTTCTGTAGTCAGTCAGTAACAAACCTAATAAGTAATAAATTCCTTATCTACAAAAAAATATCATAATAACTAGTAATCAAATAATATATAACAATATGTTATCATTTATAGGTCGTCAGATTATTCAATACATCGTTTAAGGTAGTGCGAAACACCCGTGGAATCAATTATTTGAAATACATGTACTTTCTCAAATACACAAAATAATGACTTAATATTATGTAAAAGTAAATTCCAATCCATTATCTTAAGAAAATATTGTAAATCATATCCATCAATCACTCATAGCAAAAAAGAATTGAGGTACAGAGTATTTTGATAATTTCGAAACCTACATTGAATGGTATTCGTGTGATTTTTGTGCAATTTAGCATTCTATCATTGAAATATGTGTAACTTGTGTTTCTTTAATAGTAAAGACCTGAGATTTGGTCAAAACTATCCCTTGTGTTTAGACTTTATACCCAATAAATTTCAAGGTCATATCAAAAGGTCAGAGGTAAAATATGATGACATTATCTAGGATTTTTATTAATCTTCACCTCCGTCAAATATATTTAAACCTCAATTAATCTAAAACCAAAGGTCAAATTTTCATTATTTTGATATATTTTAATAACAGGGTCATGACATTTATACTGTTAAATTTTATCGAAGAAGATGGGTGAATAAGGCGTGTAAACTGCATATATGAGGATATATAAGATACCATAAAATTAAAATATCAACAAATCTCATAATTTCTTTCTAAATTATTGAAAACAATGTATATTTACCATTACATCGATTTATAACCCTTAAATATATTTATTAATTGGAATAGGTTGATTTAAACTGGCGTATGCGTGTCAAAACCTCCAAAATAGTGTCATTTTTATAACATCAATGCCTTTTCTTTTATAGAGTGGGTCTGAGCTCCATATTTTTGTCATAGTCTATATAAGGTTTAAAGGAAATCAAACCGATTCCAATCAACGAAAACATGGAGAGATGACCCACTATACTTAAAAAATGTCATTTTGTATTGCAACAATTGAACGTTTTAGAAAAATATTATAAGTCCGTAAATTCGTGGTTGAAGTCACATATTAGCATTTAACGATGTAGATTGGTATGACTGAAACGGCTTAGTGGTTAGAGCGCCAGACAGTAGGTAACATTATAGAGCTAGGGTTTTTAGGTTTTGGGTTCGATACCACCAAAACTTAAGAAGTTTATTTTTTTTTTCATATCGTTTGTTAAAATATTCAAAACTGAATTTAGTTAGAAACTGTGCTTTTGTAAACTTGTATTATAACATTATCAAGTAGATTTAGTTAAAAAAAAATAAATTTGAAATTGTATTTACGACTAAACGAAATGGGCATTTGTGCTATCTTGTTCCCCCATCTTCAAAATTTGAATTATACAATTTCTTTTTAGAGACTGGCAATTGATGCAAATTATTGTCTTAAAAGAGAATTAACGAGCGCTAGTTTTATAATATATTACATCATAAATTACCTACGTTGCCAGTAATAATTTATTTCAGTGTCTTTAAGAAACAAAAAGGTCTCTTGCAGCGCAGGCATTTGTAATATCTTATAAAGTAACTTTTGGGCATAGCAAATCATAACGATCACTATTTTATTTTACTCTCCACTCAAAGGAGATTCAAGTGGTAGGTTTGGGGCGATGTAGGCAAAAATTGCCAAGTCTGATTTTAATATTCAAAGATTTTATTCAAAGGAAAAAATTATTAAATTTTCAAACAATATTGAATTATATGAAAAATTAGCTTATCTCTTTTGTACTACCTTAATACGATTTTATTGTTTTCCTTCGAACAGAAATGTCACACTTTCAATGGTTTAAACATAGCACGTGACTGCCTCATATATATATCTCTCTCTATGCTTGTTCGGTGAGAATTAATATTAGGCAAAATGGCCGTTATTGGCTGACGCTTTATTTAATACAAAAACCACATGCTGCAAGTTCTTAAAATATTTGGAGTAGTTGCCCTTTGAAATTCTAAAAATTAGAGCAGTTGCCTTTAAATATTGACGTCACATTGTTGTGTTGATCCATTCTCTCACCAGAGGTCGTGCTACACAAGCTTCTGCACGACCTCTGGTGAGAGAATGGTGTCGATCTATAGCAGAACAAAATAACAGCATCAAGATCTGCTTAAAGGGAGAAACGTTTAAAGGGGATTGGTCACGATTTTGGTCAAATTCTATTTTGCTGATTTTATTATTTACAATGCTTTAAGAATGCATTTCTATAGTCCGAAATATCTGACGTTTTCCTGGCTTTTTTAACGATTTTGATATTTACTTGCCTGGACATTTCCAATTGTTTAAAAATTGATCAACATGAACTTAACGTTTTCCTGGCAAGTAAATATCAAAATCATTAAAAAAGCCAGGAAAACGTCAGATATTTCGGACTAAATCGCGAGAAGTACATCTCGCAGATTTTAAAATCTCGCTTTTATTTTTTGGACAGATATAAAATGAGTGAAACTATGATAAAAATTCGGCGTTCATGAATTTATTTCTTGCGATTTGATGCAAAACGGTTGAATCGCGGAATTAAGTACTCGCGTAAAATATGGAATCTAAAGTATAGCGTTGGGTCACTTGCAAAGAGTCTTTCGGAGGATTTAATACGATATCATTAATTAATATGTACGAGCAATTGAAAGGCCCTAATAAAGATCCTTGCAATACACCAGTCTGACGTTTCTGAGTAATAATTATTTTGTAAGTTTGTACAGCTAGCCCCTGTGCCAAATTGTATCAAAAGTTTTGCTAATGTAGCAAAATGCGATTCGTGCTTCTTTATCCGGAGACGAGAGTTTTGTCCATGTCGTTGGTGAAATCTATTAATAGATAAACTGTCTTCAGGTCTGAAACAATTGATTTTCGCGACCAATATTGAATTTTCGATAGTATTCAGAAATATGATTGTAGACACACCGTTTCGTGATTTTACCTGTTATAGCGACAAAAGAGATCGGGCGATAGTTGGTTAAGTCTAAGGTGCTTCTTTTTTTATGGATAGGAATGACGTGAGCTATTTTCTATGGGTCTGGAAAACAAGAAGTACTGAGAGATTTGTTAAAGAGCTTACAGAAGTATAGTATGGATAAGATGCAGCCTATTTTTAGGAGCCTGATCAGGACCGCAAACCTTGCTTGTGTTGAGTTGAAGCAGTGTTATTTTTACTCATTAGATCTTCAGTTAGGACAGGAGAAGAGAAGAGTTCTTTGGGTAAAGAATTGTTATCTTAGGATGGTAATACACCAACGAATCATCTATGTTAGGCTGTTTACAAAATAACAAGTTGAAAAGAGTGGCTGTCAGAGTGAGAATGAGTATCATGTTCGTACAAGTGGTCATTTTAGTTGATAAAAGATATTCCATTTTCAGAATGTGATTTAGTTAATCTTCTTATTAACTTCCACCATTGCTGTGAACCCTTACAATTATTGATGTCAGTTGAAAAATTTTCGAAATGATCTTTGGAATGGTTTCTTTTAGCTTTAAATCTGGCCCAGTCGTACGTTTGGTTTATGAATGTTAGCGTTCCGTTTCCAGATTAATTTCCTAAGTGAATTTGAGAACCGTGGGAGGGGGGGGGGGGGGTCATTGCTCCTGATGGTTACCGTCTTGTATGGAATATACTTTCTAGCCTTGTGTATGATAATTTTGTTGATTTTCTTAACATACAGTCTATTTCCTTCTATTTCGTCACAGTTGATTGAGTTTCATTTTTTCACGATATTCATTGTAATGGCAGTGGATAAATAGCCATATTTATTCGCCGGAAACATGGAGAAGATAAAACAGGTTTTCTAAAAGGACCAGGTATATATATGATTGTTTAGGCGTATTTAAGAGTTTACAAAGTTATCTGAAAGCCACGTTTCTTTAAATACAAAAATGATGTGGTTGAATAGTTAAATTTGATAAGTGTATAATACTATAATGGGATGTTTGTCCCTGCTGACGATAGGGTGAGGTCTGTACGAAATTGGTCAAACAAAATGTAATGGGAAAAAATGGTGGTTTTTAATTTAAATTGTATAAATTTTTTAGGTATTTCATTTAACTGTTAATCACCGTTTTTTCGGGTTCAAGAATATTTTCGCGAGATTGCGAAGGAACATTTCTCGCCTCACATCAGACATATAATGCCTCTTGTAATTGATTGCTATTATCAACGTCTGCTCGGACGCGAATAAAACTTATCGCGATTGCGTTATTCACTGGTTAAACGCGAAATAAAGTGGTCGTGAATGAACATAAAAACAAGGCACGAGCCTTGTTTACATAACAATGAATTGTAAGCTCTGTATCTCGTTTTTAACGTGACAACTGACGCTTTAATTTGGCTGACCATTGGAATACCTTATTTAAGTAATGTGTATATTAAAATTAAAATTTTTTTTTTAAAATATCGTTACAATGCCCATCGTTAAAAAAAATAAGAATTTATTATATGCTTAAGTTTATGAATCCCTTTGCTCGAAGTGGATTTAGCTAGTTGAATAGAAAATACCAAATAGTTGATGACGACATTCCTGTTACTGTTCAAATCAAGTAGAGGTCTCAATGTTCTCAATGTTATGAAAACTTTTCTACAAAACTCTGAAAGTCTTCCACTTTCAAGCTTTGTCATAGTTTTTATAATAAAAGTCGAAATGTTTTAACCCAACATTAACTGAGAACTTTTCTTACGATTTTATGCACTGTACATGTATGTTTGTTAGGACACATATACATTATTTGCCTACGTGCCGCCTATTTATAAGCTCTGCATTGTGTTTTATTTGGTTATTGACCGACATAAAGAAAACTTCTGCTGGTAGTCGTCACCGAAAAAGAGAAAAGTGTGTTTGCATCTATATCTATTTGCCTCAAGGAGTTTACAGTTTTAAACTTCTGATAAATTCCCTATCATAGTCATCATAAAACAATAGTCCAAATGTTTGTAGATTGTGAATCCATAACAAAATGCACGGAACAACATTTTCTTTGTTTATTTATCTGGTTTTTTGGGTTTTTTTTAATGAAGTATGATGTTACCCTGGCTCTGTCTGTGTCCAATTCTTTTCCAACGGTTGAGAGAAGCTGGCACAGACATTCTAAGCTTTCTTCATTCTTAGCTTTTAGAAGTCTGAACAAACAATCGTGTATTATGATTTCTGTCAACATCTTCAGGTTGAACAGCTCTCCAATAAACCTTAAATGTAAAATAAAATCACAAATGATTTTAAGAAAGGGGATGCTTTTGAAAGACACAAAATTCTTTACAAATGTATTTTATACCTGATATTTCCCAACGAACGATTTTTTTCTTTGATCTCTGAGATTTCCAATTCTATACATAATTCTTCACGTTTCTCTGGGTCCTCAAAACAACAGAAAAACTTAATGCATACCATACTTAAACTATAAACATTTATCTATGTATTGCAAGAAGTTGAGGTTCAAATAATTTTTTTATTTTATACTAAATAAATCATACCTGTGTTTCTTCTATGACTTCTTTCCTTTTCCTAATCTCTTTTTCGGAATCCTTGCCCTTTTCGAACTCTTTCTGACATCTCGTCAACAATACTGCACGAAAATGTACATACTCTCCTTGTTTGGAAGTAGAAGCTACTTTGATCTATAACACAAACTTAATTATGCTTAAAGGCTTTTAAATCCAAGAGTTTGTATAGCCATCATTCAACAAGTGATGTATTTTTTGAACTCACCATAGCTAAATAACGGCACAAACTGGCGTATGCAACACAGTAACAAGGCTCACTTATATCGATAGCCTTCAATGTTAACAAGAAAATTTACGAAATTAGATAAAGAAAATTGGAATATTTGTATGATTATGTTTCTGATAAGGATAACTATAATTCATTATTTCTAATCACCTCTGTACTGAATAACCCTTGTTAATCACTTACACTTTCAAATATCAGATCAGTAACACCTTTTAGTCTTTCTTCAGTGTTTATTTCCATTTCAGAAACCTGCTTCACCAGAGTTTGGAATTTCTGTGGTGTAAGTTTGTTGAGAATACTGCGCACTCTCTTGAAAAGCTCCTTTTGATAAAATAGTTTACATGTTATAAAAATATGTTAAACCTTTTTAAAAATACATTTCATAACTTCAGAGAATATGCATTCTTTGCATCATGTATTTTAGGTTTTTTTCACTAAGTACTAGACACACATAAAAGTAAATCACCGCTGTTACTTTGGTAGCTTCATCAGTATCTGTCTGATCCTGCTTTCTTTTAGGTTTCCATGGTGACTCTGCGTTGTGTAGGATAACATCCTGTGAGATACTCAAAGAGGTGGCCTTTCTTTTATCTTTAAGTTTCACCCTTTCAAGTTTTTCTTTTCTTTTCTCTCTGCTATGACGTGTTGTAGTTGGACCATCAACCACTTGCTCATTCCTTTTGAATTGAAACAGAAAACGTTTTTGTACATGTACCTATTCAACTAATCATTCCACGAGATACACTTATTTAACTTTTACAGCTAATCAAGTATGCAGTGGTCTTTATCAGAACACGAAAAGCAAAGATTGAAGAACAGAACAAAACCTTGTGATGTAAACTTTCGTTTTCCTTACGAACGATCTATATCGATGCAGCAAACACTGAAAGACTAAAGTAATTTATTCACATCAACATCATTTACCTGTTGGTTGTAGCATTTGAATTTTCTTGTTCCATAGAGTTTCGGATCCTTCTTCCAGATTTTCCTCGTTTTCAGATTTAAAATGAATTTGCACTCCACCTGGACTAAGCCCGTTTAAGTTTTGCTGAAATGAATCTAATTAATTTATTTGAAAATTCTCCATCAGTGGTCAAGGTACTTGACATTGAACAACTGTTGAATGAATGGAATAAAACTTCCATTTCGACCCAATCACAAGCCAATTAGTCATCGTCAAACCACAACTTCAAAATTTGTTTTTAACCTGTCCCCATAAATAATATTTTTAAAAGCTTAATTATTTTAATCTGTCTTTATGTTGACAATGGTAAAAAGCCTTTTGAATATTTTTGTTTATTTTTTGAAAATAAAATGTTTGCTGTTTAGCCATTTTCCTTAATTACATATACATCATCAAACGTTTTTTGTTTGGAGAGGCAGCTAAGCTTTCCACTTTGTTTAGTATCAGAAAACTATTTTTTCAATGAAACAATTTCAAAGATGTACATTAATAAGGGGTGACATGTGACTTTGTGATTCATAATATGCCAACTAGCATTGTTTTTATGTTCATCTACTGTGCTAGTTTTCTTTCGACGTATTTTAAACTCCTAATGCATGAACTAAGCTTTTGAAATATATAATACTAGTATGTATGTATCTACAAAATCGTTCACTATTATTAAGACTTTCGCTATCATCCATTGCATTTGCATGGAGAGTCATCTCTGCCTCAACAAAGTTTTTTCTATAATAAAATCAAAATACTTCCGGATTTTTTCTAAAAGAAAGAACGAATCGTCAATATGAAAAGATACTAAATCAAAATATATATTTAATTAAATCACAGTTTCCACCTACAACCAGCTAGTTTTGCTTTCGTTTTAAAGAAATGATTTTAGCGATATAAAACTGTCTTTAACACAGAAGGTTTGTCTGCTGTCGAATCAATATATTAGAACAGTACAATGAAAGATTCATATAATATTACATGATAACATAGTACTAGTAACTTATCTAGTAAAACAATAATAAAACATTAAAACAAATCCAAAAACAAACATTCTACCTTCAGCCAATGTAATGAAATACAAGGTAGTTTTGCTTTCGTTTACTAGTATCATGTGGGTCCATCAGCTGACATCCACGATTACGTACACACAAATGTGAAAGTTGAAAATTCCGAATTGTTAAATGTTTGAAACTGCAAGTTGTTCAATTAAACATTCCCAATGTGTAATTATAAAGAAAAAAAAATCAGAGATATTTTATGAAACGCCGTGTTAGCAAAAATGTACACATTTACAAGCGTAGTGAAAATCAATACCCAGATATCGAGTGCAGATATCATTATCCGATGTATGGGTTACGGCGGCGTGGAAGGGCCAGATAAAAAAAAAATCTTATTTGTTCGGACGAAATACGATTTGTTCGGACGAAATAGGGTTTCTTCAGACGAATAAGTTATTTGTTCGGGCGAACTACGATTTGTTCGGACGAATTAGGTTTTCTTCGGACGAATAAGTTATTTGTTCGGACGAACTACGATTTGTTCGGACGGATAAGTTATTTGTTCGGACGTATTACGATTTTTTCGGACGAATAAGGATTTGTTCGGACGGATAAGTTATTTGTTCGGACGAATTACGATTTGTTCGGAGGAATTAGGATTTGCTCGGACGAATTAGCTGTTTGTTCGGACAAATAAGTTATTTGTTTATAAAAACAGTATTTTTGGCGAGTAATTTAGTCTATCTGATCTGCCAATGATGTAGATAAAAGGGTGGGAGGGGTCTGGAATCAAGCCAACCCTTTTCCTGGAATGTTGTTTTTCCTTCAAATGATAAATTGCTATATACACACAAATGTTATTCATGTACTAGTCACTGATATTTCAAGTGTGTCGAAACAGGGGCAGCAGGGACGGCGGTCGCTGCCCAAACAATTTTGCCAAAAAATGACATTTCAAAAAATAATTAAGACTGAATTGAAATTTAATAACGGCGATCTGTATTCATTGGGGCAGGGATGTTAACGGTTATTTGTGTTCAATGGAGCGTCGAACTTTTTTTTTTTTTACACATGCAAAAGTGGGGAATATATACCTCTTTGATTTGATTTGAACATATTTTTATTGTACAAAAATACAATTGGGATTGGGCACAAGTTCCATAACTTAGACCGCCCTCTCCCAATACAAAGATATACTACAATATATGTGTACACAACATAAATAAAGGTCAGTGGATAGAAAGGCAGTATACATATAATACAATTGACATGTATATAATTAACAACGGTGTACTAGGAGTTTTAAGATCAGTTAAATCTTTTAGTGTTTTTGATATAATTATAAACTAATGTAAATAAATGTTTGTTTTCATTGTCACTTATTGCACTGTCACCCCAAAGTAAAACATTAGTATTGACAATGTTAAGATTTACAATTTGAAAAATGTCATTAAATAGAACATTTCTAGCATCTTTATATTTATTACATGTAAAAAAAATAATGATAAGTATATCTCTTTTTGGGGTGTTTTGACAGTTAACAGTGCATTAATAAGATAGGTTTGACATTAAAGAAATATAGTTCTCCAGCTTTGATGATCAATAACGAGTTGTAAGTTAGAAACAACTAATATTATTTAATTTATGAGCTATACATAAAATATAAAATGTCAGCACAGGATTCACGGAAATCCATTTCAGGATTTTTGAACGTTTTTGAAGTGAAGTGCAATAGAGACTGATAAGTTGAATTAAATTTACTTGGACATAATTGATGCTTATACATGCGCGGATTCAGAAAAAAAATTCTTGGGGGGTGCGGGGTGGGGTGGGGGTGGGGGGTTCTAAAGGATATCAATGTTTGCCGGGGGGGGGGGGATGGGGACTCCGAGGCCTAATTTTGGTAACTTTACTTTGTAAATACCATGATGTCTATACCATGATACACATAAACTTCTCCGATATGAATGTGAGTCTTTAATATCTTGATGTACATTTTATGTCGTCAAGGTAAGAAAACAAAGATAAAATAAAAATACAACTTTGCTTTGTTTCTTATGTAGTACCATCAAATAAGCGACAATAAAATTTATTAAATTCAAGAATAATTTGACAGGTGGTTCCATGGGCCGTTTTTCTGCGGGATAGCACAGATATCAAGACCACACTCATTATTAGAACAGCTGCAATGGAAACGGCTACATATGTGTTAGCCATGTTTAGTTGATTCGGTTTCTTTCCAGTGCTTCCATCACTTTAGAATAACAACTTAAATATGGTCACCCCCCCCCCACACACACACACTTATAGATCAAACTCACCGCCCCAATATGAAATACCTTCTGTATTTGTAGAATATCTGACATATTTTGCTGCCAGAATTATAAGCTCAATTTCACAAAATCTATCACAATTCTGCATGTCGGTAAAGGGCGGGAGTTATATAATTATTTGTTCTGGCATAGCACGATTTTTTTTTTCAATATTTACTAAAGAAAAAACATGCGCTGCCTAGAGTGGGCATCTCCATCTAGAGGGAATCGGGGGACCATCATCACCCGCACCCTCGGAGACAAAATTATCTATCAGACCCCAAAATTTTATGGATTCGTGCATGAACTAGTAAACTGATTTAGCCTATTTACATGATTATGACTCTCCCCTCTTTCTCTCTCTCTCTCTCTCTCTCTCTCTCTCTCTCTCTCTCTCTCTCTCTCATAATTAACTGTCTTATATTCATCTAAACAAATAGCTAATTTGTCCGAACAAATCCTTATCGTCCGAACAAATCGTAATTCGCCCGAACAAATAACTTATTTGTCCGAACAAATAGCTAATTCGTCCGAACAAATCCTAATTCGTTCGAACAAATGGTAATTCGTTCGAACAAATGGTAATTCGTCCGAACAAATAACTTATTTGTCCGAACAAAAAGCTAATTCGTCCGAACGAATCATAATTCTTCCAAACAAATAACTTATTTGTCCGAACAAATAGATAATTCGTTCGGACAAATCCTAATTCGTCCAAACAAGTAAGATTTATTTATTTTTTCATCAGGCCCTTCCACGCCACCGTAATGGGTCACCATTATTGCTTAATAGTAGTTTAAACATCTAGGTCAACCATGTGAAATACTTCCCCAAGTATAAGAACGAAAAACAAATATCAAAATTTTGTTTTATTTTGTATTAAATTTGATAATGATATTTATCCAAAACACTTTGATTTATTATAGGGTACATTGTTTTCATACAATCTCGTAGAGATTTGCCACAAAAATTGCCGTATTCATATCTGTACTTGTTGCTGAATATTAATATTGACAAATGCACCTATCATGTATACACCAGGTACGATCTATTGTGAATAACTGACGAAATAACAGAAAACTTATCTTTACTTCAGTACATTATGCTTGCTATATTGAATTTTCTTCTTCAATATAGTGACAATGGGTGACCTAGTTATACAAAGAGGGGGTTTGTATAGGCTACTCCTGTTCCCAAATCCTTATTGGGTTTTTTTTAATAAAACGTATGATTAAAACTACATAACAGTTTAAGTAAATATTATACAAGAGGTTGAATTCCATGAAATATCAGTTGGTTGTACAGTTGATTCCTGTTGTACGATTATCCCAGTGTGACTTATCATATCATCCCCAGGATTGAAGTGACACAGCCTTTCGGCAAACCAGAAAACATCCTGATATCTTGCGCGGATCCGGACCAGTATCATCCCCAAAACAAAATACAATACCAATATAAGGCTGAGGTGTGTTAATACTATTGTATAATCAAATACACGAAACGACCGTGCCTTAATTATGTGTAATTTTTATATTTAGACTTTAGAAAATTTCGGGACGGTCTTTCATAATTCACGTCTGGAAATTTTGGCCCAATTCTGCATTTACAGGATCTATTTAATTAATTGGAAAAAAAAAATCTGTTGAAAAATGGAGGTAATGATTTGGAATCAGAACTAGAAAAGCAAACGTTTGAAGATATTCTACAGAAGTTTCAAGGTACAAGTAAGAAATACCCAGAGAAATGCCATCACTGCGAGCAGTTCGATTTATAAGGGTCAAACCGCGTTAGCGCGGTATGATAATTTGTCTACACGGCCTGGTGTGATAAAAGTGTGTTAATATCCAAAATTAAGCATTCAATGCTAATATCAATATTTATTTTAATGTTTATTTGTATGAAATATTTTTGTATGGCCGCTCTTAGCGATATGAATTATAGATGGAACAGACTTAAAACATGTTATTTAGTGATCTTCAGCGGCTAAAATATAGTGCCAGAAACTTTGCCGAGAATAAGGCAGATTAATTGGCCCTTATACCAAATTAATCTCATTTAATTGACGGAAGCACGTTACAGTATCGTTAAAAACTAATAGTGGAACGAATTGGTTATAATCCAAAAGGAAAAAGACTCGTATTGGTACGAGTTGATTAATTAAGTAGCACTTCCTTTTCCGCCATCCAGCAACAGGGTGGGGATGGAGATCTGCATCATAAATTTATTATCGCAATCATCCGAAGGTTTTTACGCTACCTGGTCTCAACTATGCCGCCAGTTAGACAGACGATCACCTCACGCTCCAGAAAGGAGCGCGATCGTAATTCTGTTTCGCCGGGCAGAGGGCGAGGAAGGAGATCCAAGTGGACCACACACGAGGCGGGAAATCCCACCAACACGAGACCACAACACAGGGGAAAACGGACCAATACTGCAACATCAACGTCTCCAGCCACAGTAACGGTGGCGGAATCAACCCACGAGGCTTACGAATTCGAACCCACAAGACGTATGGAGGGCCAAAACGAGGAGACATTGAGCAACATCTCGGGTGAGTGTGACATTTTGCTCCCCACAGTAGATGCCTTACATGTAACACACTATACAAACAATAGCGAATTCGATGGCCCCCCTTTTAACATTTCGGATTACCAACCTCCTCATACCCCCAGTTCTATAGATCCCATTAGCGCCTATGTTCCACTTAAAATTAAACAAAAAATTTGGGAGGGAAAATTTGTCGATCTCTCCATACTATTAAAATCGGCGCGGGAAATCTCAGATCACTTAGATACACAAGGCCAAATACAAATACGCAACGGCACAATGTGCCTCGTGAAGCATAAACCCCGCACCTTTTTGTCAATCGACAAATGGACTTCAGCCTTCATCATCTTCACAAGTATTATGCTAGAAAAATATAGATCTAGAGCCCAAGAATTTTTGAAATATATGAGGGATGTAAGATTGGCAGCCGACAGATCTGGGAATGGTTGGTTCACATATGATGAACAATTTCGGCTTCGCAAAGTGTCAGACCCACACTCATCTTGGGGAATCATAAACTCTGAGCTGTGGTTGATCCATGTCACCAATAATTACACCATGCAGGCCCAAGAAAAGCCCATACCCCCCACACAGAATTTTTTCCCCCAACATAAACACCCTAACATACCAACAGCTAAGAAAAAAGTTAATTCACCACCCAATCGTTACTGTTACGATTTTAATTCATGCAAGTCATGCAAATTCTACCCAAATTGCAGGTTTGTCCACTCGTGCAATTCATGTGGCGGATCACATCCCTCGATCAAATGCAGGAATAGAAATACCCAATTCTAACCAGGATATCAACAGCTTGGGAAAAACTCCAATTTGTCTGCTTATCTACATGGTTACAGTGCTAAATCGTTTCTCATAAACGGTTTCCTACATGGTTTTAAACTCCAGTACAATGGCCCTAGAATTTACAGGGAATCAAAAAATTTAAAAAGTGCAATAGTAAACCCCAGTATAGTGGAGCACAAAATACATAAAGAACTCCTGCTTCAGAGGGTAGGGGGACCATTTGAATACCCACCATTCCCATCCTTTCAAATCTCTCCATTAGGACTTGTCCCCAAAAAAAGATGGCGATTTTAGACTCATCCATCACCTGTCCTTCCCAGAACATCAATCAATCAATTCGTTTATAGATCCAGCTGCATGTTCAGTACACTACGCTTATGATAAGTAAAAAGGTCTCCTTAAAGGCCATAAAATCACTGATTGGTCTGCTCAATTTTGCCTGCAAAACAGTAGCACCTGATAGAGCCTTTTGCCGGCGACTAGTTGATGCCACTATCGGCATCAAAAAACCATATCACATGGTAAGAGTTAATCAAGGCATGAAGGCAGACCTTGCAGTTTGGCAGCAATTTTTGAAAAACTTTAATGGGGTCACAGTAATATGCTCCAGTATTTGGTCATCAGATAACAATCTACAACTATTCATAGATAGTGCATGGGGGTTTAATGGGGGGTTTGGAATCTTTTTTGCTGGCCGCTGGGCCCACTCAAAATGGCCTACCCACTGGGTGTTTTCTGATGTTATTCGTGACATGACATTCTTAGAACTATTTCCAGTATATGTTTCACTCCTGTTATGGCACCCATGGTTATCAAACAAACGCATACTTTTCCACATTGACAACATGGCAGTTGTACAAGTCCTTAACACATTGACATCTAAGTCACCAAGGGTAATGAACATTGTCAGAAAACTTGTTCTTCTCACTTTGCAACACAACATCATAATTAAAGCCCAACACATCCCAACAAAACTCAACAAAATAGCTGACAGTATTTCTCGTTCACAGTGGGGAGAGTTTCGCAACCTGGCTCCAGAGGCAGAGATGTGGCCCACACAGCTCCCCCAGCAGATATGGGAAATTTAATTGCGGAGTCCAAACGCCTTATTAATAGCTCCTTATCACAAAACACCTACAAAGCTTACCGGGCTGCACTCTTTTTTAAACATTTATGGCTTACAGCCAACCTGGCCCCTGCACAGCAACATATTACTTTATTTTATAGCCTACCTATCCATCGTAAAATATAATTGCCACCCGGCACCACGTGTGCCGACGGAAGAGGACCTGACACCTGAATCGGTGTTTCGGGCACATTTTGGGAATGTTCCAGGGTCTGCCGCTCGTCAGAGGTCCAACCCTAATGAAGTTTAAATGTAGTTATACAAATATCTAAATATGTTGTTTCATGCTTTCTATCTGCATATTAATTATGCAACCTGCGTTTTTTAATTTGATATTAATGATGCAGACACTTTTTTTGTTGTCAGAGAGAATTATTATTCTCTATATTGCGAGCTCTTGGAGATTAGCTCGTCTTACCTTTTTGCACAGGTGGTTCTGTGGAGTTTGCAGATAGAACTGCAGTCGATGCTCGTTGGCATCGGGCGGGGCAATCTATCTCGTCATTGTGCAGGGGGAGTTACAGCGCGTAGTGTGAGTGAAGTCGCATTGGCTGCCCCGTTAGACCGCGTGTTGGGTTATTGGCAACCATGTGTTTATGTTTATATTTGCTCTTCATGTACCTTGAAGTGTTTATTAGTATGCCGTCTATTTGAGTTTAATAACTCGTTTAGGTTTCTGTGTCGCTTATACCCAATGATAGGAGGTACCGGGAATATTTCTTTACAGTCTTTGTCTTTGAGGATAACTTTCCAGTGTTTGCGTAATATTTTCCCGAGTTTTTGAACTGCGGGGTTGTAATTAGTAACGAGCACGGAGGGCGGTCTATTAGATTTAGTTTTGTTGTTCTTTAGCAAATCTTGTCTGTTCACTGTTTCGGTCTGTGAGATAACGCTGTCAATTTCAGACTCTGAGTAACCTCTTAATATTAGTCGTTTTTTGAACTGAGAAATTAAATGCTCTGTTTTGTGCATATCAGAGATGTTTCTCTTGTGCCGAATAATTTCACCCTTGATAAACCCTTTAAATGTAGCATTGGGGTGTGCACTACTGCGATGCAGGTACATAAATGTTTCGGTGGGTTTGATAAACATTTCAATATCTAAAATACCGTTCTTTCTAAATCTTTGCCCTTTGAGTACTTTTGTGTCCAAGAACACACTTTCATTCATGTGAATATTGAACGTAAATTTGAGGTATTTGTGTTCTGAATTTGCAAGTTCAAAGAACTGCCTTATTTCATTCTCTGTTGCATCTATGACCATGAAACCGTCATCCCTATATCTGTAGTGTGCCACAATTTTGTTTCTGTGGTTATATTTTTTGATAATATTTTCAAGAATATCAAAAAGGCGGAGATCACATATCTCGGGGGAGGGAACCGCTCCCATGCTGGCCCCTAATATTTGTTTGTACATGTTGCCATTAAATTCAAATTCATTGTTCTCAAGTAGGATTTTGAGTAATTTAGTTACATAACCAATATCTGGAATTGGCAATGTAACATCATTTTGTTTCAATTTTGTGAGTGCTTTAGCTGCAGATTGGATGAGTTCCGTGGCTGTCATGTTAGTGTACATGGAGGTTACATCATATGTAACGAGCAAGATATCAGGTTTCAGGTGCAGAGATTCCACTTTATTAATAAAGTCTTTGGTATCTCTGACATATGTGTGTTGTTTTTGTACTATTGGTACTAGGAAGTGATCTATAAAGTGGCCGATAGGCATTGTAGGTGAGGAGCATTGAGAGATAATTGGTCTCCCTGGTATTAGCATTCCGCGCTGTAAGGCCTCTGACCCTTTAAAGTTTTTAATGTCAGAAGTGCAGATTTTGTGTGTTTTTGGTAGAAGGTATAATCTGCCTGGGCGGAATGTGAGGGGCTGTGACAGAAATCTATGAGTAGTGCTGTCAATATTAGAATTGATGTGCATTTCGCATACAACCTTGTTGATCTGATTGCGTATTTCTTGAGTTCTGTCCTCTTGGACTGCGGCATAATGAATTCCGTCATTTAGTTGCCTAAGCCCTTCTGCTACATAATTAGTGCGGTTCTGGACTACAACGGTGGTAGATTTGTCCGCCTTTTTAATAATAATACTGGGCTCGTTGCGGAGACTGACCAGAGCAGCTCGTTCTGCTTTGTTTAGATTGTCTCTAAATGTGTGAAAATGAATTTTACAAAGCTCCATTTTGGTTGCGAAAATATAATTTTCTAAGGCCGTGCATGTTGTGTGGCCAGGGTTGAAATTGGTATTGGTGTATAGGGGATGAAGATTAATCTCATTTTCGTTTGAATGAAAGAGTACCCTGCATCTCATTTTCCTTGCTAGTTCATTAAAACTTTGAAGCAAGTTTCGTCTTATGTTATACGTCCCCGGTGTGGGTATGAATTTCAGACCTTTGCTGAGTAAGGATATTTCAGCTGCAGACAGTTTATAGTCTGAAAGGTTAAGAACATTGCTTTTAGCGTTCTCTGACAGACGTTTTGTTCGTCTGATAGTGCGAGCTTATCTGTTATTTGCTCGTATTATTTTGTGTTTTTTCTCTTTTTGTGTTTTAGAGAACCTCCTGTTAGCCATATTTTTGGCTTTTAGCGTGCAGTCGATGTGGATAACAGAACTACTTTGATTGCTTAGTGGCCGTGCATTAAGCGGGGTGTGATATTTTGGGGCTCCTGGGGGCGTAATTGAGGCGCGTCGTACAGGGTTATTTGGGGGCACCTGCTTGCTTAATAAAATGGATATTTACTTTATGCGGTATGAATTAAATTGTTTGTTTTTCTATACGAAATGAATTAGACTATACAGTTTGCTGTATAGTTAGGTATTGTTGAATTAAATTAAATCAAACACCAAGAATATAATGACTCTGTAAACATCTTTTATTGCTTTGATGTATAATTGTACGTATGCAAGAGTGATATATAATGCATATTTTTCCTCCACCGTAATCGGTAAGGATGGACAATTCAAACTATAATAAATGTACAGTGTGAGACTTAACTAGACAAAAAATCTTACCCCACATGTGGATAGTCATACACTTTTATTAACTTATCCAGTATATTATAATGTTTTTGAAATATCAACACTAAGTGTGTAAGTGAGGCGTCTGTATATAACACGCAGTCACTTGTTTCTTGGATCACCAAACATTTTTGTCAACTTTTGAAGTTCTTGTAAGATAGAGGGTTGGCTGGTCCTTTGGTTACGTGGGCCGTTGCTTCGTCCCCTGGACCAGGATCTGGGTTGGTTGGACCACGGGCGTTTCTGGTCGCTAATTGTTTTAGGCGCTCTTGACTTGTACACGTTGAGTTTCTCGGTCCATTTCTGTTTTAGGGCATCAAGTTCGCTGAAGTATTTGGCCCGGTGGGTTCCGGCTTCTTTATCCTTAACGGGTAGCTGGTTTTTTGTCTCAGCTACGTGCTTTTTCAGTTCCTCGTTTTTTTCACGAATGATTTGGGCGCAGGTCTCTTGTAGGGTAGTGGTGAGTTTTTGTAGCCCCTTTTGGCGGAGGTCATTGGTGATGCCCCTGAAAGCATTTTGGCTGACTTCATCGCAACTAGCCGTAAAGTTCAGTTCAAACTTCAGGAAGTTGGGTAGGGTTGGATTTTCTGTGCTGACGTCTACCTGATCGATCGAGTGTTTAATTGTAGCGATTCTGTGTCGTTGAAACATGAGATTGTCAACGGCCTTGATCGATTCCTCTACTGTCTTTTGGTACTCTTCAACTTTGCTTGCTGAAGAGACAAGCGTAGTCTCATTTAAGTCCAAGTCGACATCGCTGTCGTACCCCGGCGAACTTTGTTGAACTTTCTGGCCCGGAGTTGGATAACTTTCTGTTATATCAAAATTGTCGGTTTCCATGTAATTATTAGTGTTATCCATGTTGTATGGTAACAATGGAGGAATGAAGTTACTTTTTGTGGATTTACGGAGACCCGAGGACATTTGTTGTTAAGTCAGAAGTCTAAATGATTCTCGGATTTTTTTGTTTGTCGGTGTGTTAGTAAATTTATTGGGGTTAAATGTTAATTAGGCGTATTTCCCCTCTTATAGGGTGTGAATGAGTTTCTTTGGTGTTGAGCTTAATTTATGACTGCGATGATGCCACCATCAGTGTGAAATTGTGAATTCCAAATCCTGCTAACATCAAGGGAAGGGGGATTGGTATAAGATATGGTATGCTAGAAACAAATGACAGCCTGAGAAATTGGCTCTGTTGGGTCTTTGTATGACTAGCATGGGTAAATTGATTGTGAAGATGAATTAGTTGTTGAGATGATTGGCTCATATAAAAATTACCCCAATAGCATTCTGTCGAGTTACCTCAGTAACGTGTTATCTGCATCAATATGTATATGCAGTGTCTTTGCTATTGGTAAATATATATCAATTATACATACATACATATACATATATATATGTATACATATATACATACACATATACACATACATGCAAATATCTATATATATAGAAACATGTAGGTGTCTGCACCAAGTATTTTGGTGGAAGGGTATATTCATGTGATACAAGATACTACCCTATTTTAGAAATAGAGCATATTTAGATTATTGAACAAGCGTTAATATAATGTGTGCCCAAAACACCAAAGTGGTGACACGTGCCTCAACCGGCATAGCACACGGATCGAAAATGCAAAACAAATCGATACAAGGGAGGGTAGCAAGTGGTACGAGGTACCGAGATCAATACGTAAAATATAATTGCCACCGGCACCACGTGTGCCGACGGAAGAGGACCTTTATAAGTCTTTATAATGTATAACTTCATTTAAACTTCATTAGGGTTGGACCTCTGACGAGCGGCAGACCCTGGAACATTCCCAAAATGTGCCCGAAACACCGATTCAGGTGTCAGGTCCTCTTCCGTCGGCACACGTGGTGCCGGGTGGCAATTATATTTTACGTATTTTATAGCCTACCTATCCATCCAAAAAATGTCACCCAATTCATTGTCCCTCTACATTAATGCATTGTCATACTTCCACAAAATAAATCATCTTCCTGACCCTACAAAGTCCTTCCTAATCAACAAAGCACTTCAAGGCTGAAAGCGCAACAACAGAGTTGTTCCAGACAACCGCCTCCCAATAACCCTACCAATTTTGGAAAAGCTTGTTATATCGCTACAGTCAGTGTGTTGTTCCACTTACGAGGTCAAACTGTTCACATGTGATTTTTCATTAGCATACTTTGCATTACTTCTTGTAGGGGAATTCACTTCAGTCAACTCAAACACACAGAATTCATCCCATTGCATACAACTCAAACACATTCAAGCACATCCACACAAGCACTATTTAAGGTTAACCATACCACACTCCAAAACCGACCAGGTTGGTAAGAACACCACCTTCATTATCCATAGCCAGCCACTTGCTACCCTGTGCCTAGTTAAAGCTACCTTGGATTTTATCGAGTGTAATTCACCTTAATACAAAACCATTGACCAGATACCAATTCAACGCAGTCCTTCAAAAGGCAATTGAAAACATATTACCAACACCAGGCCATTTTGGCACACACAGCTTTCGAATTGGTAGGGCAACAGACCTTGCATTACAGGGCACGTCCGACTCTGAAATTCAGAAGTTTGGTAGATGGAAATCAGTATCTTTTCTTAAATATATAAGGATCATTTAGCTTGGTTCACAACAAAATTCCCATACCTACTAGGACTACTGATATCTACCTATCGATGGGGTGGGGGGATATTTGGACGTGTATAGTCAATTTAAAATCCAAAACTAATCAACCCAAAGCATTGCAGGTCTAAAAATATGGATCGTAGGATCATCCATTCCTTTTTGGGCAGGGGAAGCAGCCAAACACTACCCAGGGGGACAAAGCCTGAACCTCCCTGCCACACTGCTATGGAGAGCACACAGGGGGATGCAATGGCAGGAATTAGACCCACAAATCCTACAGCTCATCAAACATGAAGTACCCCCAAATTACTTAGTAATCCATCTAGGATCCAACGATTTGGTAACTCCGAACTTAACTAGCAAAAAATTCATAGAAGAGATTCAGTGCAGTTTCCTGCGATATAATGCTCTTCTCCCAAATACTAAACTGGTGTGGTCACACATTCTACCACGCCGTTATTGGCATGGAGCTCCATTGAACAGTGGAAAAAACATTGACAAGAAACGTAAAAGAATTAACAAAAATATCTCAAAACTTGTCACAGAGATGGGTGGGGGTGTAATTTCACATGCAAACATAACCGTTGCCAATCCGGACTTATTTAGATTTGATGGTACCCACCTCTCCGAGCTTGGCAACAGAAATTTCTTAAAAAGTGGATTGTGGTCCCTCATTCAAGGGGGAGGGGGGGAAGTATTCCCTAATGTAAAGTAATGGAGGAACATCATATCGATGTCTGTGGCGGGTCCGGAGGGATGAGTAGGAGGGTTGTGGACACATCTGGCTCGTTGTTTCCCTGCCCAGCCATCAGACAAGTTGGTGGGCACATTGTTGGGTAGACAGGTTGTCTACAAAGTATCCAACCTATGGCAATGTGTAAAAAAAGTCAAGTAAAAAGACTAGTAAAAAAGTTTTCGATTGGGGTCGTAGCCAAGCCTGCAGGCCTGGGGCCCCCTCCACCTCTTGTAACAGGAGGGGAGGCTTAGTACTGGAGAACTTGGGTGTAAAAGTACTGCTGACCAGTAGCAATCACCGGAAGTAGGGTATACAGATGTGCTCGCAAATCTCTTGGTCCCTAATGTCTAGTACCTAAATTTGGGATCTCGGGCATCTGTGACCAACACAGGGCCACTGGTTTTGCCCGGTACTTATTAGTCGGTATGCCAGCTATCCCTCCTGGACCCTATTTTTTGATTGTACATTTATGCAATGCGGCCATTTAATGCCAATTTCCTGATGTCCATCACAGTTATGAGTAATGCAAGATTGTATATGTTTGTTCAAGTCATTAATAAATGTAATGACAATTATACAGCTGTTGTCTATTGTAAAGCTGGCACCAAGGACAGGTCATGATGACCCTATGTGTAAAAAGAATCAAGTAACAATGCATGTCAGGTCCTGCGGGGCAGCGATTACCTGACTGTTCAATTAACGTTTTTTGAGATCGAATAGTTATGATATAACGATCATTTTTCAAAAATACATATCAATTTGGTTATGAATATTTGAACGTTCAAATAATAAATCTTTTCAAAACACGTGTTTACGTTTACTTGTGCTCATATGCCTTGATCAGATTTGAAGTGTGTTATTGAAAATAAGAACGTCACGCAAACATAAGGGTAAATGTACAACAAATTTAAATATTCATTGTTAACTGTCCAGTCATTGGCTAATAGATATGAAATCATTAAACGGAATGACACTTTATCCAGGGATGTATACTTCAGTTGAAACAGCGCTAATTTCACACAACAGAGCAGATCTTGGCAAAAAACTTCCGGATTTTGACAGTATGCGAATATTAATGAGCTTGTTTAGCGAACTAGAAGAAAGGATGTCAAAATTTGAAAACTTGTTTTGATGAACAAACTAAATAGTAACACCACACCGATAGTCCAAACTCTTGTTAAAACTACTCAATTTATCTGTATTATTCAATGCGTAGATAAAAAATATTTTTATGAAACATGCAGGAAACCAGAGTGAACAACAATAACAATAACTTACATCACGATTCAAAAACAAAATACTTGCTAATGTTTGAAAGTTAGACATGGCCTTGTTAAAAGATACTAGAATTTAGCAATATACTCCATCATACAAGTGTTGTTCAGGTGATTAATGTAGCTCATCGGTCTCCAGTTTATTTATTTTAATATTTCGTCGACCTATATCAGACGCTGCTTTTCTATATCATGTAAGTTTCAATAAAATGTGACTCAACCTATTTTTTTTTTAGTAAAGCTAATCAGAAGATATGTGCAGGTGATTACTCGAGCGCTTAATAACAAAAGTTTTAGCTACATCAGGTACACGTATCATTTTTTAAAAGCAAAATCAAACTGTATTGATGTTCAATCATAGACACAACATGGAGCCATGGTCGATTGTTAATTAAGTTGATTACTATATCACATTTTATTAATAATTTACACACCTGTGCACTCACAAAACTCTAATTGACGGTAAAATTATTGTAACATTAGAAGAAAACTGGTATTTCCGAAATTATACTTGAGTAAAATATACAAAGTGATGTTACATTTAATATGAGATTATCATTTTGATTGACCATCGCACTTAGCACAAACAAGCGTAAATTAAGTATGTGTACTACATCGACATCACAAAACGATTATTTCACAAAACGATTATTTTTCAATTGAATAATCTTGTTGTTTCAATGTACCTACTTATTCACCATAATCTAACTTTAATTTTAAACCAGCCATCAGAATTATATCCCAATTCTGTTGATTTTAAATTTTGCAAGTCTAAAAATGAATGGTATCCCCTACCAACTTCACATTTTGTAAAACCATAGTGAAAGGTTCTAACAATGTCTTTTTTCCTGTCAACTTGGTTTATGAGGCTTAGCTCAACAGAAACATCCAGTGGCCAGTCAGAATTTTCATTGGATACGCAGTTCAAATAAATACCCAAGTTATTATTCATGAACTGGCATTTAATGCTCCATTTCGATTGTGACTTTGGAAGCAAAATTGGGGGACAGACCTGAACTGTTTGTTCCAAAGAGAAATAGTGTTGAAACACTGTGTAATCTTTGAAACAACCCAACGAGCATAGTGTTTGGTTTATGTCTGCTAAAGGGTCATCCGATTGTTGAGATTTCAGGGAAGCTAGTTTTGACCAATTTTGCACATTTTCCAGATTATCTTCGAAATCTAAGACATAATGTGTCCCAGTTTCAGAAAAGTTGAATGCCAAACGAAGCCTTTCAAAGTGTTTTTCAATTGCCATCTTTGTCGTCTCCATTGTGACAAATTTCTGTTTATCGCTGCCATGTTCCTGAACTGCTTCAGCAACTTTTTGACTGTGTATCAACATTTTCTGAAAGGCAGCCATACATTCAATACCAAACTGTTGGCTCTGTTCAGTGTTTGAAAAAGTCTTTTCTATTGATCCTTTTAGTTCTTCATGCAAGGTATCCAAATGAGACTTGGTCTTGGAAATGATGTCAGCTAAAGACTGCAACATCAATTTTTTATCATCATCAAGGTGTGTTAGCTTTTCATTTGCTTCGTTCAGAGCTGTTGAAGTACTGTCTTCAGCAGAAGATATTGTGACTACAAAACCACCTACATCAATGCTTTCTTCTTCGTTCATTGCAATATCATCCAAAGATTTAACGTTATCACAATTTCTGTGTTGAGTCGCAAAACAGATGCTACAGCAAATCTTTCTATGATCAAAACAAAAAACTTCCAGGACTTTGTTCATATGAATAGGACACGGTTCATCCATTTCAAGAGGCTTTAGATCTGTATCGGGGGTGATACTTGACACAGAGTGCATGTTATTGTCTCTTTTACGCTTATGTGAATAGTTGTAGCATTGATCGCACATGCATTCCTTGCAATCTTTACAGAAATATGCTGCTACTTTTTTCTCGTTGGCATACTTACACGGCTCACAGAATATTTCCTTAGGATTGGAGTCGTTTGATTCACGGTCAAGAAGCGACGTTATCAAATAATCGTTTGGAAGCTTCTGTGACCATTCTATACCAGACAGGTTTGTAAAGTCAGTCTCAAATCGGCATAGAGGACACCGAAAGAATCCTGTGTTTTCTTCCTTAGTTGCTGACTTTTGTACCTGTACATAGCTTTGAATGCAAAGTTCGCAAAATGTATGTAAACAAGGCAATTTTTTAGGATTATTGAACTTTCCTAAACAAATTGGACAGCTCAATTCAGAGTTCTCACCTTCAGCAGTCGCCATTATCAAAGTCACGAAGTTTCGTTTTAGTTTCTCCGAAAGATAAAAGAACGGCAACTCTTTTCTTTTTTTATTACCTGATCAATGGCATTTTGTTGTTTTATAAGAGTTTAATAGTTTTGTCTATTCTGTATGTTTAGTCAGAATTTCCATCTATTCAAACCTGATCTATTGAACTGTTGGTCAGTAGGCTGCGATCTATTGGACCGCCAGTCAACATAATGTAATCTTTTAGACCACCGGTCTCTAGACTGCGATCTATTGGAAAGGCAATTTGTTTTGAAAAAAACCGATCGGGGTTCGAATTTATTTGTAACATTGCGCAGACATCTGGCCCTAGGAACATGAAAGTTAGACGAGCTCACTTTTGATCTTAGTCTCACTTCAATAAAAGGAATATATAGTGTAAAAGTAGTAAACAGTGAGTGGCTTTGATTATTCTGTTAGAAATGTTTTCATTTTAATTAGGGATGTCAACGTTTGGCTTAGTCGATTAGTCGGAGACTTTAGTCGAGTTCTCGATGATTTATTTGAAACTGTGAATCCTTTTCAACTCAAATAATGCTACTGCCACATACATCTTATCTTAAACTAAAAAAAATTAAAAACTTATGATAATATATACTAGATGTATTTTATTTAAAGTAAATTTAAAAGTATTTTATCTAAATATCTGTTAGAAAATGTCCAGATGCCTAAATGGATCAAACATCTCTGGTTATACAAAAAAGTTAATTTCAAGCGATTTTAGTTTTGATGAAAAAAAAAACTTTTTCAGAACGTGGTGCCCCAGGAACGTGGGTTGACTAATTAACGTCATGGCAGAAAGTGTAGGTGAGTTAACCATCGGGTAGTTACTTTATATCTGACAACTTTGGTTTAAAATATATTCAAATAAAAATATGGCTACACTAATCAATTTCATACATTTCTATAACACGTCAGATTGGTAGTAACCCTTAGACATTAATTTTTAAACAATAAACAGATTTGTTATGCATAAAACGGGGAAGTTGAATAAAGGAGGGAGGGGGACCCACCCTTCCCTATTTTTTAGAAACCATACTTCATCTGAAAATAATTCTGATAAATCACAGAAACGCCTATCTGAAATCTAACAAAAACTAGATCTTGTTGATTTTTGGAAACATAAATATCCTGATAAAAATGGTTTTACGTGGTGCGAGTCAGATAACTGCCCTAGGAGCAGAATAGATTACGTATTTGTTAGTAGCGAAATTTTAGATTCGATGAAAAAATTATTATCAGACGCAATCCAGGTACACTTAACAAAAACACGAGAATGAACGATCATAGATATCTCAAAGCATGTGTTGATTTCAACAAATTAGAACGAGGTTCTGGTTAATGGAAATTAAAAATTTCTCATCTTGAACACAATGAATATAAAAAGGAATCATTAATAAATTTAATGAATTAGATAAATCTTAAGATAGGAACTTTTTAAAGTAAAAATCCGAGACTATTCAATAAATTACGCAAAACAATAAAAAAAATAATATAAAACTATGGATAAAGCTCGCCGAAGACAAAATTGAAAAAAGTGAAAAAAGAACACTTTAAAAAGAATTAGATAAAAAGTACAATCAAATAGCAAAACGTGCACAAATTAGGTCGAAAGCTCAGGGGATAGGATAAGGTGAAAGAAATACAAATTTTTCCTCAGTCTGGAAAAGAAAAATCAGATGAACAATACAATGTACGAAAAAAAAAATAATAGGAAATTTTCTTCAAGCTCTGAAATCTTAAACGAAATATGTAATTTTTATGAAAATCTATTTAAAAGTAAGTCAATCGAAGAAAATAACATATCAAACTATTTACATGATACTAGTATTCATTGCCCAACACTAGATGAAAATGAAAAACAAAACTTCGATACATTACCATCAATAGACGAATGTAAAGAAGCGGTTTTAAACATGAAAAATAACTAGTATCCGGGTTTAGATGTAATATCATGCGAGTTGTATAAATGTTTTTGGAGTCATATTGGCATTTTTTTGTATTATCCGTATTTGATAATCAGGAAATGTCTTTTTCACGACGCATATCTCTTATTACCCTCTTATTCAAGAAAGGGGATAAAATCGATTTAAAAAAAACTATGGACCGTTAACTTCAACAAATACAGATTACAAAATTATAGCCTTCATATTTGCAAGACGATTGCAAGTCATTGATAAATTAAAAAGCAAAGAGCAATCTCCATACATCAAAGGGCGATTTATTGGAATAAATGCTAGAGTTGTTTTTAGATATTTATGAATATTGTATGGAACATGCAAATGATGGTATTCTCTTATTTATAGATTTTGAAAAAGCGTCAATTCGATGGAATGGAATTTTTTTTATTTTACGTTCTTAAAAAACATTATTTTGGGGATAACTTTATTACTTGGTAAAAATGTTGTATACAAAACCAATCTTTATAATTAAAAAAAATTGTTGGGTTTCAAAAATCTGCTCGATGTCTATAGGAATAAGGCAGGGGTGTCCTAGTTCAGCTTTGTTGTATTTATTCGTAGCAGAAATATTATCATTGAAACTAAACACCAATAATTAGATAAAAGTCATTCAACTTAATAATACATCTACGGAAATAAAAAAAATTACAACATGCAAATAATGTAACCCTAGCTTTGAAAAATATAAAGAAACTAAAAAAAACTTTTGAAACTGTTGAAAATTTTTGCAATCATGTTGGATAAAAAATTAATAAGAAAGAAAAACAAAGGCAGGTACAAAGAAGATTGTAATATTAGTGTTACCAACAATGCTGTTCGTATCAGAAAAATTATTCGAATCATGGAAAAAAAAGAAAAGAAAGTTAACGATTTTTGGGAAAACATGTATTGTGAACTCGTTAGCCATATCAAAACTAATATATGTTGGTTCAATCTGACCTATTCCAGAAAACGATTTCATGAAAAAAATATGAAAAATAGTTTTTTTGATTTTATATGGAGTGAACGTGATAGAATCGGGAGAGATACCATAATAAGAAATCAAGAAAATGGTGGTATAGGTTGAGTAGATAGAAAGCTCAAACTAAAGGCCCTTAAACGATTGACTTATGATTCAAATGTCATTAACAACATTGTAAACAGCTACTTGAACGTAATTATTTACTCACACTGTCTGAAATAAAAACTTTACACTAATATCTAAATTGCCCATTTTTATAAAGAAATATTTAGTTACTTTAATGAATGTAAAAAGCCAAGAGATGTATCTAATTCATCAGGAGTCAAGTGTTTACACAGCAGCCTTTGTGGAATAACAATTTGTTTCAATACAAGGTCAAGCATGATAACGTTTTAAGAATTGGATAGCTAGTAATATTTTGTAGGTAAAAGATGTATTTAATGAAAATGGTGTGTTTAAATCATTACAGGAATTTTCAGAAATTCTGTCAAATAGATCAAATTGGTTGTGTGAGTATGATATAATTCGAAATCTATTTAAAAAAGAGTGTATTGTTTGATATGAAATGCTGTGTTTTTATTAGAAGGGATTTTGTTAATGCATTCAATTTTCATAATGGTTCGGAAAAGTGTAATTTTTACTGCGAAAATATGTTGTGAAGAAAGTTTAAACCTCCTTGCCATCAATCTTATTTAAGAAGACATTATTGCGTAAATAAAGAATGTTGGCCAATATTGGTCTATAAACACAAAATAAAAAAAAAACTTGTATAACAAGCGGGTGTGTCATAATTTGAAAAATGCTTCAAATTTTATTGTTAAATGAAAACATGTTGTAATTGATTTTTATGTTGAAACTAACCCAAAAGTATTGTTTTATAATACAATTATATCTTATTTAGCTTTTAAGATATACAGATTCAAAATGGGATGTAGAATGAAAAACGAGTGTCAAAATGGTTTAAAATAAAAACAATTGCAATTTGTTAAACATTTTCTATACAGGGATATGGAAATCATGCTAGAATTTTCAGACATGACCATGTTTTAAAATACGGTAAAGGTAAAGCGTTTGACAAACCTGTTATAAATTACTTTTGTTCTGTTATTTTCATAATAATGATGCCAGCTTTCTTATACCCGGGATATCTGGCATTTGTAAATGGGTATTGTTGTTGAAGGGAAAAAAGTATATTTTGTAAAAACTCTTTTATCTAAAATTCTTTATTGGGCCAGTCATAAACATTGTAATGTAATTTTACCTATAGAACATCATTTAAGATACGACGCACTAAATACATACTTACTGGTTTGTAATTAAATAAAAAAAAAATTATTTCAATCCAGAAACAAAAAGAATGAAAGATTATATATATATATATATATATATATATATATATATATATATATATATATATATATATATATATATATAAAACACATCAATTTCAGTTAAGATTTTTAATCCCTGTCTGTTCCAATGCAACTAGTTTTTTTAATTTTAATTTTAAACAATAGGTTCAGAAAGCAATAAAGAAGAAAATCGGAGACAGTATTTACCTCATTAAACAAAACATATGGTTTAACATATTAACATTGTGTCATATTAATGTCTTATGTGTAAATTCCCGCTCTTGCGCGGGATATCCTCTAGTATTATTTATTTTTTCTTATCGTGGCCGATTTGGGGCTACGAATGTAAATAATAGTTTTATGACAGACATTACACAGACATGTACTTGAGAACAATTTGTGTTGCTTCTTCGGTTATTTATTTGATTAGAATTGTTTGTTTAATCATATCAATAAGTATCTCAAGGCGTTTATTGTCATAATCATTAATCACTGATTATTGATGATACACGAACAATGACTTACCGTGAAACAGGTCACATTTGATTTGCCTTAGATGATATGGAGCTCAATTATGTGTAAGCGTTACAAGAAAAAATATGAAAGCCAAAGGAGTGTTCAACAGAGCGAGCGCTCGCCAAAATTCCCTATACCTGCAACACAAATTTTGGCAAGCGCTGGCTCTGTTGAACTGTATCTGCCCGCGATGCATGATGAATTCGTCCTACACTTTTTGCCATGACGTTAATTAGTCAACCCGCGTTTTTGGTTACCCCGTTCTGGAAAGTTCTATCCCATTCTCTAACCAGAGGTCGTGCCTCGCGAATGTTCTATTCATCAAAACTAAAATCGCGCATTCAAGAAACGAATTGGCTCATTTTATTTGTTCAACAATTGTCAAATCTTAGCTTTTCTGTATACTTTAAATAAGTTACCAGTAAATCTATTCGTTCTTCACGTAATCAGTCAATATCATATATATTTTGGTGCAAACTACCCCTGACTTGATTCGCCAAAGCGTGTCCACCATCTTAACCTCATTTTTGTTATAATGGGTTTTGTTTATCGAAAATGAAAGTATGTTTATAATTAATTTCACAATAATTACTTATCAGTTAAATGCAATCATAGCTTACGGACATCACCTCACACGTGTTGAAATACAAAAGGTGTAAACAATAACTCTGGTGTAAGCATTTCGTAATTTACTTGCAACATGTCTTAATTTATTAGTAGAGATTTTTAACATTTAATTCACTTTATTTATAAGTATAGATTTTTTAAAATTTGATACACTTTATAACAAGTAATCGAGTAAGAAAAGTCGATGATCGGTGTTGCCAAGCGATAGTCAAGTACTCGAGTACTCGTTGATATTCCTAATTTTAATTGATACAAGATTAAAAGATTTCCCTAAGTAGGAGAGAGTGAGTCTTCACGTTTATTAACAGCAGGCACACATATCATTCAGTATGCTTTCGATTTCACAATTCCTGAAAGCCAGAGTTAGTTCATATCAACCATAAATATATAACAGGGTACCCTACAAACGACCATACTATTCCCCATACCCCTCCAATGTCGTCCCGACATTAACAAGTCAAATCAAATTAACCAACTTCAATAACCATGATACAATTCAGAAAATGATCACCTTCACTTCACAAATCATTATCCAAATTTTTTTTTATTATTTACCATGTACATACATGGCTTGATCGTACATAAAATTAACTGGATAGTAAGACAATACCAACAGTAAGCCATTCTGTTAATTCATGTAGATTTTACACTCTCATTCATACGGAAGCGTATTAGTGCCACATATACACTTCACATTTTATTTATTTTCTACACTTTAATCTGTAAAATTCACACTTTAATCTGTAAATTTTACACTTTAATCTGTAAAAATACACTTTTATCTGTAAAATTCACACTTTAATCTGTACATTATACACATTAATCTGTAAAATTCACACTTTAATCTGTAAATTTTTCACTTTAAAGTGTGAAATTCACACTTTAAATCTGTAAATTTTACACATTATTCCGTAAAATTTACACTTTAATCTGTAAATTTTACTGTAAATTGTGCACTTTAATCTGTAAATTTCACACTTTTAAGTGTAAAATTCACACTTTATTATGTTAAATTTGCACTTTAATCTATAAATTTTACACATTAATCTCTAAAATTCACACTTTTAATCTGTAAATTTTAAAGTTTAAAATTTACAGATTAAAGTGTGAATTTTATAGATTAATGTGTAAAATTTACAGATTAAAGTGTGAATTTTACAGATTAAAGTGTAAATTTTAGATTAAAGTGCAAATTTTACACTATAAAGTGTAAAATTTACAGATTAAAGTGTGAATTTTATAGATTAATATGTAAAATTTACAGATGAAAGTGTAAATTTCACACTTTAAAGTGTCAAATTTACAGATTAAAGTGAGAATTTTACAGATTAATGTGTAAAATTTACAGATTAAAGTGCAAATTTTACAGATTAAAGTGTGAATTTTACACTTAAAAGTGTGGAATTTACAGATAAAACTGTAAAATTCACACTTAATTCTGTAAAATTTGCACTTTAATCTATAAATTCTACACATTAATCTGTAAAATTCACTCTTTAAATCTGTAAATTTTACAAAGTTTAAAATTTACAGATTAGAGTGGGAATTTTACAGATTAATGTGTAAAATTTACAGATTTAAGTGTGAATTTTACAGATTAAAGTGTAAATTTACAGATTAAAGTGCAAATTTTACACTTCAAAGTGTAAAATGTACAGATTAAGGCCATCATTAAAAATATCTATGTTTCCCCTAACCCGACCCTAAATTTTGAAGTTGGGTAGGTAGGTAGGTAAATAATTTTTTTTTCTGCCAGGGCATAATATAAAATACATCATAGATTAAAAATGAAAACAATAAATCAATTCTTTAATTAATTACAAAACTAAAAAAAAATATGACCAGTTGTAAAACAAATTTTTATACTTGTCCTGATGAAATGTAAAACAAATTTAATATCGAATTCACAATTTGATATTGTTCATCTTTTAAAATTTAAACATGTTTAATTCAATGACTAGATGTGCATGAATACATTCATTATCATTTGTATGTTGATGTACATGTAAACCTATATTTAAATATCATTTTAATGATCATAATGTACCTACTTCAAAGTACCGGTATCAATTAATTTTTCAAAATTTGGTTTATAAAATGTCTAAAACTATATTAAAACAACAATAATATTTGATAAACTTAAGGTAATGTAATAAATGTAAATATTTGTGAAGTCATATTTAATGATTCTACAATAGTAAGGTTACACAAAATTACTACACTTGCAGAGAATGTCCTTCTTTGACAAGGAAATTTTAACCTAATGAAACATAATGCTAGGGACAAAAAAAATATTTAGATGCGAAAGATTTTTGTAAAACCCAATTTCACTTTAATTATAGTCATAACCAAAACCAGCTCTTTTGTTTCTGTTGATTTGAAATTTGATGAAGTTAAGAGAACTGTTTAAATTTTTCAAAACATAAAGAGTCTTTTATTTCACAGGTACCAACCTAATTTTTGGGATAATTATTTCTCCCTAACAGAAAAGTAGAAAGAAGTTTGACATCAGGGAGACTGTCAATATTTGATACAGCATAACCTACAGAAATAATGATATACACAGATTCAACCTTAATTAAAATTGGATTAAAATTTAAGCAAGTTAATAAAAAATAAAACAGCTTCTAAAAGTTTTAAAAACTTATCCAATCTATTAAATTTAATTTATTTGATGTATTCATACATTTTATGATGACATGTTTTGTAATTGTGTTAGCTAAATGACAAATAAAACCAGTCTCTGTACTTCTGTGTATTTTGGAGGTATTAGTCCAACCTTTAGACCCAATTACAACCATTGTGTAGAGGATCATTTTAATTGATAACTGATAACTGTTGGCAGATTGTTTTATGATTATTTTAGCATTAATTTGGCAGAGTTATTAACTAATTACAAGTTACCAACTAATTTTAATATCAACACTAAAAGTAATAAACACCGGTTGTAATTTTCAATGCACAGTTGGCTACATGTTGCATCACTCGTATTTATACCCATAAAAGATAAGACAATCAATTAATCACAACAGTGGTTAACTGAGGCTGTGGAAACGTCTTTTGGATTAAATGATTATCATTTTAATGTCTCTGGGGTTAATTTACACGATCATGAACTCAGAATACAGGGCGACTTCAACTTCTCTTTCGGAGGAAATTCCGGCGAAGTTACCGATCATAACGCGAGTATTTCGCCCATGTTGATGATCGAGGCTATCAAAATGATTGTAAAACGAAAAAGATGTGGGTCTTCTAAAAACAAATTTAGGTAAAATTGGGTTTCTTTAAAAAAAAAAAGTATTTTCAATGTGGTGAAAAAAACAATTCAGTCGGCGGGATTTAATTGGGTCGGTCGCGTTAGGGGAAACATAGATATTTTTAATTTTGGCCTAAACTCTGAATTTTATATATTAATGTGTTAAATTTACAGATGAAAGTGTAAATTTCACACTTTAAAATGTAAAATTTACAGATTAAAGTGTGACTTTTACAGATTAATGTGTAAAATTTACAGTAAAGTGCAAATTTTACGGAATAAAGTGTGAATTTTACACTTAGAAGTGTGAAATTTACAGATAAAACTGTAAATTTTACACTATAAAGTGCAAATTTTACAGAAAAAAAGTGTAAATTTTACAGATGAATTTGTAAAATTTACAGATTAAAGTGTGAATTTTACAGATTAAAGTGTAAAATTTACAGATTAAAGTGTAAATTTACAGATTAAAGTGTGAATTTTACACTTTAAAGTGTAAATTTTACAGATTAAAGTGTAGAAAATAAAATAATGTGAAGTGTATATGTGGCACTAATACGCTTCTGTACATACACTACCTACCACGGAATTCAAAGTTTTAATGCATAGAGATAACAAAAAAATCAAGCTATAATACCTCTGTTCTAGTATACAAGAACAATTAACCTAGTCCATTTGCATTCATTCTATAATAATTACGTCGAATAAACAAAGTAAAACCATGTTAAATGAACAAAACTCTCATACACCTAGAAAAACACATATTACCGTGAAAAAATGACAATAACAAACCGTCAACTATCTCAAAAATCCAAAAAACGAAATACAAATTCAAAGCAGAGCAACACGGACCTCCAAAAAGTTAGAGGTAGGATCAGGTGCCATGGAGGAGTAAGCATCCTTTGCTGACCGGTCACACCCGCCGTGCGCCCAATGTCATATTGGTAAAAATATCATTATCGGGGTAAATGTCGTAATTTGGGAAAAATATCATGATCGGAAAAAACGGAGAAAAATCCGTGGACAATTCGGTATTCAATCAATAGTCAAGAACAGAGCAATCACGGACCTCTGGAAAACCTCAGAGGCAGGATCAGGTGCCATGGAGGAGTGAGCATCCTCTGCTGACCGGTCACACCCGTACCCGTACAACACAAACAAGAGGCCAATGGGCCCCATCCTACCCCAGCTGGAGATCATGATATGAACAAACTTGAATCTACCCTACCTGAGTATGCTTCCACACAAGTTTCAACTTTACTAATTGGTTTCTGAGAAGATTTTTAAAGATTTACTTTATACTAGTATATTCCTATGTAAAAAAATCGACCCTAACCCAATTGTTGCCCCACCTTACCCCTGGAGGTCATGTTTTGAATAAACTTGAATCTACCCTACCTGAGGATGTTTCCACATAAGTTTAAACTTTTCTGGCTGATTAGTATCTGAAAAGAAGATTTTTAAAGGTTTACTCAATATATTTCTATTTAAAAATTCGACACCCCCCTCCATTGTGACCCCACCCTACCCCCGGGGGATCATGATTTTCACAACTTTAAATCTACACTAGCTGAGGATTCTTTCACATAAGTTTCAGCTTTCCTGGATGATTAGTTTCTGTGAAAAAGATTTTTAAAGATTTACTTTATATATTCCTATGTAAAAATTCGACCCAATAGTGGTCCCAACCTATCCCCGGGGGTCAAGATTTTCACAACTTTGAATCTACACTAGCTGAGGATGTTTTCACATAAGTGTGAGCTTTCCTGGCGAAATGGTTCTTGAGGAGAAGTTTTTCGAAAATTTCTCTGTCTCAGTGTATCATAAATTAAGGTGACAGGAGGCAGGTTTTTTTTTTACAATTCACTGTAGCCACGGGATGTTCTGTAACTAGAATTTCCTCAGTTCCCATTCTGCACAAATACCTTTAATTCACTCCTTATAAGGCCAATCATTATTTTCTGAGGGAAATTACTGGTCAGAATGTGTGAAATTTCTATGATGATCGGTGTTGCCGAGCGTTAGTCAAATACTCGAGTACTCGTTGACATCCCTAATTTTAATTGATACAAGATTAAAAAATTTCCCTAAATAGGAGAGAGTGAGTCGGCATGTTTATTAACAGCAGGCACACATATCATTCGGTATACTTTCGATTTCACAATTCCTGAAAGCCAGAGTTAGCTCTTATCAATCACAAATAATAAAGGGGTACCTACAAACGACCATACTAGCCCCCCCCCCCCCCATGTCGTTCCGATATTCACAAATCAAATTAACCAACTTCAATAACCATGATACAATTCAGATAATGATCACCTTCACTTCACAAAACTTTATCCAAATAAAAACCTTATTATTAACAATTTACATACATGGCTGGATCATACATGCATCAGTACACACAGTTTATAAAACTAACTGGATAGTAAAAGACAATATCAACAGTAAGCCATTCTGTTAATTCATGTAGAGTTTACACTCAAATACACTACCTACCACGGATTTCATAGTTTTTATGCATAGAGATAAAAAAATCAAGCTATAATACCTCTGTTCTAGTATACAAGAACAATTAACCTAATCCATTTGCATTCATTCTATAATAATAACGTCGAATAAACAAAGTAAAACCATGTTAAATGAACAAAACTCTCATAAACCTAAAAAAAAAAACCCACATATTACCGTACAACACAAACAAGAGGCCAATGGACCTCACCCTACCCCTGGGGATCATCATTTGAACAAATTTGAATCTACCCTACCTGAGGATGCTTCCCCGAAGTTTCGGCTTTACTGACTAATTGGTGTCTGAGAAGATTTTTAAAGATTTACTCTATACTAGTCTAGTCCTATGTAAAAAAAAATCGACCCCAACTCAATTGTGGCCCCACCCTACCCCTGGAGGTCATGTTTAAAACAAACTTGAATCTACCCTACCTGAAGATGTTTCCACATAAGTTTGAGCTTTTCTGGCTGATTAGTTTCCGAGAAGATGTTTTAAGATTAATTAAATATATTCCTATGTAAAAAATCGACCCCAACCCCAATTGTGACCCTACCCTACCCCCTTGAGTCATGATTTTTTTTTTAACAATTTTAAATCTACACTAGCTGAGGATGCTTTCACATAAGTTTCAGCTTTACTGGATGATTAGTTTCTGAGAAAAAGATTTTTAAAGATTTACTTTATATATTCCTATGTAAAAATTCGACCCTATTGTGGCCCCTATCTACCCCCGGGGGTCAAGATTTTCACAACTTTGAATCTACACTAGCTAAGGATGCTTTCACATAAGTGTGAGCTTTCCTGGCGAAATGGTTCTTGAGAAGTTTTTCGAAAATTTCTCTGTCTCAATGTATCAGAAATTAAGGTGACAGGAGACAGTTTTTTTTATACAATTCACTGTAGACTTCGGAACTCTGTAACTAGAATTTCCTCAGTTCCCATTCTGCACAAATACCTTTAATTCACTTCTTATAAGGCCAATTACCAATTTCTGAGGCAAATTACAGGTCAGAATGCGTTAAAGGATGACTGCACTTAACGACATGCAATATTTGCGAGAAAATAAACTTTTAAAAGAAGAATTTTTCTTTCAATTGCAGAAATCTAAACTGCAACTTTACGTAATTGCGTTAAAAAAAGTATGTTGTTACCAAGTACGAATTTGTTTTCATAGGCGGGCCGGTCATCACAATTTCTTGAATCTCCATACGATAATGAGGACGCCCACTTTTATACTGACTTCATACATACTCAGCGCATGTTTGTCTATTGTTCTCCGTTTAACAGTAGTTGTATATTTGCATTATCAAAGTTATGTCAAAGGGAGATTAATAGACAAACATGCGCTCATGGTTTAAATGAGAAAAAACTGCTTCTTCTTACTTTCGCTTTCCCTGTTGTAACCAAGGCTTGGTGCATGTTGAATATTATAATTCACCACGTGATATCTCACCTCAGGTAACTTTGTGAATACAAAATTCTACCACGTGACGTGTAAGGTAGCATGTTATGTGCTAACTAGGACAATGTTTTCGAACACGTTAAGTTGTCAAGCATTGATTTAAAGTCTTCTGTACTTACATGGGCGTGGTCTAATTGTTAAAACCATAGTAAATAGTATACTTGTACCATACATAATAGATAGGGTTATGGTGAAAGAGTGATCACATAAATTTTTATACATGACAATGTTATTCATGCTAGTCTAATTTTAGTACCATTCTGATAATGTCAGCTACACCTCTCATGCATATTAATATCAATCTTTTGTTCGATCAAGGGAAGATAAGCGAAAATTTTGTTTGTTCGAAAGTTGTAAGGAGAAAAACATAAAATTAGTTTATTGTATCACAGTCTAAAATCTTAATTCGTGTTGGAAATAAACTAGACTCTTTAAAAAATTTAACAAAAGTGATATTAGGTTAAGAAATAAAAGCAACAGAAGCGACCGAAAAGGGCCCAAAATTTTTTGTTTGTAAATAATGAATATACCAATTTATTTGATGTTAGTATTATCTTATCTTGACAAAAAGTGCGTTAAATTTGATAATTTCATCGCGACCGAGTAACACGGCGAGGCAAGATGTACGTCCACACAGGTGAGACCTCTACAGCGAAGTACTTTGAACTGTTTAGAGGTTTGCCCCTGATATAAGGGTTGTAGGGACAGCAGTGATGAAAGAGAAATATGGCGGACAGTGCTTATTTACGAGCGGTGTTCAGCTTTAACTATAAAAGATATTGAGTGCAAAATTTCAGAAATGATAGACAAAAGATTGTAGATATGTATTAAGGCATTTACAATTTTTAAGCACAAAAAGCGCCAAAGCTCGGTAGGGCTCGAAAAATGGGATAAAAAAAGCGTTGTGATTTTGCATAGTTTTCTTAGTTTATCTCTTTTCTCGAAAAATATTTTGTTTAGACATGTAGAAGAACACAAATTATTATTTACAAGATCTTTTGTTTGTCATTAAGAAAAAGGGGCTGGTCCCCTCAAACTAGGGTCCAGGAGACTTGTAAAGTATATTACAAATAACTCTAAAACGATAAAGATTTTGTAATGCACTATAGAAGCAAAGTTGTTGATCGTAACAATTTCTCTTTGAAAAAAAAATCATTGCCATACCCATTTCTGACGTAACTATAGATTTTTATTCATTATGTGAAAGTGTGTGTGGGGGGTGGGGGGGGGTGGGGGGGTGGGGGGTATTTCTTTATTTGTATCGATATTTCACGGTATCCTTTTTAAGGTAGTATGGGACACTTCAATGTTGTGACGTACTATTTATTGAAATAAACAATGAAATCAAGTGTAATTTTATAAATAGTTTCTTTACCTAAATTGTCACCTAACGCATAGCGCAATGGGTTAGAGGTTTAATCACTACAAATCTGCAAGTCATGAGTTCGAATCCCGCTGAGGATTTTAAAATTTTTACCTTTCCAAAAAAAATTTTCAACGTATTTTTGGTTACATATTACAAAATTTGAAATTTCTAAACCGGTGAAAGTGTTTTAATTATAATGTACTTTAATTCACAATAATATCGCCAGATGTCACATACCACCTTAAAAAATCGCACAGAAGACCTACTCGTTACTCGTAACGAGATGGTATCTAGTTTTTTTTCTCTTTTCTTCATAAATTCAAATCATACTAGTTTACATCGTATGCTAATCACATTTTCATAATATTGGAAAGAAAAACCCCGAGATTTTCTACTAAAAGGAATACGATATTTGTTTCTCGGTAGATCCGGCGTTTTGTTCGCTCTATCACGTGACTTTCTAGACCAAGCTGATATATAGTTTTATCATGTTGAGGTATGATAAAAATATTTGTGAACAAATTAAAGGAAAAGGAGGCTTTAATTGTCGAATTTAAAGCTGACATGAATTCATAAATACGCATTATTTCCCTTATCTCCGACTTCCGCCATATTAGTTGTCGATTTCTATTGTTCTGCTCATCGCTTCACACCCCCTATATAAGGCCGATAGCACTATTCATGCTTCACCGCATTCAGGTAGTTCATTCACCTGAACACGTTGACTTGTAGAAACGCGTTTTGAACAAAAATAATACAGCCACTGCACTGGTGAGGAATATCCAATGAACGACGAAACAAGACAAACTGAAATCCAGGCACACATCTTTCATATATCTTCGATAATTGCAGAACGTTTTCCTGTGTGCTTGACAACATCGCACATGCGCAATCCACACAATGTGGCAGATCGAGTAATGACAATGACCGCATGGATTTTTGAAACGGAGTGTTTTTTTGTAAAAACCGATGGAAACGATGTTACGTTGTTACTTTATTGGATTTATTATCATTTATCTACTGTGTTGGATGTAGTGCCGCGGGGGTCTTCAAAAAAGATGCAGATGTTATGCCCTCTGTATGAACGACAGACGTGTTCGATGTGCATGCGAAGTAAGACAGTCCTATTTGTGTAAAATAATACGGATACCTTGAAAATTCTTTCAAAGAATAAATATATCTATGTTTTATTGATTTATAGTTTCCTTTATTCTTTTTTACAAACATTTTACTACAATGTGTAGTTCATGCATTTATAAATCCGTGCAACCTGAATGTCTCGATCGGAAAGCAACGGACCGTAACTTTCTCGATCGGTATATATACCCCAGTGGCAGTTGAGGAATGATTAAAACTAATATGGCGACCGAATGCTTTTATGAATTCATGTCAGCTTTAATTTTTATGGTTTTATTTACCTTGGCGTGCGTATTGCGACATGGAGAGCTTGGAAGTCCGGCAGTATAAACTCAAATTCTATGAAGACGGGGTCTTCTCATGGATAAATGTCCAGCCATTGACTTATATAGACATGAATTAATTGAACGCAATGACACTTGTCCGCCTTCATCCAGGGATGTATATTTCAGTTGAAACAAATATTGGCAAATAACTTTCGGATTTTGACAGTCTATGAATAATAATAAGCTTCTCTAAGCAAATTAGAAGAAAGGGAGTAAAGAATTGACATCTCTATTTATGAACAAAATAGATAGTAACATTCCACCGGAAATCCAATCTATTTTTAATACGGTTCCAGCTTATCTCTATCATTCAATGCGCTGATAAATTATCTTTTAAAAATGTACTTTTTTTTATAAAACCTGAAGGAAACAAGGATGAACAACTATAAAAAGAACTTACTTCGAGGATTCAAATTAATGTTTGAAATTAATTAAGACACATACGCGTCATTATTAAAATATTTCAGTTTGCAATATACTCCGTCAGACAAGTATTTCTCAGGTAAGTAGCCTCCAGTTTATAAATATATTTTAATAGTTCATCATCAACCTATCAAACGTTGTGTTTAAATAAATTCCGACTCCAACAATGAAACCAACAATGAAACCTATTTATATATTTTATTTAGTAAAGCAAATGAGAAGATAGGTACGTACAGGGTAGTTAAACAAGCGCAATCATATGCCCTCTATCGAGCCATGGTCGACTGTTACGTTGATTACTAAATCAAAATTGTCTAATTAGTTACACATCTGTACACTCTAAGATCTTGGTAGTAAGATAATGTAACATTATAAGAAATACTTCCGAAATGATATTTGATATATTTCATTCAAGGTGACCTTCGCACTTAGCATATACAAGCGTAAATAAAGTAGCCTCTATGTACCACATCGACATTACAACACGAATATTTTTCAACAGAATGGACTCGTTGTCGTCAATGTACGTTTTCACCATAACCTGACTTTGATTTTCATCCAGCCATTGGAATTGTATTCCTTTTCTGTAGAGCTCAGTGATTGCCAGTCTATGATTGACTTGTATCCCCTACCTAATTCACCTTTTGTAAAGAGATGGTGAAATGTTCTTACGATGTCTTTTTTTCTGTCAACTTGGTTTACAAGGCTTAGCTCAACAGAAACATCCAGTGGCCAGTCAGCATTATCATTGGATACGCAGTTCAAATAAATACCTAGGTTATTATTCATGATCTTGCATTCAATCCTCCATTTTGATTGTGACTTTGTAAACAAAAAAGGGGGAGATACCTGTGTTGCGTACTCCAAAGAGAAAGAATATTGAAAAACTGTGTAATCATTGAAGCAACCTAACGAGCACAGTGTTGTCTTGATGTCTGTAAGAGGGTCTTCATCTGATTGTTGGAAATTCAACGAACCTATTTTTGACCAATTTAAAACATTTTTCAGTTTATCTTCGATATGCAAGTCATAACGTTTACTAGTTTCGGAAAAGTTGAATGTCAAACAAAGCCTTTCAAAGTCATTCTCAATGGCCATTCTTGTTTTCTCCATGTTGACAAATTTTTCTTTTCTGCTTCCGTGTTCCTGGACAGCTTCAGCTAATTTTTTACTTTGCGTCAACATTTTCTGAAAGGCAGCTACACATTCCCTGTCAAATTCTTGACTCTGCTCAGTGTTTGAAAAGGTTTTTTGTATTGATCCTCTTAGTTCTTCATGTAGAGTATCCAAATGTGACTTTGTGTTGGCAATGATGTCATCCACTGACTGCAGCATTGAATCTTTGTCATCAGCGAGTTGTACAAGTTTTTTATTTGCCTTATTTAGAGCTTCTACAGTACACTGTGTAGCGCGAGACATTGTGTCTACAAAATCACTCATATCAATGATTTCATCCTTGTCCTTTGCAATTTCATCCAAAGACCTTACGTTATCACAATTCCTGTGTTCAGTCGCAAAACAGACGTTACAACAAATCTTCTCATGATCAAAACAGAATATCTCCAAGATCTTGTCTGCATGAACAGGGCACGGTTCATCCATTTCAAGAGGAATCAGGTCAGAATCAGGGGTGATAATCGTCACAGAGTGTATGTTGCTCTCTCTTTTTCTCTTATGTAAATAGTTGAAGCATTGTTCGCACAGGTATTCCTTGCAATCTCTGCAGATGTATGTTGCTACATTTTTCTCATTGGCAAATTTGCACGGATCACAGTGTATTTCTTTCTGTTTGTCGCCGTTAGTTTTACGATCAAGAAGAGATGTAATTAAATAATTGGTTGGTAGTTTCTGAGTCCATTCTGTTGCAGAAAGGTTTGTTAAGTCAGTCTCCGTGCGGCACAAGGGACATCGGAAAAAGCTGCTGTTTCCTTCCTCGGCTGCACAATTTTGTACATAGCTTTGGATACAAGGTTCACAAAATGTGTGTAAACATGGCAGTCTTTTAGGAAGGTTAAACTTCTCTAAACAAATCGTGCAACTCAATTCGGGATCTTTGCATACAGCGGTCGACATCGCAAGGATTCTTTTCTCTAAAAAAGAAATAATCTCATGATTTTTAGATCAATTTTTGAAATATAGTTTATAGAAGTGGAAATACTACTTTTCAGCACTGTGCTATTATTATTTTGTTTTATTATACTTTCATCTTAAATACTGAAATCTGATTTAGAAGCAGTTGATTATCCGTTCTATTACCCTCAGCGCTAGCAGCACACTTGGCAACAGGTAACACTTATATAATAGTGCCTGTTTGGGAGGGTAAAAGTTGAAATTGACATCCCCAAGAAAACCATTGTCAACCGACGCAAAGCGGAGGTTGAAAATGGTTTTCGAGGAGTGTCAATTTCAGCTGTTACCCTCCCAAACAAGCACTATTTATTTTATTATACTGAATATCTTAATTTTAAAAAAAAACTTAACTGCTTTTGTTTTCATTATTTATTCGTATTATTTCAAACGCATAACTGACCTCTTTAGGAATGACGTGAATTCTACGGCGAACCGTACGCGCATTATTTACGCGCATATAACAATTCGTTGTGTTACACATTGCCGAGTGTGTTGCTAGCGCTGATTTCAGGATTTAAAGCTGCTTGGTCCGATTTTATGTCAAATTTTGTGTACGCTTTTAAACGATGGTTAAGCTAAATATGTGTATAAAAACAGACATTACAGCAGTTTTCCCGGTCAATTAAGCCATATTTCAATTAAAAAATAATGTACAAATTTCTTGTACAAAACAAACGACATAAAAAGGGTATCGCGTTATTTCGCCTCATATCAAAATTCGCCCCTGGCATCGAGGCGGGGATGATTGTAATTACATCTTTAACATCGCTTTCAGTAGTGTCTAAATTTGAGTAATGTTCTGGCAAATCAAAAATGAACATGAATACATTTTGTTCACTATTATTTCTGAAGTTTGTTTTGTTTACAATCGATGCATAACATGCGGGTTGAATAAACCTAAACATTCGGAGGACGAAACTAAACGGTTCCCTTTCCTAAACATTCCCATAATGCATTTTGGTTTGTTTTTTTGTTTGCCCAAAGAGAAATTATTTTTATTTAGTTTGAATATTTCTAACTTTGAAAGGAGACCGATTCCCCAAGTGTAATTAGTCGAAAGTTTATAATTTTCTAAGATAATTGGTTTGTATAGAAAATTATTTGATACTGTAATAGCCAAAAAAATCGGACCATGCAGCTTTAACATGAAAGTATAAACGCACTGTTATCCTCCCATTTATTCATCCTTTCGTTCTATAAAATAATTATGCGCATTCAGTTTTTAAAACTCTAGTCTGATTTTACTACGACTTAAATTGTTTAAAAGAGAAAATAATTACATTTATTTCCTTAATAGTACATTTTCCTCCACAGTATTTTTGACGCGAGGGGATGCTCCGCTTAGCGGTGTCCTTGTTTTTATTTACTTTGAATATTTCTAACTTTGAATGGAAACCGATTCTGCTGGTGTAAATAGGAGAAAAGCCATAACTTTCTAAGATAATTGGTTTCTATGGAAAATTATTTGATACTGTAATAACCAAAAAGTCGGACCAAGCAGCTTTAATTACTCGATTTTTAAATGTGCTCAGCTGATCTCTAAGTAAAAACACTGAGCTTGTTAAGAAACTGGCGTATATAGTTCTTCATGTCCGTAGCAAATACTGTCACCAGTCTTGCGTCACTAGAAAACAGTGCACACACCTAGCTGTGCTTGCAAGACATATGAAACTCTGTATGGATATGGCAGAAATACGGTCCAAATATATTTAATAATGCTTTTGCGCCAGAATTTTTATACAGGAAAGTGCATCATTGACACTATTAATCAAAAGTTGAAGAGCTTTCATCATAATCCATGAACATATAAGCCCACACTTTTAACTTTGTAAATAGGAATGGTTCTAGAAAATTGTAATTTATCTTAAAGTTGATCTTCATCATGTAAATACATCTATTAGTATTTTTAATATATTTTTTTGTGTTTCGTTATCATTAATTTTATTAGCCCTCTCAATTAGATCTCGTCTCTCGTCGACGTTGGACGGAAAAAAGACGCTGTAATAGCGTAATTCTAAATCTGCTGAACAGTATTCTAACATACATATACTTTATATTTGTTACTTTACCATGAATAATAGTTTACATTTTGTATAGCTTTATCATTTGAAAACTATCTTTGATTTTCAAAAACTAAATATATCTTGAATAGATAGTAAGCACTGATCGAATATATTAATAAAATTTTAGTATATCATTTCAACTTTAACATAATAACTAATAAGCTTGCATGTCGACATATAACCGGGTTTGAAAAAATAAATCGATTTATTTTGTTAGGCAAGATGAAATAGTTTACAGTCACTTGCTATTTTGGATGTAATTTTTCTATATACAGATTTATAATTTGTTCCATTTCATAATTTAAACATAAGTAAACACATATTACAAAGCTCATCGAGACGAGATATCACCTTTATAAGGCATCACCTGTATGGGACCACCTTTATCATATAATATGAAAATCATAATGATCTTGGATATTCATGGATACTGTTTTGACACAATATCGTATATCATATGTTAAAAATTGTATAATAATCATAAATTAATTCCATATGGTATTATAAGATACGATGTTTATCAGTACATTAATATAAAATACGATATTGCATCTTATGATACATGTACTTACAATAAATATAATACAATATAATACTATAACAAATAATGATGAAATATGATATTGTAACATAAGATTTGACATTATATCGTGTTACATATTATTGTATTTGATCACATAATACAATATTATTATATATGATACCATATAGTATTATATGATACAATATCATATCACAAAATACAACTCAATATTGTTACATATGATATTAAATTGTATAATATAGTATTACAAAGAAATTGTATTGTATGATATTGCATCATATCTGATACATTATATGATATTGTATCATATGATACAATATAATTTGATACAACATTATATCCTATCATATGATACAATTATATATATATATATATATATATATATATATATATATATATATATATATATATATATATATATATATATATATATATAACAATATTATATAATACAACTTCATATGATATAATAATATATTATATAAACCAATATCATATCATACAATATTGTATAATATGATACGATAATTATATATTATACAATATTGTATCAGGTGATACAATATTATATTAAAGCATTGAATGCTTATTTTTGGATGTCGTCGGTCCTATCACACCAATGCGGTGCGTTAGCGCGGTATGATAATTTGTCTGCACCGCATTGGTGTGTCATAGGACCGACGACATCCAAAAATAACCATACATGCATATATTTATATTCATACTGATGTTTTTTTGTATAAAATATATGTGTATCGTCACTGTAAAGCCATTATATACGATCTCAGTCAGGGATATGAAACATACATGGAACAGCCATATTAACATGTTATTTAGTACGCTTCCACGGCTAAAAAATATAGTGCCATAAAATTTGTAGAGAAAAGTTTTTTAAATTAAGAATTAGATACATTGCAATAACATATTAATCAATATTATGTGATATAATAATAATACAATATCATATCATACAATATTGTATCATAATATACAATACTATACATAACAATATCATGATACAATATCATATCATAATGTACAAAAAACTTATACAATGTCATATTATATCATATAACTTTTAAAATATATTATATAATATTGTATCATTTCAAACAATAGTGTATCATATCATACAATACTATATTATATTATAGGAATCATGTTATATAATTTTAACAAACACATCTATCAAGCAGGCTTGAGTGAGGTAGGCGATTTTTTTTAGCATCTTTTATAATGGAGATCAGGCTCTGAAGCTGAAGTTACCTCTGCGATTTATTTTGATTATAGTTAAATCAACTAAGCGAGCTATTATCTATAAAACATGTGACCTGTTACAAAATACTAAACCTCATACAGCATCCGAAACCTATGGCTCAGATTCATCATTCATGCCTGTCAGGTGCATAGTATCATAAGACGCAAGTTTGGTGAATTTAGGACCAGTAATAACTAAGATATAATCATTAGAGGGCACCTGCTCCAAAAACTTTAACCAGCTCTAAAACCCTTAACTTACTTTAACCAGCTCTAAAAACCTTAACTTCCTCCAGCATCCGAAACCTAAGGCTCAGATTCAGCATTCAAGCCTGTCTGGTGCATCAGTATCATAAGACGCAAGTTTGGTGAAGTTAGGACCAGTAGAAACTTAGAAATTGCTATCAAAGGGCACCTGCACCAAAAACTTTAACCTGCTCCAAAAACCTTAACCTCCTCCAGCATCTGAAATTCATGTCCCAGATTCAGCATCCAAGTCTTTCAAGTCCATTAGTAGGTCCAGATGCATCATCCATGCAAGTTTGGTGAAGATAGGACAAGTAATAAGTAAACTTAGATTCAGGACCTGCAACAAAAACTTTAACCAGGTCCGGACGCCGACGCCGGGGGTATAGCATAAGCTCCCCCGACTTCGTCTCGGTGAGCTAAAAAGTATTTATAACGTGTTCACCTTCGATTACAACGCTTGCTCGGCTACTGTGACCTGTAATCACTCGATATGTAACTTCATGAGAAATCAGGAATGTCTTCAGCACAGAAAATAACATCGCCAAAAACCAACAATAATGCATACATGTTAATGCGCGGATTTAAAGACAAAAACAATACATGTACATACCACTGGTCTTTACCAAATAATGGAGCAGGTTTAAAACACGTCCGTCTCTTTGTTCACCACGTGTTCTAGCACACAATCCTGGGTAATGTTCGATAACTCTTCCAGTTCCCAGATTTTTTGGATAATTGGTTCCGCTTTTATGAGGAAATGGAAAATTAATTATATCCATATAAAGTAATCTATTCTTATAGTTTTTTTTATCTCCATATTGATAATAATAATGGCATTATCCTATTAGTAATGCGTAACATGCGCGGATCCAGAATTTTTTTCCAGGGGGGGGTGGGGTGGGTTTCGAAGGATAATTGTGTTTGCGGGGGGGGGGGCATATTTGCGATAATTTTACCATGTAAATTTAATAAATTTTCATTTTCCGCGCATGCATAATACAGTCAGGTATTGGGGTTCGAATGTCTAATGACCATTTCATAATTTTGTCACAAAGCTTTATATTTTATTTATATTTTTTTATTACAATAATAAGGGAAACAATATAGGGCTTTTCAAAATGCATGGATACAGCAGGGAAATTTCCTTTGATTTCATTTTACATTTAGAACAAAGAACCTGTGAGAAAAATTCTATAATTTGAAATTCATAAATGATCGGAGAACGGTAAAAAAAAATATGAATTCGTCTAACGGATATTTTTTTCATATAAAATTCTATTGTCTTAATCAGCATACAAGTTGCTGACCGTACCTTCAAACGTTTCAGGTTGTATAATGCGTTCAGTATATTGCATTCATCATTCAACACATTTGATACAGTACATTATTGTAAAAATTATATCGAATCAGATTGCAAATAATCGCTTACTTATTAAAATATAAATAATATACAGAAAGAATTTTTGTCAAAATATATTATAAATTGTTCCGACTGACATGTGTACAAAATTATAAGATCTTTTTTTAATTTTCACCATTTAAAGATTGTCGGTTTTAATCACAACATTTGGTAAGCAAAGAAGGTGTTGCAGTTCCTATGCTAATTTTCCCTAAAGGAGTTGCAGATAAAATGGAAAAATCAAAGTTACAGAATTCATGCAGCGTTGTACATATAGCAGTGTAGAATTTTATTAGGAAAGTTTGTACTAACTTATTTAAGACCATGAAATAAATTTCAAAATGGGTACAGAGACAAATGTAGCAAAATTCACGCAATATAAAAGGGGAATCCTCATCATTGTGAATAACTGCTTCCTTGAAACAAAATTAATTTAATCTTAACGTTTAGAGCATAACAATTTCTTGAAAACTGCCATTTCCGATTTTTGTTTCAAAGAGGCATATTATCAGTAAATCTGACTTTTTAAAAAAAATCTTTAATACCTTTGAAATCTAAAAACGATGTGTTTAATTTCCCCTCTTTAATTCATGTCTAGATTAGTCGAGTGGTAACGCAGTTAGAATAGATGATTACCTTGTCTTACATTTTTAACTGGGTTCGAATCCCGCAAAAGTTGAAATTTTTTAAAAATGTTATTTCTTTTAACCGCATGGAAAGGTAATGCATACATATAGATAATTAAAGAATGTCAGAATAAAGTTATTTAATCTCTTGTTAATGTAATATTTTGCATGCAAGCTTATTTTTTTTCAACATTACTGTGTGAAGTCCCCGTTATAACCTTGATAAACATTTTCTTCTGAACAAGAGATTTTAAAGCAATGTACTCAGTATGCATCAATGTAGAAAGTTGATTTTCACCCTTTTTATGACATACTAGTAACAGGGTATGCTGATTTCTAAGATACATGTAGAGGTTGTTAAAAGCAAACAAAATCATTTTTTAAAAATTGAATCGGTGATGAAGCAAAAGGTTAATGAAAATATGTATGGATAAATTTGTTCTACCTTTTTATCTAGATTTAGCGTTTATTGAAACATAGGATGATTAAGCTTATAATTACAACTCTGACGGTTTTGAAGAGCCAGAATCAGATTTATTCACGTATCTCAAAAATGATATTTTAAACACGCTAGACAATAGAAATCAAATAGAAATACACTGTATATGTTAACATTCGAATACAGAATACATGGTTATCTTTCTAACTGTATTTGGTGGTTTCCGTGTTCGATAGAAATGCGCGTAATTTTTTTTTATTTTGCCTACGTACGGAACATACCCGCTATGTAGATATAGTCGCGTCTACGTAATGTGTCTATATATAGTTATTGCTCTCAAGCGATACGGATATTTAAAGGTCCTTTCCACGTTAGGGAATATGTATTTATTAAAGGTATGATGACACGTGTATCTATCGAACACGTGTTTTTGTTTATTTATATTTATACCGGAAACCAAATTTGATTGGTTTCTATAATAAGTATTTCACCTGTTATACAGGTATTTAAATTAGAGAAGCGCGACTTCTCGTGTTAAGTGAATAAAGAATTTAGCGCCATTCGAAGGCTCTCTCTTCGTGCAGTTAGACGTGACCCCTCCCACCCACCCACCCTACTTGATTTCATGTATCATTTTATTGTAATTAACATTTTTTCTCATTATTGTAGAGAACTGAGGATTTACCGGAAGATTTGTGTATAACTTTACATGTATTATTAAACTGCACTCTTGAGAGCGCTTCTGTACCTACACACTGTGTTTATTTATTTTATAAATTATTTAAGTTCGGTTGAGTGTAACGAATTAGAACATAATGTCCCGCTGTTTTGCAACACCTTCTTTTTCTATCAACCCACGTGGTACAGTTTGTAAGATTGATCCCCAAGAATTTGGGATCTACTGAGTGATCAAACTCTCAAACAGTAACGTTACAAAAAATTGTATACCTGAAGTTGTTAATTTTTATATAATTTAGTGCGGTTTAATAGCATATTTTGCTAAAATGATTTTTTTTCTTTGTTTCATTGTCATATTTGTTTTATATACAGATAGTGGGATTATTTAAAACTTTATTTGTATGTTTTTTGCCTCGTTTTATTTGCACTTTAATGACCAGAAGTAGACAACCTCAAATGTTTTAAAAGGTGTCTTGGTATTGGAAAACATAATTTTGGTGCAAAAAGTTTATTTTCTTACGGTGTATAATCATGATTTGTTTTTCTACGAATATATAGAAAAAAAGGACATGAATTGGTCAATGATATTGAAAGACAGCACTTTATATAATTTTTATTTGTAATTATTTACATCAAACTGTACTATACTTCAGTATTTTTAAACAAGATAAGCTTGTACTACAGTTTACATTAATTTGATCAATTTGGTTTTTTTTTAAATCATAGAAATATGAATATGCTTGACATAGCACTAAAAGATTCCTACGAAGTTATAAAATTAAGCAATCAGAAGTTTCTGGCTCCAAACCGATGCGTAAATCTTTATGTAACGATTACGGAAATACATATAAAAATTGATACCATATCCAGAACCTTCGGTATCTCTAGATCAAAGGTGTGTTTACTATAACAAAGAGGAATTGCAAGTTTACGAGGGGAATCAAAATTAAAAATGACATAAACATGTTATCATTAAACTCTCCTTACGTAAAAAAAATATTTATATTTTTTTTTACTAAGTGCCATACTACATATCAATTAAACATTGTGTCATGCGCTAGTAGTTATACTTATGAAACATCTCACCCCTCTTAGGGCCTTTTATTTCGTTTACTAGAAATGCTCTTATCTTTGGTAACTCTTCCATTGATGGAAGTTTGCAAACACGTGATTTCGTGGGAGAGGCGATATATAAGGGAATGAAATAATTTTGAACCTAATTTCGTTCAGAAGGATTATGCGGCACGTCGCTGTTCTTCTGTTTTTCGTTACCGCCAGTAAGGCGGTGACATTTTCGAAAAGGGCATCCGGAGGTAGGTGTGACCTTTTAACATTTGAACTTTGAACTGATGAAGTTGCAATGCAAACACGTGATTAATTGACAATAGGATTGATGGAATTATGTGAATTACCTAATCCTTTAAAATCGTTTGAAGCAATGCCAATGATATCATTTTACTGAGAACTTCCATCAAAAACTTACTTGTTTAATAAAATCAAAATTTGATTTCAAAGATATTCAATTGTTTATATTGTTACATGTGAACACGTTGCAAACAAACAGCTGCGTTTTTATATTTTAAACCGTTCACACTGATCGAAGATGGGGACTTTTTTTTTTTTTTTTTTTACAAAAAATTTGACAGAGAACAATAATGTTTCAATATTGATCAACTTATTACTTAAATGATTTGATTATCCCAAGCTATCTTCAATTTATCTGTTTATATTTCATTCTTAGTCCTCTAATTTTAGACAGGTCACCTTTTTGCTTATCTAATCTTTGTTGTAGATCATGTACTTTAATGTATATTGTATTTTCGGTCACTGAAACTAAGAAAAGAGATTAATAAGCACAGCATATGAGCAAAAATTGACATGCCAATCCTTTATATAGCTTGCATGAGAAATCGTTCATAGCAAGATCGATGTATCTCGAAGAGCTTTCAAATTTGACCTTTGTTAGGCGCCCAGGGTCTTTGAACAAAAAGGATTATTTATTATGCCAACGCACATTGCAATATGGATACTGGAACTTAATGCTCACAGCTAAGGTTCACAGTTGTCGAGCATTGCTTTTACTCTTCTCGCTCCGTTAAAGTCCGTTATCAACTCAATTACAGTATTTAATTAATCAAGAGTGTAATACAGTTATTACATGTACATATTAGTTATCCGTCAATAATACCTCAGGAGGAAAATCAAGTTTTTGCTTAATACAAAGTAAAACATCAACTTCTTATTTAAAAAAAAATTGTGATGAACGCCATATTCTTACAACAATCTCAAAAAAGAAAAAAACCAGGAAAATTACTTGATTTAAATATTATTATACTATTGCATATATTGTTCAATGTCGTGACTTAACGGTGCGGTACAGAAATCCAAGGTGTATTTTCTTGTGCATGAACTCAGTTGTTGTTTTATTGTTAGCCGATTGACATGCAGCTTGCACTTAATGATATGCGGACTGAAATGAACAAAATGTCTAGAGTGGTATTTTGCCTCTACACTTCCGCCTACCCGGAAACTCATTTTAATTCATTCGAAATTATGTGAAATCTGAATGCATTTTGGAAATAATGGAATTATGGATCTAAAATCTTATTTGAATTCATCTCATGGACTCTTTCTCGTGCAAATTGTATTATGTATTGAGCAATGTTAATGTTGGTATGAACTGCATGTAACATTTTTCGTCATTGACATACCGGGTATCTTTTGTTTCAACAGAAAATGGTTTGTCTGACTCTCAACAGCAGACAATTACTTTGATATTACTAAATTGAGCTAAAAAAAGTTTATAGGTCTAAATTCTTTAACAACAAAACTAGTTTGAAAGTAAACGTCTTTAGTACAATTAATAAGGCAGCAATTTCGATATTCAAATAGAGCACGATGGCAAACTAATTAAAGCGACCAATTTGGATACAATCTTCTTTTAACCAGTTAAAGATCCTCATTTAAAACCACCCGCTTGATCGTCAATTTTCTTCATCTTACAACGTTTGACTTTCGGTGCCTCTGTACGTACAAGAGCGTCACCGATATCGAGCAACGCAGGACCTTGCGCCAATTGATAAATGAAAGTTGCCAAATGCTTCAAAAAATATCACGATCATTGCTGCTGGTCATATACCTAAACTGAATTACACGTACTTATATATTAATATATATAATATATAATATGGTTATTCGAATGTTATTTACCTGAACAATTGAATGGCTCAAGTGTTCGAGCAATTTTTATTGGGTTTGCATTTTAAAAGAGGTGTGATTTTTTTTTCACGAATACTTACTTACTACAAGAAAGATAAAACTGTCAGCAACATCAATATACATAATAGGAACGGACCTAGATTATATATGTGATAATATAATCATATATAAAAGATTGAAGGAAATAAGAATAGCGGATATCCATCACCTTTTCGACCTTATCATTGACTTTGGGAACTTGTTCATCTGTTTAATCGTATAATGGGAGTGACTAAACATAGAAATTCAGGCTATGAGATAGGACATGCCATTCTTAGAGAATCATTACTTTCACTCTGTGTAATTCAGAAAAAATTATTATATACCTCAAATGTTACAAAAATTAAATCCATCATTTCTTTTAACTCAAGTACGCCTTACAATGCATTTGGTAGTGATCGATCAACATTGTTTAAAAGATCTTCTTATGCCAGCATATACATACTATGTATATATAGAATATCTCTAGAATAGCCAAGAATCCATTTTAAGACTGTTGCTTTAATTTTTGTTTCAGGATGCGACACACAAGCAGACGTTACATTTTTGTTAGACTCGTCCGATACAGTTGGACCAGACAATTTTAAGAAACAGTTAGAATTTATCAAAAGCACAGTGAACAACTTACAAATAGCTCCAGATAAAACACATGTGAGTGTTGTGACGTTTAGCAATGGCGTGTACAACCAATTCTTCCTAAATCAGTATTCTACGAAATCGGACATTATCAATGCCATTTCTGGAATACCATACCGAGGGGGGAGAACGCACACTGCTGACGCAATACGTTACGTCACACAGACGACGTACAACCCCATCCATGGTGCCAGGGGAAGTGTGCCCCATGTTGCTGTGCTTGTTACTAATGGAGGGTCTACCACACCCGACATTACAAAAGTTCAGGCACAAACTGCTAAGGACAACAACGTGATTCTGTATGGAGTCGGCGTTGGATCGGGAGTAAATATGCAGGAATTAACTTCAGTTACCAGTGATCCTGATTCAAGATACGTTCTGAAGGCCGATAGTTATGGCTCTTTAGATGCTCTTTCCAATGTCTTGTCCACCAAAATCTGCAATGGTAAATGTCAAGCAAGATGCTAATCAATTATGCAATTTGATGAAAGATTACCAATTTATAGTTTGTGACAAAATTTGCTTCTTTTTTGCTTCTTAGAACTCCCACCAAACCCAAACCAATTACCTCCACCCAACAGTAAGTTATATTTCTGAAAATAAGAGCTTGAGAAAACCTCCAAACACTAATGTTCTCTCCAATATTCGAATCCTCATTTTGTGTCAGCCAGTTGAATAACATATACGATCTTTTTATATAGGTTGCTTGCAGAAGGCTGATCTTGCTTTCCTGGTCGATTCTTCTGCCAGTGTTGGTCCCACCAATTTCCAGAAACTGGAAACATTCCTAAAAGGTGCCATAACGCGACTAGATGTGGGTGCGGATAAAGTTCACGTTGGCCTCATGCAATACGGAAGCTATCCATCTATAGCGTTTCCTTTAGACATGTACAGCAACAGAGGGGATGCCCTCAAAGCTTTGGAGAAAATGAACTACATGGGCGGCAGCAGTGACGCAGCTGGGGCCATCCAGTACATGACTGACAAGATGTTTGGTTCCAGCAGTGGAGCACGAGGCAACGTCCCACGAATTGCTATCGTTTTGACGGACGGAAACTCGAACAACGACGCCAGCACCACCAGCGCCGCTGATAAAGCCAGACAATCGAACATCGGGTTGATTGCCGTCGGCGCTGGACCAAATCTTCAGACCTACCAGCTGAACAACATTGCTGACTCCCCAGACAAAGTTATTACCGTGAGCGACGTCAACAACATCGACGCCATCATCGATCAAGTCCTGCAAAAGGCGTGTCAAAGTACGTGGGTTTTACAACCATGATTTGTAATATTCTTGGTTAAGGTAGCTCACTATGTCGAGATTTATAATCAAAAGACACAACGTGATCATGAAAAGAAAGCGATTTAATTTTTTAAGGTGGTGTCGCCATGGGACACCTGTCAATATTAATGTGGATAAAAGTACTGAGTACATTTTAAAATATACCAGGGTAATTAAAATACTTTCACAGTTTTAAAAAAGGTCAAATAAACATTTGACCCAAAAATATGTTTTAATTTAATTTTTTTTTGGGGGGGGAAGGGGTCATATTTACTGAATTAAATTTTTGAAAATCATATTTTTCGTTGTCCAAAATTGTATATGTTTGCCTTAAGTTTCCTATACTTCTTAAGCATGATGCTATCTTTCATAATCAATCAATTTTCTGCTGATTTGAGAAACATTTCAAAGAGTGGTGAACCACCTTAAATTTAAGGGATGGTATTTTGAAAAAAAAGAAAAGATATATAAAAAGTAATGTCCCTCGCTTTCACACAAACAATTTAGCAGACAGCGAGGTAACGAAATACATGTATGTTAATTAAATCGTTGTAGTACAAGCCACAATTCCACCCGTGACGACTTCGGCTCCAGGTGCAACCTCATCTCCTGACTCCTGCAAGGACATGGTCAACAACTGCAGGCAGTACGGACAGCAAGTGTGCACCAACTACAAGCCCTGGGCAAGAGACAACTGTGCTCTCTTCTGTGGTTTCTGCCAACGTGAGTATAATTATATGTTTTGCTAAATCACATTACGTTATCAGTTTACCTCGAATGATAATTATCAATGGCGTCGGAAGCAAATTGAAAGTGTGGGAGGGGGGGGCTACACATATCAGAAATATTGACAAGCAAATTAAAAAGGATTTTGGTTATTTATGGTTGTAGTAACTTAGTAACTTTGCAAAAAATGGCCGGGGGGGGGGGGGGGAGCACCCCCCCCCCCCGGTTCGTCCGACGTCTATGATTATTACCATTGGGTAACATTCTTTCATAGCAGAAACAAGCATATGTGTATTTAATTTTAAATGGCTTATTTAATCACATATTTTTTTCAATATAAGTTCCTTGTTCAAATATGATATTTGATGAGAGATTATACATACCAAAACATTTGAACATGAACATGTAAGCAGACGGGTAAATCTACAACAGTATGCCATAACATATTAAAAATATACATTGTCATATCTATGAAGTCAGACTAATTACATTAACTACATTAATTTTAAGCTCAACTTGTGACATGCACTGACAAACTGAACAACTGTGCTGCCTATGGCCAGGGCGTTTGTACGTCCTATGGCGAATGGGCACATGATAACTGCCAGCAATTCTGTGGATTTTGCGGTAAGATATGTAACGTTACATGATTGTTTTTAAAAGCCGCGAAAAATTCATTGAAGAATATTTTTATCCTGTCTGTAAATGTTTGTATTTTTTAGGACCAACTACATCTTCCAACGGATTTTGTAAGTTTACATTGATCAAGTTGGTTCTGGTATTTGTAGTCTACCGGAAGTGAAAATTTCGCGCCATCCTTCAAAGCTGTAAACTAAAAAAAAATGTAACAACAATGAATTCGCAAACATATGAGGCCTCAACATATTATGAAAAACGTGCATTATATAAAATGTGTTATTTATCGTAGATGGCAAATGCTCATACAAAGGAAATTCTTACCAGACCGGAGAAAGTTGGAAAGATGGCTGCGATTATGAGTGTGTTTGTGAAGATGGACAAGCAGGAAAATACAGATGTTTTAACAAGTGGGTATACTCAAATGCGTCGTATTTGGTTTGTACCTATTCGAAAAGTAAGCAAAAAGAAAATATATGTGCTATCATATGCAAGGGTTTCAGGCACATGAATGCAAGTTAATATTTGTTTGATCTTGATCTGATAAAAATATAATTGACTGCCGTCACGAGAAAAGGGCCCTTAAGGTCAAAATTTCACAAACTCACTTTTTTCTCAATTCCGATTAGTCAACTCTTTCTGAATACAAATATACAAAGATATCCAAGATCTTGTGTGTTTTAAGCATTTTATGACAATTTTAGTAAGACATGTTAACACGACTTTGACGTAGCTGGTGGAAATTGACACGACGTCACGAACGTCAATTATTATTTTATTATTATTTATTATTATTAATTATTTTTTAATTATTTCATTATATATTATTATTATTTATCAATTATTATTATCAGTATTTAAACAAGGCCATACTCTAATTATTCAAAAAACACAACACAGACGCAGAAAAAAAAATAGAAACAGAAAATAACAAAACTGCGTTCACAATGCCGCTACTTTGACGTGGTTTTCTGAGCATTGTGACGTCAAAAGATAAGGGCCCTTTTCTCATGACTTCAGTCAATTTATATAAATGAAATATTGTTGTGATCTTGTGTAGATGCCCAGTTTACTACAACCTGCCCACAGACTGTACCCTGGTGAGACAAACTGGAGAATGCTGTTTGAAACCAGTATGTAACTTCCATCAAAAAATTGTTGCAACTGAAAGCAGTGGAAAAGGATCTACACCTAGTGGAATAAGTAAGAATTTTGGGTAACAATTCACGACTGGATGGGAGGGGGGGGTAGTGCATGGTCCAGTCCACAAGCACCTGAGTAATAATTTACACATTCTTTGGATGTTTAACTGTTTAACTGAGTAGTACTTACTAAACAGAAAACTCTAACAATTCAAATTTTTCCTTTCTTTTTTTAGTTGCGTTTTGATACGAATTTATGATGTATTTGGTTTGCTTGCTGAAATCATTATAGATAATTTTACTCTGATTTATTTTGAAATACCCTTGAAATATATGGCAAGAAAGCTACTCAATAAAGATAGTTGAAGTCAGGCATTTGAAAGTTTGTTCATACTGTTATTTCTTTTAAAAATTAGTTGATAAAATTGCAATTGTCTTGTGATTCACTTCAAAGACATGAAGAAAGCTGAATTTAACAAAGTTTATTAATTTTACTGTATACAACTTTTATTTGTTTGCAAGAAAAAAATGTTCATGAGGACCTTGATGATGAAATTATAATATTTCTTGCTGCAAACCAGTCAATTTATGTCATTAAATAATGTCTTGGCACTTACCATTTTATTAATAATCAATCTTAAGAAAGTCGTCAAAAAGAAAAGTAAGTTTGCTGTATCAGATTTATCTTCTTTTTTTTTCAGAGGTGTGTGTCTACAAGAACAAACAATACTTCCAGGGACAAACTTGGAGAGATGATTGTGATAAACAGTGCACATGTACTAACTCCACTGAAGGATTGTACAGATGTGAAACAATGTAAGATATGTCAAGTTGTGCCCTTTTACACAATAATAAAACAGTTAGGGATTGATTACATATCAGTACTTTAAAACTCTTTCCTATCCCATGCAGCTGCCCAGTCTTCACTTCCATTCCATCGTACTGTAACCTGAAGAAAGAGCCAGGAGAGTGTTGTGAGAAACCAGTATGTGAGTTCAGTCAGCAACATGGCTCCTTCACAGGAACTGGCTCTACCAGTGGAAAGGGAGCTGGTATGTAATCACTTGCCAACTATTCAAAAAGATGAGGAAGCGAAAACTTTTGTACATACATTATACAAATACTAAAACATGTATTTGTGTTATTAACTTATTTTATTATTCATAAATTTATTTTGTCCCATTGGACAATTAATTTAGGTTTTTAAGTAATGGTTATAGATGAAAATGACTTCTTAACAAGATTTTGGCCATTCTAATAGATATACATGTAACTCTTAGGTACGGCTCCTTCAACTCCCAAGCCATGTGTGGATCGTTTGAACGTGTGTGAGAATTACGGGAAACAGGTCTGTGTTGATTACAGAGAATGGGCTGGAGACAACTGTGCCAAATATTGTGGAATCTGCTGTACGTATTTCTGTTGCTCTTTTATTTAGTAAATCTCTGAATGGTGACCTTGGGTTACATTATTTATCAAAATACAGGTATATCTATGCACTTTAAACGCCTCATATTGATGTGCTCAATTTAATTAAAACATAATTTTAAATGTTTGATAATTTTTTAAAAATGGTTTACTTTTTTCATTTAATAGCTAAGTTGATAGTATTATTGTGTTAAACGTACATGTATATCAGGATTTTGTTTGAGAATCTTTTTCTTAATTGTCTTAACAGCTTCCACTCAAGCAACACCAGGTCCAAATGGTAAGGCACTCACTGTAACTTCTCACTCTCATTCGATAATAAAAATTAACTTTTCATGAAAATAAAAGATAAAATCTTCTTTTATTTTAATTACAACTTTTCTTCATTTCTTTTGTGTAGACGTGTGTGTGTATGAAGGAACAACTTATAAACAGGATGCCGTGTGGAATGTTGGCTGTAATGCCAAATGTACCTGTGAAAATGCCATATATGGTTACTACAGATGTGTTAGCAAGTATGTTAACTACGAACAATAAAATGCACAATAGTTATCAGAGAGAAAGAGAGAGAGAGTACATTATACCCATTTAGTTTAAAAAATGCACTGCAGGTGATTGTAGAAGGGGGTATGATAGAATGAAAGAAGGTTTTGGAATGGTTTAATCCATTTACTGTATGTCTATGTTTTTACTATTCATCTTTTATTTAAATCCAATTTTGCAGTTGTCCAACCTACAACAATTTACCAACTGGCTGTTACCTTTTGAAGAAAGCAGGAGAATGCTGTAAAGTGGTGGAGTGTGACAGTGGAACATTTGTTAGTTCCACCACCAATCTCAACTCCCTGGCCAATGGAGGAGGAATTTACATCAAGAATCCCAATGGAGGCAGCCAGTTTGTCACTCCAACCATGCCCTCTGGAGGAACCCCAGCCCCTGGATCAGGAGGCACTGGAAATAAGGCCCCAACCCTTAGTATGTGTTCATTATAATCAAGGTTTCAAATCAAGGCTTGCAACTTTCTATATTTTTGGGATGTTGAAAGTTCCTTACCTGTCCAAATTATGAAAATTATTTGTCATTTTTCTACTATAAAATCTGTTAATTTAAATTTCTTCAATTCTTGTCATCCTCTAACCAGAAAAAAAAAAATATTTATGTGCAATATGGTATATTTATAATTGCAATCAAACATCCTTTATAAAATTTTCCTGTGCATTGCAAAATGAAAAAAGGGAAATAAAAGCTTTATGCAAATCAACATAAACTAAGAAATAAAAAGATTGATGAAGATTTTTTCAATATGACCAAAGTGTTGTATATTTTCTCAGTGTTAATGGCCCTTCCCCCAGTAACAGAATGGGGTGTGAGAACACTGGTGTGGTTCATGTTCAATGCAGTATTTGTAATAATTGACTTAATTTTGAATATTTGGATATCAAGTTATCAGGGCTATTTGGTTATCAAGTTATCAGAGCTATCAAGTTCTCAGTTCCGATGGATAATTAGATTATCTGTTCTTAATTTAGTTCATGTCAGATTTTAAGTTATCAAATCTTTCCTACACAATTATTGGTATTTTCCAGATGGATGTTTGTACAAAGGAAAATTGTATGTCAAGGATCAGACTTGGGAAGATGGATGTGAATTTTCTTGTATTTGTACTGATGAAAGTACAGGAGCTTACACTTGCAGACAAAAGTAAGTGGGCTCTGGAAAACTACTGTAACATGTAAATGTGATAAAAATCAATAAGTTCTGAAAATAAATACAGATAATTTTTTATCTGACTGAATATTTTCTCGATAAAGAAAATCTACATGAAAATAAGCAATATCATGCAAAAAAAAATGTTAAAATATAGGGAAAAGGTTAACTCTATGATGCCATACCATATTCATGTATGCATGTGTAAAGTGAACCTGTACATAATATAATTTTGATGTTCATTTTCCCAGAGCCATCTTTTATCCTATTTTATCATATTTAGTCCTGTAAAGAGTATTTCAGTCCACAGAAAATCTAGGTAAAAATCTCTTGTTAATGTACGTAGTTTACACAGTATTTTACCATTATTTTTTTAGATGTCCAAGCTATGCTCAGATTCCCACATCCTGTCATATGGAGGCTGACCCCAACGACCCCTGCTGCCGTAAACCAGTCTGCCACTACGACCCAATCACTGGCCACACCTACATTCCTATCCCCGCCTTCGCTCCCGCTGTGACCGGTAAAGGAGTGGTGGAACCTCCCACCAGCTCTGACCTGTTAAACAACACGCAGTACACTGCCACAGTGGCTCTCTTCCAGACTGGGTTCACGCCAGTTCCCCCCACAGTTCAATCAAACATCACGGGAGGAATCGGTAGGTCTAGGTGAAGGATTGTAGGTAAAATTGCAATTTTTTTTTTTTCCTGACATGAAACTCGATCGTTGACATTTGTGTATCTGTATCCACAGGTTACTGTGTGTACAAGGGAAAACAATACACACAGTCGCAGAGGTGGGATGATGGGTGTGCATTCACTTGTGTGTGCGAGGATTCCAGGATTGGAAAATACAGATGTTTTGAAAAGTGAGCCTGTACATTTATAATAATTTTTGCTTTGATGTTGACATATAAATTCAAATGCTTCATAAATATTTCTTTTGCTGGCAGTTTTGTCTATTGGGCATTACCGTACATGCATTATGTGGTTTCTAATTTTTCATAAATGAAATGAAAAAAAAAGGTCAATATTAATACAAGTACATTTAATACATTGTATATTTTTGTTGCTTTTTATTATTCATAACAAAAAAACAATTGTATAAAAACCTACTCTTCATACCTTTTCTTTAAGCAATCTTTCATTGTCAGAAAATGCATCTGGAAATTTTTGTTTTTATAGACAGAACTATTTTATGAATAGGTAGATGTTAATTTATTTTTATATACATTTGTCAATTACAAAGAACCATTTGTCTTAGTGTCACATTTCTATTCTGAATCTCACAGATGTGTAAGATATGACAACCTTCCCCAGCCTTACTGTTTCCTGGAAAATGATCCTGATAATCCTTGTTGTCAGCGACCCAAATGTGTCTTCCCTGTCAATTACATAACCAATGTGGGAGAAATCACCACACCCATCCCTAAAACAGGTAGCAACCTACAAATGTTTTTTTTTAAATCAACAAGTGTAAAGTATGACATTGATTGAAAAAATCATGTCTTAAAAAAAATCAAACATATAGATATAGCATGATTATCAATTGACCTTCAATGTTATAGATTACTGTGAATACCATGGACAGCATTACCAGCAGGGGCAGTCTTGGTATGATGGCTGTAGCTACAAGTGTACATGTGAGAATGCTTTGGAAGGGAAATACAGATGCATTGAGAGGTGGGGAATACTCAGATGTTGTGATACTTGGAAGTGAATGCTTCAGCGTTTCGTAATATGTTGATTTTTTTTATAATCCAAATGCAGTATTTGCTTAATTAAAGCAATTGCTATGTAAACCAACCCCTGATCTGAATAAGCCTGTGGTCTTCACGATTTTAAAAAGTATATTTGACTAAATCTAGATCAGAAGATGAAACAATATTGTCCCTTTGAAATCATACTCATATACATGTACATGATTGTATACTTTTAATTATTTTAGTATCTGGTAAGATGGTCAGGTGTAAATGTGTGTCATTGATTGATTTTCAACCATGAAGGTTGTTTTTTGTTAGGGGCACAATGTTTAACAGTGTTCTAGATTGAATTAGCTTCACTGTACAAAAAGTGACTATTTTAAGTCTTTTATATTGACTTTAATTTGTATCTTTGCCAGATGCCCCTCCTATGCTAACATTCCACCTACCTGCAAATTTGTGACTGACCCCGATGACCCCACCTGTTGTCAGATTCCTCAGTGCCCTCAAAACAATACCTCAACCAACCAAGTGCCGACCCCTGCCCCATCCGGTATATACTCAGGAGTTGATGGACGCAATGGTTTGTATTAATGTTTTCATTTTTTCACCAATAATAAATGGTGCATGTATAAACCTTACAGTTTTCTCTGTGTTATGCAAATTTTGAGAAAATAAAGTTAATCTTTAATGTTTAGCATGTCTTTTTTTCTCTATTTTGAAGATTTATATTTTTATAGTACACAATTATTAAGAAAAATTCAACACACTATTTTATTTTTAATGATGAATTAATATCGTATTAGAAACAATAGTGCTACATGGAATATTGCAAATGTTGTAGGTCAGTGCCTGTACAAAGGTGTGTTGTACGGTCAGGACCAGCGATGGGAGGATGGCTGTGAGTTGAACTGTGTGTGTACTGATGCCATGCAGGGACTGTACCAGTGTACAGACAAGTGAGTCTGTGATTATACCGTCAGTCTAGAATCACATTGTAAGAGTAAGAGATAGTGGAGTGAGCAGAAGAAATAACACATTGAAAATCTTAAATTAGGATATAGATTGTTGACCAATGATTTCCATTGGTTGTCGCACATACTGTGGGTCAGCAGTTTAATATTTTTTTTAGGTACTCATGTACAGCTGTATCAATGTTGTTATTAGATAGTGAAATTAATTGAAAAATGAATTAATTCTGTCAAATTTAAATAAAAGGAAAACATCTTTTCATCTTTACACAAGTTTGATGGGGATTGGAAGCAACTCTTTCAAAAACTAAGTATAGTAAAAACAACCTTTTTATTCCTGGTTATTGTTGAACTGGTGCAAGAGAAATAAGGAGTGTCTGATATCTTGACAGGTGCCCCAAGTACACCAACCTACCCCCGAACTGTCAGCTGGTCAGCGATTTTACCAATCCGTGCTGTAAGAAACCCCAGTGTGACTTCTCAGCCACCACAGCCAGCATCTCTGGGACAGGACCTACCAGCAAGCCAGACGTCATCCCCACCCTAGCACCTGCTCAGAGTAAGGCTCAAACTCATGTATTAAAAATTAAACAAACAGTTGTGCCGCTGATGAATTTCTACACTAATCTGGTTCAAGGAAATTGATGTGAAATGAGCACACACATGGATTTTTTAAAAAAAAGTTTCTTGTGTCTATAATCATGTTTATAACATGCCATGGAAGCTAACCAAGACAGCTCCATTAGGAGATTGTCTAATTCAAAGGAAAATTTGGTTTAACAAAGACACAGAGTGCTATAGCCTATATGTTTTCCAGAAATCATTTTCCTTTGTAAATCTGTAGATTTCATTGATTGTTTATATGCCTTGCTGGTTTGAAATAATTCATAGATAATTAATAACATACATGTTAACCTCCAGTGATGAAAAATAGGTAGATTTTGAACCGAAAAGCGGTAGCATTGTGCGCGCGGCCGTTTTCGCGTATATTTCAAAGCACAAAATTTTTTATGTACTACATATGTAGTAAGGGTTTCTGATTAGTAATTAATGATATCAACTAAAATATAAAAGACTTTTGAAATATACTAAACACAAGCAACAAAAATGTTTGCATGCATTTACCATATATTGATTACCGGTAAGTTTATTTTTTTTTTAGGAAAAAAATTTGAGTGCAGAGACTTTAACAATTGCCTTTGTTCAGAAATATAGGTTAAGTTGCCAAAATTTAACATATAAGAGAAGTAAGAACTAGTAGGAATTCGTATATTCTTTTTCAACATCAAAACGATGTTTATTTACATGCTTTTTACAAATCATGCAGCATTCAATAAACTGCAAGTGAAGTTTACTGTTATGGCAAAGTTAAAAGATATATTCAGTCATCGTTTAAACCACGTGTGGAATTGCAAAGCTTCTTTTTCCTTTGCGAGGATAATATCGACATGTCTTGTAACTAATGTAATCACAGGAAGTGGCTTCTTTCATCGTTCAATGTAAAACACATGCTTGAAAACTTGTCATTCAAGCGACTTAATGAAGCGTTTGTGTGCCTCCGATTCAAAGTCACGCGCTAATTTCAAACCCGACGAGATTTTTTGACCACAATGGCTTCCAAAATGGCTATCTATTAAAACAGTAACGCATTTTGAAGAAAAGCGGTAGATTTTTTAATAAAATCGGTAGGCGGGAGACAGAGCCAAAAAGCGGTAGACTTCCGCGTAAATCGGTAGAGTTAACATGTATGTTAATAACCTTGCTGGTTGAAAATAGTTCATACATGATTAATAACTGGCCTTGTTTATTAGGGTACTGTGTATACCAGGGTGCCACCTACGTTCAAGGCCAGACTTGGGATGATGGATGTCAGTTCCGATGCAGGTGTGACGATGCTTCCCGTGGACTTTACATCTGTAACGACAGGTATATTGTCCTTATAGCCTCTGTGCTAAAGCTAAATATATGCACTATCAATTTTATTTAGAAAGAAAGCTTTTATTAAAATGAAAATGAATTCCATTTATAGGTGTCCCAAATACGACAACCTGCCAGCTGAATGTAAACTTGCGTCTGACCCCAATGACCCCTGCTGCTTGGCCCCGAAGTGTAACATCACTGACCCCAACAAGATCCCCACCGCTGCGCCAGGAGTAATCAGTGGAATCTTTAACATCCCAACCCCGGCTCCTATCCCTGGTGGACCAACCCTGGCACCCAAACTATATAGTAAGTATAAAAGAAAAATATCAAATTTGTTGTTCAGTTTTTTATTTTTGCAAGTCCAGAACATAGTGTGTACAGTTCCTTATCTCCAGAATAACATTTATGTGAACTTCCAGATCTATTTGTATTTCATCATTGAGAATTATATTTTTTTCCTTAGAATGTGTGTATACAGGTTGTAACTAAAGACTCTCTTGAGTCATGAAGATGAATTTTATTTAGCTTTAGAATTTTTTGTTCCATGACTGTTGCAGGGTTTTCATTTTCTTGCAGATTTTTGCGAGTACAAAGGCATGAGATACATACAGAACCAGACGTGGGAAGACGGCTGTGATTACAACTGTAAATGTGTGGATGCTGCCATGGGCAAATATGAGTGCACAGAAAAGTAAGTTTAAAGCTGATCATTATCATAGATAGAGCATAAAAAGGAATTTTGGTTACTATGTATGCACATTGTAAAGTGAATGATTCAACTTGTAAAGCAGATTCAAAATTAAAGTTCATATTGGAATTACGGCAAAAGCAAAATGCACAATGGGGAAGATTGAATTTTTGTGAAAAAAAGCCCAGAATTTAAACTTTTGAAGCTCTTAGAAAGTCTGAAAATATGATTCTAGATGAATGAATAAGTAAGACAAGATATATATGTACTAACAAAGAAATCCATATTAAAGTTTGTAAAGTTTTAGCTGTTTTATTTTCAAGGTGCCAGAAATATCTCAATTTGCCAGCAGGGTGCATCCTGACCAAAGATCCATCCAACCCTTGTTGTAAAGTGCCAAACTGTGACTCCCCCACACTAGCTCCAAACCTCACCCCTATAGCCCCCACCCCAGCCCTGCCTGGAGGTCCCACTCCTCAGCCCCAGCTGCCAACACAAGCACCCCAGCCGAAAGGTGGGTTCTGTTAACTTTAACACAGATTATAAAGTAATTGCCCTCATATTGCTATTTTTTTTTATAAAGTAATAGATACATTTGGAAAATAAAGGTGAATTTTGCTGATTTATGCTGGAAATAATACAAAAATGTACTACAGATAACTTTATCTTCATGATTATTGTTTTGTTTGCGTACCAGATGTGTGCATGTACAAGGGCCAGACATACACCACGGGACAGAAGTGGTATGATGGCTGTGACTTCTCATGTATCTGTGAAGATGGAAAGAAAGGAGTCTACAGATGTAGCCAAAGGTAGGGGCTATTTTTTTTTTATAATCAATTATTCTTTGCTTATATTTACATGTATATATATTGTAACTTCATTGTCTGATCAAACATGTAATTATTGGGTTTACGATTAGCATAAGTAACAAAATGTTGAATTGAAACTAATTACATGTACCATCAATTTTTTAAAATGCTGTATTTAAGTCTTCACAAAGCATTCTTTTTCCTATAATTTTTTTGTTCCTATAAAACTCCATACCTACTTTGTTTGGAAAAAATACCAATGTTACACTTATATTTTATGTATCTCACTTAGTAACATAATGGTAAAGTCTAATATCCCATGTCAAATTTCTATTTTTAGTTCTTTGAAATTTTACATATACCACTTACTCAGGGCTTAGTTAATCGTATTGAATAGAGACTTTATTATTTTTCTCTAATTAAAACTTCAGATGTCCAACCTATCCTCCTGTGGCCTCCACCTGCACCATGCAGCCCGACCCCAAAGACCCGATCTGCTGCAAGGTGCCCTATTGTAATGGTGTAGCTGTGCCAGGAACCATCAGTGGCGGAAGCGTTATCCCTACCCCTGCACCTAGCCTCAGCCCCACAGCATCCCCCACCCCAGGGTCCAATGTTGCCACACCCACTCCTGCTCCGACATTACCAGGTATGCTTTGACCAAGTTGTTGTATTTTTTATATTCAATTTTGAGGTCATTTGAAAGAGGAAAACAGATTTTTGAACAGTTTAAAAGGGTCATTTAGACATTTTAAAATTTTTTTCTTTGCAGAAGTTTGTGTTTACAAAGGAAAGCAATATCAACAGGATCAGAAGTGGACAGACGGTTGTGATTATAACTGTGTGTGTGTTGATGCTAAGGCAGGAATCTACCAGTGCACAGAGAGGTTAGCATATCTTTAACATCTTATGTTTTCATCATTATATTTTTTTTAAATGTCCTAAGCATACACTGTTGTGCACATGGCTCAGTGGTCATAGGTATTAGACCAGTAATCAAAAGGTTGCTGGTTCAAACCCCGCTGTGGTCACTTGATGTTGTGTGTTGTGCACTTAGACAAGGCACTTTATCCACATTGTCTCAGTCCACCAAGCTAAAATTGGGTTCCGGCTTATGCTGGGATGGACTGGTGTCCCATCCAGTGGAAGTCAATGACTCTCATCCGCTTAGCACCTTGGAAACTGGGGATATGCCCCTGCCTTATGTGCGAAATGGCAAGAAGGATTTAACTTAATTTAACCTAACTTAGCATACGAGAACATTAAGTGTCAATGCTCTTGCCCCAGTATTTGTTAAGCAAAAGGGGCAATCTAATTTTAAAAAGCTCATCAAATTTTTTATTTCTAAGCGTATATTTATAGACTATTAGATTTTTTAGCACTAAATGTGTTGATCAGAAAATAAAAAATAATTTAAAAGGAGGAATTTTCTTAAGACTGTGTTTAAATTTTCCTCCTTCAATATTTAAAGTTTGACAGTATCTTTTTAAAATTGCAATTCCCCTTTTGACCTGTCAAGCATTTCAAGCCAAAATGTCTCGTATAACTTGTAAGCATCCTTTAAGTTAAGGAACTATTTTTATTAGAATGTCTACCAATACTAAAGACAGGCACGGGTCAGAAGTGAAATGCTTATGACAATTGGAAGACAAGTGTGAGATGACAAAAACATGCATATGCTAATTTTGTCTCCATTTTTTATGTTTTTTTCATAAAGCTTTAAGCTGATCTTTCAGCTTGCTAAAAAACATAAAACTGTCTATGTCTTCAGATTGTTCTTGATTGTTTTAGGTGCTCCCAGTTCTCCAAGCTGGATGACAATTGCCATTTAGAGAGAGACATTTTGAATCCATGTTGCATGAAGCGAGTCTGTGATCCTACCAAGACTACGGTGGCTCCAAGTTCAGGGGTAACACCAAAACCTGTTCCACGTGAGTCCCATCTAGAAACTGAACTACATGTATTTTCACTATCGCAATCTAAATTACTGGTAGCTTATTTGATGAGCATCAAGTACAAATGACAGATACGAAAAAATTAAGGAGCATTGCTAGTAACTGGGATTATCTTTCATTCCCGACATTTTATATAAATTATATATAAAAAGGGGTTATCATTTTCAATTAAATGTGTAATAAATTATAAACATACGATTTTCTTTTAAGTTTTAGCGATGGAAGGTTAACGTATAAGTAAACTTTTTGCCAAATTAAAACGAAATTGAACGGATAGTTTTTATGCTATCCGCCCTCATAGTTTGGTCCTATAAATGTTTCTTGCCAGCCATTTTACATAAAGAATTGTATAAATAAATAAATGTTTATGAATCAAATTTAATTTATTTGTAATAGATAAAAAAAAAATACCATTCCACTCACACCGAACATGAAAGGATCGCGCATATGTTTCTATTTTGCAAATTATATTTTGAATTAAAAAAAAAAAAATTATTGACGCTGCAATAAAAAAAATGCACGACGTTTATTTTTTAATTGTTACGTCAAAGTCTCAACTGACAACATCGTAAGACGTTGACTCCGATGTGGAAAACGTTGATTTTGAAGAAGCAACAAAATAATTAAAATACTTCTGAACATAACTCAATGATTAATTTCACTAAAAATATTTTTTATGATAAGTTATTTTTTTAATAAAAATGTTACATAATGACCTGTATATTTGAACATTTTACTCCGCATTTGCATTTTATGACAGTAATGTGCAACGTCCTGCGCAGAGGGTGCAGAATTTTAAACCAGCGACCAACCTTAATTGGAGATGTAAATTACGCTCCTTTTGTATTGTAGATTGTGTGTACAATGGGGCTTTGTTTAAGGAGGGAGAATCATGGGCCGATGGTTGTGATCTTACCTGTACCTGTGAAGATGCTGAAAAAGGCTACTACAGGTGCAATGACAGGTGTGTACAGGTTTTAATTCATTACTCAGTACTTTTAATTAAATTATAACTTTTAAGATCAATTTTTGCAATGAGATGAACATTTTTAAAAAGTGTTTGATTTTTATTAAATTTTTTATCCAGGTATTGTTATATTCTTCCAAGAATTTAACTTTTGGAGTTTCAATTTATTGGTGTATCACATTTTGTTTAGATGCCCAAGATATGATAATTTGCCAGCAGATTGCCCAATGGAGACAGATCCTAGAGACTCTTGCTGCAAAAGACCACTCTGCAGTCCAACCAGTGCTCCAACACCACCCCCTACTCCATCTGCCCAGACCATTCCACCATCTCCATTTGTCCCCCCAACAGCATCCCCAGGGGTACCTGTACTTCCAGGCCAGACTTTCATACCCCCACATTTCTACATTACGCCAGCTCCTGGTCTGACATATGCTCCTGACCAGCGCCCCACCCCGGGTCCTGGTCTTACATATGCCCCAGAATTATTCCCTACACCATTTAAATTACCGACTTTGGCTCCAGGTCAAACTTTAGCACCAGGACAAACTTTAATTCCACCTGGAATTTATTTGACACCTGCCCCAGGGTTAACATATGCACCAAATGCTAGACCCACTCCTGCCCCAGGAATGACCTATGCTCCCAATGTCTTCCCTACACCTTTCTTGTTGCCAACTTTGGCACCAGGACAAACCCTTGCACCAGGCCAGACACTAATTCCACCCTTTTATCTGACCCCAGCCCCTGGTATGACTTATGCCCCTGACCAAAGACCAACTCCTGCACCAGGACAAACATATGCTCCTGAACTATTCCCAACACCTTTTAAGATCCCAACTCTAGCCCCAGGACAGACACTAGCTCCAGGTCAAACTTTGATCCCCCCTGGAATTTTCTTGACCCCATCACCTGGCCAGACTTATGCTCCTAATCTTCGACCCACACCAGCTCCTGGACAGACATATGCTCCACATGTGTTCCCAACACCATACAAACCACCAACACTGGCCCCTGGTCAAACTTTAGCACCTGGTCAAACATTGATCCCACAGTTTTATTTAACCCCAGCTCCAGGTATGACATATGCTCCTGATCAACTCCCAACCCCTGCCCCAGGAATGACATATGCCCCAGAATTATTCCCTACACCATACAAACCACCAACACTTGCCCCAGGGCAGACTTTGGCTCCTGGACAAACTCTCATTCCTCCAGGCATTTATCTGACCCCTGGTCCATATCAGACATATGCCCCAGGTTATCAACCCACACCAGGACCAGGTATGACATATGCCCCACATGTATTCCCCACTCCCTACATGCCACCTACCCTTGCTCCTGGACAGACCCTAGCCCCAGGACAGACTTTGGTTCCACCAATGTATCTGACCCCAGCTCCTGGAATGACATATGCTCCTAATGCACACCCAACACCAGCACCAGGACAGACTTACAGACCTGAGTTGTTCCCAACTCCATACAAACTTCCTACGCTTGCTCCTGGACAGACTCTGGCTCCAGGACAAACATTAGTTCCTCCAGGAATTTTCTTGACACCTGCACCTTTCTCCACATATGCACCAAATGCTAGACCAACTCCTGGTCCAGGACAGACATATGCCCCATATCTATTCCCAACTCCATACATGCCACCAACACTGGCTCCAGGGCAGACTTTAGCACCAGGACAGACCCTTATTCCTCCAGGTATGTACCTGACCCCAGGACCTTATCAGACCTATGCTCCAAATATGCTTCCAACACCTGCACCAGGACAAACTTATGCTCCTAATGTTTTCCCAACACCCTTTAAACTACCCACTCTTGCACCAGGACAGACACTGGCACCAGGTCAAACTTTGATTCCTCCAGGAATCTATTTGACCCCATCTCCTGGTCAAACCTATGCTCCCAATGCTAGACCAACCCCTGCCCCAGGACTGACCTATGCTCCATATGTGTTCCCAACTCCTTACATGCCACCAACATTAGCTCCTGGACAAACACTTGCTCCTGGTCAGACCTTGATACCACCAATGTATCTGACTCCAGCCCCAGGCATGACATATGCTCCAAATATGAGACCAACTCCAGCTCCTGGTCAAACTTATGCTCCAAATTTGTTTCCAACACCATATAAACTGCCAACTCTTGCCCCAGGACAAACACTTGCACCAGGTCAAACTTTGATTCCCCCAGGAATATACCTCACTCCAGGACCTTATCAGACTTATGCACCCTGGTTGCAGCCAACACCAGCCCCTGGACAAACATATGCCCCACATGTGTTCCCCACACCTTACATGCCACCAACATTGGCCCCAGGACAAACCCTAGCTCCTGGTCAAACTTTGGTACCTCCTCATTATTATCTTACCCCAGGACCAGGAATGACTTATGCTCCAAACATGAGGCCTACACCAGCACCTGGACAGACATATGCTCCTAATCTTTTCCCAACACCCTTTAAACTTCCCACTCTTGCTCCAGGTCAAACTCTTGCTCCAGGACAGACTTTGGTTCCTCCAGGAATTTACCTAACACCAGCACCATTTTCCACTTATGCTCCCAATGCAAGACCAACACCAGGACCGGGTATGACGTACGCTCCAAATGTGTTTCCAACACCATACATGCCTCCAACACTGGCTCCTGGACAAACATTAGCACCAGGGCAGACTTTGATTCCACCTCATATATACCTTACACCGGCTCCAGGCATGACATATGCACCAAATATGAGACCTACTCCAGCTCCAGGCCAAACATATGCACCAGAATTATTCCCAACTCCATACAAGCTTCCAACCCTTGCACCAGGACAGACTTTGGCTCCAGGACAGACTCTTGTTCCCCCAGGTATATATTTAACCCCTGCACCAGGCTCAACCTATGCACCAAATCTCCGACCTACACCTGCACCAGGACAAACGTATGCTCCACATGTGTTCCCAACTCCTTTTAAACTACCTACTCTTGCACCAGGACAAACACTAGCCCCTGGTCAAACACTTATTCCACCAAGGTTTTATCTAACTCCTGCACCAGGAATGACATATGCTCCTAATGCACATCCAACCCCCGGCCCAGGATTGACTTATGCTCCAGAACTGTTCCCAACTCCTTTCTATTTACCCACACTTGCACCTGGCCAGACATTAGCTCCAGGTCAGACTTTGATTCCACACTTTTACATAACTCCTGGACCTGGTCTAACATATGCTCCAGACCAGAGACCAACTCCAGGACCTGGAATGACTTATGCCCCAGAACTTTTCCCAACTCCATTCAAGTTTCCAACACTTGCTCCAGGTCAGACAATTGCTCCAGGTCAGACTCTTGTTCCTCCTGGAATTTATCTCACCCCAGCTCCAGGATCAACTTATGCCCCAAATGCTAGACCAACACCAGGACCTGGTCAGACATATGCTCCACATGTGTTCCCCACTCCACTCATTTTGCCAACACTTTCACCTGGAATGCCAATTTATCCAGGCTTGACTTTTGTGCCTCCACAGCTCTACCTTACTCCAGCTCCAGGATTAACTTATGCACCAGACCAGAGGCCAACTCCTGGACCAGGGTTAACTTATGCTCCATATCTATTCCCAACTCCATACATGCCACCAACTCTGGCCCCAGGACAGACACTAGCTCCAGGTCAGACTTTAATTCCACCACGTTTCTATCTGACTCCAGCTCCAGGTATGACTTATGCTCCAAATGCACATCCTACACCTGCACCAGGTCAGACATATGCACCAGAATTGTTCCCTACACCATACAAACTCCCAACTTTGGCACCAGGGCAGACGTTGGCTCCTGGCCAGACACTCATTCCACCAGGCATATTCTTAACTCCAGCACCAGGCTCAACTTATGCACCATATGCTAGACCCACACCAGCTCCTGGACAGACATATGCCCCACATGTGTTCCCAACACCATACAAACCTCCAACATTAGCCCCTGGTCAAACTTTAGCACCTGGTCAAACATTGATCCCACACATATATCTTACACCAGGACCAGGATTAACATATGCTCCTGATAAACATCCTACTCCAGCCCCAGGACAGACATATGCTCCAGAATTATTCCCTACACCATTTAAAATTCCAACACTTGCCCCAGGGCAGACTTTGGCTCCTGGACAAACTCTCATTCCTCCAGGCATTTATCTGACCCCTGGTCCATATCAGACATATGCCCCAGGTTATCAACCCACACCAGGACCAGGTATGACATATGCCCCACATGTATTCCCCACTCCCTACATGCCACCTACCCTTGCTCCTGGACAGACCCTAGCCCCAGGACAGACTTTGGTTCCACCAATGTATCTGACCCCAGCTCCTGGAATGACATATGCTCCTAATGCACACCCAACACCAGCACCAGGACAGACTTACAGACCTGAGTTGTTCCCAACTCCATACAAACTTCCTACGCTTGCTCCTGGACAGACTCTGGCTCCAGGACAAACATTAGTTCCTCCAGGAATTTTCTTGACACCTGCACCTTTCTCCACATATGCACCAAATGCTAGACCAACTCCTGGTCCAGGACAGACATATGCCCCATATCTATTCCCAACTCCATACATGCCACCAACACTGGCTCCAGGGCAGACTTTAGCACCAGGACAGACCCTTATTCCTCCAGGTATGTACCTGACCCCAGGACCTTATCAGACCTATGCTCCAAATATGCTTCCAACACCTGCACCAGGACAAACTTATGCTCCTAATGTTTTCCCAACACCCTTTAAACTACCCACTCTTGCACCAGGACAGACACTGGCACCAGGTCAAACTTTGATTCCTCCAGGAATCTATTTGACCCCATCTCCTGGTCAAACCTATGCTCCCAATGCTAGACCAACCCCTGCCCCAGGACTGACCTATGCTCCATATGTGTTCCCAACTCCTTACATGCCACCAACATTAGCTCCTGGACAAACACTTGCTCCTGGTCAGACCTTGATACCACCAATGTATCTGACTCCAGCCCCAGGCATGACATATGCTCCAAATATGAGACCAACTCCAGCTCCTGGTCAAACTTATGCTCCAAATTTGTTTCCAACACCATATAAACTGCCAACTCTTGCCCCAGGACAAACACTTGCACCAGGTCAAACTTTGATTCCCCCAGGTATCTACTTGACCCCAGCCCCTGGATACACCTATGCACCAGACAAGAGACCAACACCAGGACCAGGTATGACATATGCCCCTCATGTGTTCCCAACTCCATACATGCCACCAACATTAGCTCCAGGACAAACTCTTGCTCCAGGTCAAACACTAATTCCACACTTTTACTTGACTCCAGGACCAGGATTGACATATGCCCCTGACAAGAGACCCACACCAGCACCTGGGCAGACTTATGCTCCATATTTGTTCCCAACACCATTTATTTATCCGACATTGGCACCTGGTCAGACTTTAGCCCCAGGACAAACATTGATACCTCCAGGTATTTACCTTACCCCTGGGCCTTATCAGACATATGCACCAAATGCCAGACCAACTCCTGGTCCAGGACAGACATACGCTCCATACCTGTTCCCTACTCCTTACATGCCACCAACACTGGCTCCAGGGCAGACTCTAGCTCCAGGACAAACACTGATTCCCCCTCATATGTATCTGACCCCAGGACCAGGAATGACATACGCTCCAAATGCTAGACCTACCCCAGGTCCTGGTTTGACATTTGCCCCAGAACTGTTCCCAACACCATTCAAAGTACCCACACTGGCACCAGGTCAAACGCTGGCTCCAGGTCAAACCCTTATTCCACCTGGAATTTATTTGACACCGTCACCAGGTTTGACTTATGCTCCAAATGCCAGACCCACACCAGCCCCAGGCATGACCTATGCTCCACATGTGTTCCCCACACCGTATAAACTGCCAACACTTGCTCCTGGTCAGACACTGGCTCCTGGTCAGACTTTGATACCACCAGGCATCTATCTGACACCTTATCCTGGTGCTACATATGCTCCAAATGCAAGACCAACTCCAGCTCCAGGTCAGACCTATGCACCGTACCTGTTCCCAACACCCTTCCAACTCCCAACACTTGCCCCAGGTCAGACTCTTGCCCCAGGACAAACTCTTATACCACCCCATATATATTTAACACCTGCCCCAGGTATGACCTATGCACCTAATGCCAGACCCACACCTGGACCTGGTCTAACATATGCCCCAGAACTATTCCCAACTCCTTTTGTACCTCCCACACTTGCCCCTGGACAGACTCTGGCTCCTGGGCAGACCTTGATTCCTCCAGGCATTTATCTGACACCAGCACCAGGGCAAACATATGCTCCCAATATGCGCCCAACTCCTGCACCAGGAATGACCTATGCCCCACAAGCATTCCCAACACCTTTCAAATTGCCCACTCTTGCACCAGGTGTAACCCTTGGTCCAGGTCAGACCTTGATACCCCCATACCAGTACATAACTCCATTACCTGGCTATACCTATGCACCTGGTATGCAGCCCACCCCTGCTCCAGGACTAACCTATCCACCCTACCTGTTCCCAACCCCTGCACCCGCCATGTCTCCCACACCAAATCCTGTACCCACAGCCGTGTCTGGAATCATCACCGGTATTGGAGTTGGTGGAAATGGAAGTAAGTATAAACCATTTGAATTCTATATATTTACATTTGCAAATATGTTTCCTTATATGAACCTATAGAATAGCAAATTAAAATGTTCAATTTTGTGTGAACTTTTTAATGATATCACAATGATTACAGCATGCCCTAATTGTTTTACAGTTGCATTGTAAACAATTAAACATGGTTATGTTTATGATTCTAAATGATTTGCTTTTCTTATCAAACGCACATATACAAGTAAGAAATAAACAGCAATGTTAAAAAGTTTATTGGGATATGAACTTGATTGGCCTGTGATCAAATTTTGATTAACTATTACCAACAAGAATTTCAAACCATACTTTGCATGATGACTGGTTGCATATTTATAGTTGTGTTTGTCAATATTTTTTTTCCCCTCATTCCATATACGATGTTGTAAACTCTTTTAGGGTTTTCCTCACACTTAAGATTTTTTGTAGGTGCATGTTTCTATCATGGCATTGCTTATGGACAAGGCCAGAAATGGGAGGACGGCTGTCAACTTCTGTGTGAATGTATTGACATGCACATTGGAAGATATAGATGCAAAGAAAGGTATGCGCAGAGACTGAGATAAAAGTCTATAATTGTATCATACATATGTTCAATTTTTATGGCAAACAAGCTTTATTTAAGACTGCATCTTTTTATTATTTGAATGCTTTGGATGTCTTAGGAGTTTTAAGTCATCAGTACAAACAAGAGTTTTAATTTAAAAGAAAATGCTTTTCAGATATTATATAAAGTATGATTATGTTTACCAAAGAATTTTTTTTTTAAAGTTTGTTAAATTGCATTAAAATGTAATCTAAAGTGCTTCAATTGTTATAGATATATCCCATACAATTTTGTTCCCCATTTTCATTGGTTAGATGTCCAACATACTTTGATGTTCCAAACAACTGCCGATTGGTTGTAGACCCTAAAGACCCATGCTGCAAGGTTCCAGAATGCTTTGACACCCCCACCCCAGCACCAGTGACCCCACCCACTCCTGGCCTGTTCCCCACTCTCACACCAGTACCTGCCACTACAATAACAGTGGAACCCAAAATTAAAGGTATGATTGGTCTGAAGAGCTGTTGACCATAGTCTGTAGACGTGGAAAACACTATGGTGTTTTCAATTTCACTATGTTCATGGTTGGACTATTTTCCGTGAATTTAACAACATCGTGAACATTTTGATAGCTTAGTTCACAAATGATGCCGATAAACAGCGTGTTTTATAAGTATTGTTCCATAGCAGTTAAGAAGACAGACTGTTTACTAAACTCTTTTGCTTAAAAAGACTTCATTTTAATTGGCACTATGTAAATGATTTATAATTGATTTCAGTATTTGTTTTGTAAAAAAAAAACAGAAAAAAACAAAGATATAAACAATGTACAGCAATTTATTCTGACATCTTTTAACCGAAAGACAAGTATTGTGAATCATAGAAAAATTGATTTTCCGTGAAATTTAAACCACCGTGAAAGGTAACAACTGGGCAAACCGTGAAATTTTAGACCTGTGGAATTAAAGACGTTTACAGTTCATTTATTCATTGTTATATACTATATGGTTTTCAGTTGAAGGTCAGAACAAAAAGCTAAAAAATATCTAAGAAATTTTATTACTAAATGGCCTTGGTCAGGTTTATTCTCAACTGACACTCACTACACTGCAAACCTGCAGCATTTTAGTGAATTCATATGACCATTGCAGGAATAAAAAGCTTTTCTTTATGTTTATCAGATATGTGTGTTCACAATGGTGTTCCATACATACAAGGACAGAAATGGTTTGATGGCTGCAGTAAGTCCTGTATCTGTGAGGATGCCAAGTCTGGATATTACCGCTGTGATGACAGGTAGGTACTACAGTGGAACCATGTTGTAACTGGTTTACTGACCAATCCTGTTGCTTGAATCAGTTTGAATTCTTTTCTTTGATTATTTTGTAGATGCACCACATACACTAGTATCCCCTCACAGTGTACTCTAGTGGCTGACCCCAAGGACCCAGAATGTTGCGAGGTTCCTCAGTGTATAACCGTACCACCCAACCCAACCAATGGCACTATTGTCATCACCGGGGTCACAGGTCAGATTATAGTGTCAGCCAATAAAATTTCATCTTTAAATCTACAACAAATACATTTAGTGTTTTATTTTTTTTTCGGTCTAGAATTTAATGAATTTTTAAGTCAGGAATATTATGATACCTTTATTTTATATGATATTTTATATCGTATTTTGCTGGAACAGGTGTGGTGACCGGTGGAGGAATCGTACCCACAACACCTATGCCAGGTTGCTTCTACAAGGGTAAATTCTACGCTGATGGACAGAAATGGCAAGATGGATGCAACTACAATTGTGAATGTATTGATGGCATGAATGGAAAATACCAGTGCTCACAGAGGTCAGATTCCTGTTTACTACTTTAAGAGGGCTGGATGGTCGTGGCCATATTTAGGCTATATTTACCTCATTTAGATGAAGAACTCTGTATAAAGATAAAGGAAAATGTTTAAATTTTAAAGCCAAAATATTTTTCATTCTAAATAATAGTAAATGGACAAAAATATCATATTTAAAAGTTTAAGACAGATTTGATGGGTAAGTTGTTGACCACCCAGCCTTCTTAATCCAGTATGTAATGAATGCATGTACATGTAAAATAATGACTGATGTTGCCATATCCATGTATGTTGGACTAATACTTTTTGGTAAATTACAGATGTCCTTCTTACCCAATTATTCCACCACAATGCCAACTGCAGAGAGATGAAAATGATCTGTGTTGTTACAAACCAAGATGTGACTTCCTCAACCCCCCAAGCACTCCTTCTTTGGGTATGTCCAATATTTTGTTCACACTTCCTCTTTGGGTAGGTCCAATTTTCAGCCCACACTTCCCTTTTCCCTAGTTCAATGTTCTGTTACCATTTTTCTGTTGTTGGTACAATGTTCATTTTACACTTCCTCTTTGTGTAAGTCCAATGTATAGTCTACATTTTCTTTTTTTGTGAGTCCAATGTTAAGTTCACACTTCCTTTTAGTGTAAATCCAGAGTTCTGTTCTCACTTCCTCTTTTGGTAAGTCCAATGTTCAATTCACACCTTCTCTGTGTAAGTATAATGTTAAGTTCACTTCCTCATTGGGTAAATCAAATGTTCAGCTTATCCAATGTTTGGTTTCCAATGTGTGGTTAACGCACCCTTTTTGGGTAAGTCCAATGTTCACTTCACACTTTGTCTTAGGTTAGTACAATGTTTAGTTCATGCTTCCTTTTTTTGATAAGTCTAAGGGTAAAAATTTTGTAAGAAGAAAAAGAAGTACATGTACTGTATTTAGGACTCTAAACTTCTATAAACAGTTGATAAAATTTTGTTACTCAGAGCTTTCTAAATGCTCATAATAGGTTAGTTTCTAGCTTCGTTTGACTTTTCATAGGTCCAACCCTGACTCCAACTCCATCACCAACACCAGTGGGTAAGTCTGGTCTGTTAAAAGATACTAGAAGTGTCTTTCTCACAAGGAAAAATTGATTTGGATAAATATTGGATAAATTACTACTTTTATACCAATATATCGGTAAACTGAAAGCATAGTTTACAGAAATTTAATTGTATATGGAAAGAGATGTTGATGTTTGAGGATCAGTTGATAAGACAAACAGATTAATGGTATATTACCCTTTCTGCTGTGTGTTACAGCTTTCTGTGTGTACAATGGACTGCCATACAGCCAGGGCGACACATGGAACAAGGGATGCAGTCAGACATGTCGCTGCGACGACGCCCAGACAAACTACTACTCTTGTTACGACAGGTTTGTCTTTTTTGTGTTGGTTATATATGGTGAATTGGTTGAACTCTCACATCTCCCTATTCCCAAAATGCTTAATAACTTAAACTAGACTACAATTAGCAATCCCAATATCCATCAATCTCTATCATATAGAATAAATGATATTTCTGGCTTTCTGCCAAATATGTCTTTCCTTATGTTTTCAAATCTGATAAAGCTTGTAAAGGGTATCTTTAAATAGAAAGTCTAAAAAGCACAAGCTACTCAAAAGTTAATCAAAAAGAAAAAAATCTATAACACAGAATTAGCATTAACATAGCTTTTTCCAGTAAAAAAAAGCAAAAATGTTTACATACAAGAAACTGGATGATCTTAAGGTAAGGAATTTTACTAATTAATATGTTTTTCTTATTTAGGTGCCCTTCCTTTAACAACCTTCCAGATGGTTGTAAAATGGTGGTAGATCCCAATGATGCATGCTGTAAGGTACCAGAGTGCCCCAATGTCCCCACCCCTGCCCCATTCATCCAGCCCACCCTTGCCCCAGGAGTCTCTCCTAGCCCAACATACCCAGTCCCCACCCTGGCTCCAGGAATTATCTCTGGAAGTGGACCCAAGCCAGACCCTAACACTGGAATTGGACAGTATATTGGTTAGTATCTATTAAACATGGGCAACCTAGTTTGAATGTATACATATATACTGGTATTTGGAATATCAATTACATTTACCAGTATTCTAAAACAAGCTCAGTGTATTAAGGTAAGTGGACTTGATAACTGTCACATTAATTTTTAACCGGGTTTTCCAAAGGAAAAATCCGGTTATTAAAATTATGATAATGGTGGGCGGGTGGCTGCCAAAAGGGTACCCTTATTTTACGGATAACTCCTCCTATAGTTTTCAAGATAGGAAGTTGTTGTTTTGCAGATCAATTGTACATATATTAGAGGTGTGCATATTGGTAGGATTTTGATTTCTAATAATTTATGAAAAAACTACCAGCTGTTGAATTTAGTCATTTTATATTTGCAAATTATTGCATATAGGGTACCCCTATTGTAAGGATAACTCCTCCTACACTTTTCAAGATTGGAAGTTGTTGTTTTACAGATCAATTGTAAATATATCAGAGGTGGTGTGCATATTGCAATGATTTTGATTTCTGATTATTTATGAAAAATACCAGCTGTTGAACTTAATTATTTTTTGGCAAAAATATTGCATATCAAGTACCCCATTTCTTTGGATATGTAGTGTTCATCAACTCAGGGTTGACAAATAGATTATGGATACTGTTCACACAAAAGAAAACCCAGTTTGCTGTGACATTGACAGCTTTTCTCTTGTTGATATGTAAACTGACCAAGATGTTTTACTGCATTATAAACAAGTTAATGAGAAAACTAAATTATCCCCAGCCCATTTTATCTTCTAGTTAAAATATTGTAAACATATTATTTTTGGCTGTGAATTCTTTTTAGCATTTTTGGTTATTCAAGTACATCACTAAATGTCTTGAATATATTAATTCAGAAATGTGTCAAATCACATATCTGCTAACCTGTCGGAAAACTAATTTCCGCCAAATATCGTACACACGCTAAATATATTACGTTTACAGAATGTAGTTGTTGAATTAATCCTTAAAATCATTAACTTTACCCTAGATTTTGCATTTGCTAAGATAATTGGTAAGAATTTACCACCGTATTAGTGTAATGTCATAATTGATAATTGTTTTACCTTTGACATTGTTTCAGGATTCTGTGAATACAAAGGCAAGAAATACCACAAAGGAGACACCTGGGATGATGCCTGTAGCTACAAGTGTGAGTGTATCGATGAAGCATCAGGAGCCTACACTTGTCAAGAAAGGTCGGTCTCTCTTTCCTTTCCTATAGTAGAAATTTTTTATTATTTTAGTGTTGAAAGCTGATTGTATTGAAAGATTTTCTGTCATGAAGATTAAAAAAAAACAACCCAAAATTCGTAACTTTTATCACCAGTTTCAATGAGACTTAATTTCATTATAAATTTTTTTTTTTTTTTACAAATTAAACTTTGGGAAATTACCCTCTTGGAATGCCCCTGGTTTAAAGCATAGGCTTTTACTTTCAGATGTCCAAGATTTGCTACCCTGCCTCAGTCTTGTTTCATGACTACTGACCCCAATGACCAGTGCTGCAAGATTCCTACATGTCCCAGCGTACCCACACCAGGCCCACTGGGCCCAACACCATTACCCACACCCAAAGGTAATGATACGCCTAATACAAGTATATAGTACAACCTATACCCTCCCAGAACTACTGGGCTCCACCCCATTACCCACACCCAAAGGTAATGATACGCCTAATGCCAATATATCATACATCTTATTCTCACTCCTCTTTATCTACATGTATTTATTTTGTAGTGCACAAACCTAGTAAATGCATTTAAACTATAATTTTTAAAAGCAAACTTAAACTTGACTTCTTACATGCACATTGATGATTTGTTGTACTTTTGCTTGACCAGATGTTTGTATGTACAATGGCAAGGCTTACACCCAGGGCCAGAAATGGTCAGATAAATGTGACAAGAACTGTGTCTGTGACGATGCCAAACAAGGCCTTTATACATGCACTGACAGGTACTCCTTGTGTGATCACACTTTATTTATCTGTTTATATTTTATACATGAAAATCCATCACAATTTTTATTACTTTTCTATCATTTATTTGATGAAATCAATATCTTCTATCAAGAACTGAGTTTTGTAATATTACCCAAATGCCCATATAAACCAACAAAGAAGATAAATTTCATTGTTAACCAAATCCAGATGTGAAATCAACACTAAAATATGGTTTGTATTAATTATGGAAGGCTATTTAAACACAGAATTTGCTTTTAATCTAAAACAGATGTCCCAAATATGACAATGTTCCAAGCTCCTGTGTGATGGTGGCTGACCCCAATGACCCCAACTGTTGCCAGGCACCACAGTGCAGCAATGTCACCGCTGGTGTTCAGGGAAGTATTACAGGAAGTGGTCACCCTCCAACGGTCAACAGTAAGTACAGAATAGTTGACTTTATGTACAGTACTTGGAATCACTTTTTCTACACATTAATGTCTATAAGCATGATTTTGCAAGACTGGCAGCCTGCCAGGTTGAAGTTCTTGTGATGATCTCATTGATGTAAAAGTTAAATGCATCAATTTCAATGAATACAGGCTGAAGAACTAAATAAACTTTAATTAAATGATGTGTCTATCTTCCTTTCTTCAGATATGTGTTATTACAAGGGATCCCTGTATCAGCAGGGACAGAGATGGAGAGATGGCTGCTCTTATGACTGTGTGTGTGATGATGCCAACACTGGCAGATACACTTGCCATAACATGTAAGGACGGCAGAATCTGAAAAATGTGGTTTTCTTATTCACTGCATGAATGATACTTTTATTTGTACATTGATGTTATTTCAGCTGCAAGCGATTCCCCAGTCTCCCTTCCTCCTGCCGTTTGGAGATCGACCCAGCCAATCCTTGCTGTAGAAAACCCAACTGTGTGAACCCCACCCCAGCTCCAGGCATGACCCCAACCCCTCCTCTCACAGGTAAATAGCTGCAATTATATTTATTAGTTAAATGATGAAGTGTGCAAAGAATGGCTTATAGCTTCCCTATGAACCAAAATTACCAAGGCATAAATCAAGTTACAAAAATTTGATGCATGCATTACTGTAGATTCCTAATTAAATGTGAGGAATAAATATCCCCGTAAAATCGCACATCTCGCGAATTTAAAAATATCGCTTTTATTTTTCGGACAAATGTAAACTACATTGGCATTCGTGATTTTATGTTTTCACAATTTGATGGAAAATGATTGAATCGGGGAATTAAGTACACGCATAAAATAAGGAATCTACAGTATCAAGACAATTATCATGATCATGGGTATGCAAGTATTTTTGTCTGGAAACAAAAAAAGTCATACTATATATACAGGAAAATATTTGCCCACATTTAATCTTCGCCCCTTTTGCCATCGATATTACGGGCAAATTTAAGGATGGGCGAACTCTAATGTCTTAAATTATCTCTCTTTAAACACAACTGTGTGGATGAATTCAAGATGGGGGGAAACTGTTTGCAAATGTAGAAGGGTGAAAATTGCACGGAAATAACCCTGTATACAGTATTCTCACTGTAAAATAATATGTGGTAGGGCCAAAATAAAATTATTGTTTGTTTGGAATTGCCTTCCGCCTTTTTAATAGCAAAAACTGAAGAACTTTTTTTTATATGGAGATTTATTTTTTTTTTTTTTCACTAAGTTCTAATTAGTTAAACTTCAAGTTTGAAAAATAAAAAAAAATCCGTCCCTCCCTTCTTGGTCTAGAAACCCCCATGTGGCAATTCCAAACAAACATTTTTTTAAGGATGGCCTAGAACAAACTTTTTTTTTTAAATGAGCGTTCTTTGTCCTGTAAAATTAATTCATCATATATCTCTATTGACAGAATTCTGTCTGTACAATGGAGTCATTGTCAAACAGGGTCAGGTTCTACGCATGGGATGTGACAAGACCTGTCGATGTGATGATGCCAAGAGTGGACAGATCAACTGCCAAGACAGGTAATAACGAGATCTGGAGAGTTGGGGATAAAACACAATTGACAGTGATAAATATGCATAATCTTGATAAAAAATGCAGTTCCGTTATTCATTTTTCAGAGCTTATAACATTTTTCCTGAACTAAATTATATGATTGAATTGCACTGTCCTGCTCAATAACACCTGCTTGGTTGCTTTCTCCAGGTGTCCTACGTATCAGACCCTGTCCCAGGGATGCACTCTGGTGACAGATCCCATAGATCCCTGCTGCCAGGTGCCAGACTGTTTGAATCCCAACAGCACTGATCCCAACACCATTGTGACGGGCGTTCCTGGGACAATAGTTGTGTCTCCTCAGACCGGTACATCAGTCACCGGAAACAGAAGTAAGTCATTTTGTGTCCGAAAGAGAGGGGGCATCCTTGTCAAGTTGGAAACAATGTCATACATGTATTTGCTTGTTTATTCTTTTGTTCTCTCCCTCCCCTTGACATGTAGACCATTCCCATCTAGCCAAAACTAGTTAACTGTGTAAATTTTAGAATTTTGGCTAATGTAAAAGACCAAAACTATTTTAGAATGGTTAGGAAAATAGAATTAACATTTGAATGTATAAAAGATTACATTTCATGTCTTTTATTTCAGATTCCTGTGTCTACAACGGCGTCTTTTACAGTCAGGGACAGAAGTGGGACGATGGCTGTACATACACTTGTGAATGTGTAGATGCTTACCAAGGACAGTACAGATGTACCGAGAAGTAGGTTCTCAAGCACCAGTTCTGTAATAATATATCACTTGGGGAATTTTTATTCTCTTCTCTTATTGCTAACTTGAAAGGTGCAATCCACCTCTTGAAGTGTTGTGTCAGTGTTTTGTCGTATCAAAGATATAAGAATTATTGTAGAAATATAATGAAATGTGGCAAAATTAAAATATAGTGTACATTAAAAAACCAATTTTCACAGCTCTATAAATGAAATTAACCATCTTATTCAAATTGTTTGTTTTTTTGCTTATTTCAAAAATGCACATTTTCAGTAATTTGATGGCAAACAAGTATTTTTTTTATGACCGGTAAATCTGAACATGTGGTCTGGAATTCTTCAGGTGTTCGAGATACGCCAAGCTTCCAAGCTACTGCACCTTGGTGGAAGACCCAGCTGATAATTGCTGTCAGAAGCCTTACTGCACCCTTATCTTCACCCCCACCCCACCTGCACCCCTCCCAGGCAGCACCACCCCCACCCCAATTCCTGGACCAGCTGAGCCCAGTAAGTCCCTGTACTCAGAGCCATGCATAACCAGATAATGCTTACTTGTATTTTTATAAATGTATGCATAAAAAATTCTGATTGCTGAATTTAAGAGCTTAGACTTTTTTGCTAGTCAAACAATATATTTCCTTTGATAAGTGAACTAATTTTAGGTGATTTTAAGATTTTCATGCAATTTTGTCGAAGCAAACTCCCTGAAGTTGGATCTTACGTGTCTTTGTTCTGGTTACAGAGTATTGCTCCTACAAGGGAGATCTGTATCAACAAGGCCAGCTTTGGTATGATGGCTGCGATTTGTCTTGTCGCTGCGAGAACTCTACCTCCAATTTGTTCCGTTGCCAAGAAAGGTACTGTATTAAGACCCTTATCAGCACATGTATTAGATATCATTAAACCAGTAAAAAGTTTAGAATAATGACTGATTCAGGAGATAATTATTTTCTGATATTGAATAACATTATACTAATATATCACATAATGTTTTACAGGTGCAGTCTGAAAAATTATGGCTGAGAAATTTAAGAACTTTCATGTATCAACAGGTTCCCATAAATTTCATTTCTTAATCACAGATGTGCCGTGTTTAACAATGTGCCAGTGTCTTGCTCCCTGGTTCCCGACCCCTCCGATCCTTCCTGCTGTAAGATCCCATCTTGTCAACCAGCCAGTGCCACACCACTGGTAGGAATCAACACCCCACCCACCACCGTGGCCCCAGGAGTCATTACAGGAATAGGGAAGATCCCCACTCCCTCACCAGGTATATCAACTACATGTACAAATATTTGGATTTACCCAGTTCCAAAACTAGGACATTTAGAAAGCAGTTGAAATGCCCATATATATCTGACTTAGAGTTACTTATTTATTTACAAATGCAAAGATGAAATGAATGGAGATAGATTATGATTATCCAGTTGTACACCTTAGTAACACTGTAATTTTTTTCTCTTTCCAGGTCTGCCTCCACAGCCAGGTAAATTGATGAAAACTTCATTCTGTTTTATGAATTATCAAAAGACATGTTCTTATTCATGAACTTAGAAAACAAAACTTTGATTTTTATTGCCAGGATGTATTTACAAGGGAATTAAGTATTCCGCTGGACAGAAGTGGGATGATGGCTGTGACTATTCCTGTGAATGTGTCAATGGAATGACTGGTCAATACAAGTGTACACAGAAGTAAGGCTTCTGTCCTAATCCAGCAAACCAGAGCAAAGAAAATCAGATTTCTCATTAAATCACAGGATTTGTTCTCTTTAAATAAAGCAGATTTTCACAACTTTTTCCTCATATAAATAAGTTGATGTATTTTAAAGAAGTTGAAAAAGATTGGGGAATGGTATCCCTTTAAATTATTTTGTTTGTTCTAGAAACTGTGTGAGTTATAGGAACTTGTTACGTTTTGTTTGACAGATGTACAAGATACATAGGACTACCTCCTCAGTGCCAGCTGATCACCGACCCATTCAACAAGTGCTGCAAGATCCCATACTGTGACTACTCTAAAAACCCCACGCCCAGACCAATCAGTAAGTGACACGCCTCTCTGGGAGCAGTAACCATTACTGTAAACATATTACATTTGTATTCATGTATATTCTATTTAAAGTTTTTGGCAGAATGCGGCTTCTGCAAAAGCAAGCACTGTACATAGCTCTATATCAAACATGTAATATGTAAATAAATGGGTACATTCAGAAAATCCATGCTAACCTGTCGAAAATCCTCATTTTGCCAAAATGTAGTACATGCTTTATATACTTACTGTAATTGCATGTTACTCTGTATTTCCATGCTTTATAAATGTAGAACTATAATTGATTTGATATTTTTTTTTACCAGTTCCTCCAACCCAACAGCCTGGACAGCCAATTCCAATAACAGTTGCACCTGAAACAGGTAAGTTATTGTTAACACACCTGACACAGGTGAGTTGTTATTAACACCAGACACAGGTAAGTTATTGTTGACACACCTGAAACAGGTAAGATATCACTGATCATTCTGAGACAGGTTATTCATATGTAATGTTTGAAAAGTTGTATGTTATATGTATACCTGAAAAAGTTGTACTCTCACCTATTGACTACAATTTGTATTGTATGAATATTGGGGGGGGGGTGGGGGGGTTGAAATAGGTTAGTGTGATTGTTTATCAAATTGAGGGCTGTTGTTATAAAAAAAAAATAATTTAAAAGATTTATTACATATGGCCCATGTGAATTATTACAGGTTTCTGTAGCTACAAGGGAGTATACTACACTCAGGGTCAGTCCTGGTCTGACGGCTGTGACAGAAATTGTCGCTGTGAGGAACCTTCCAAGGGACTCATCACCTGTACCAACAAGTGAGTCTTCTATGGCGCCTAGCTCAAAATAAGGTCAAATATACATGATAGCAGTTCTAAGTTTATTAAAAAACATGAAGAGAAGAATATGATGAAGATCCATGGTTGAATAGTTTTATTCATATGACAATTGGCATTTGAATAGTTTTAGAAAATAACTGTTATTTTTTCTGTTAATTGTAATAATATTGAAATCAGAGAATCAGAATCGGATGGTCTTAACTCATCTGCTCAAAGTTTGTTGTATTAGATAACAACATAAAGAACCAGACACTTTGCTAGTCAACAGTTTGCTGATTACATGATGTGTGTTCTAGGTGTAAGATCTTCAACAACTTGCCAAGTTCCTGTCGTCTGGTGACAGATCCTAAGGATGCCTGTTGTCTGGTCCCCGACTGTAACAGGTACCCTACCCCTGCCCCACCCCTCCCACCGCAGCTGGGCATCACCACCACACCAGTTCCTATTGTGGTTCCCACCAGTGTGGCTGGCTCCTTTACCGGATCTAACCAGTATCCCAACGTAGGCTTCGGTGGAACAAGCAAACGAAGTAAGACTGTTCTTTCATTGCTTCTCTGAAAGATTTGGAAACTTTGTATACTTTATAAGTTTATTAACTGCATTGTTATCTAGTTAGGTTTGACAGAAGGCTATTCTGTTATGAAAGTTACACTTGTACTCTCAACTGAAAAAAAATATACATCTGCATAGCTGCATGACTTTCATTGTAAAGTTAGGAATGAAATCTGGCAGATTGCCAGGAACAAAAAGATAAATGTAACAGTATTCATGAACAAAATGTTATTTTGTTTCTTTGTTGTCATTCTCAGCTTGATAAAAAACTACATGGTAATGTGTTGACTTTATAGATGTGTGTGTGTACAAAGGAGTGATCTACAACCAAGGCAACACGTGGACTGATGGATGTGATTACAGCTGTGAGTGTATCGATGCCGAGAAGGGTCTCTACAAGTGTACAGACAGGTAAATCTTAAACAAAAGTCTATCTTAAACAAGGCTCTCTACCAGTATACAGAAGGGTAAATCTTTAACAAAAGTCTATCTTAAACAAGGGTCTCTACCAGTGTAGGGACAGGCAAATCTTACCTATAAATAAATAAATAACTTCCTATGTATGTCTGTTACTATGCATTGATTGCTTATTACTGTGATGTTACAGGTGTCAGAAGTACTACAACCTGCCACCACAGTGCTACAAAGTGTACGACCCCAATGACAAGTGTTGTACCATTGCTAAATGTGACTTCAACTACAATGCCACCACGCCGGTACCACCCACCACTCCTACCACTACTGCTACCACTGTCCCATCCATCTCCACCATCAAACCCATGGGTGAGTCCACCACATTGCAAATATTTTGAAAATTTAATTTTGTCCATAACTACCAGTATTGTTAGAAAATACTGTAAAGTTAACGTATTACATTTGGCTATTCTATTTTCAATGGTGGTAAACAGCTACCGCTAAATCAAGTACAACACCAATTGTCAAATGTATGTTTATAAATAGGTACATTAAGAAATGCACTAAATCAATTTCACGCTAACTTGTTGAAAAACCATTTTACGTCAAATATTGTACACACCAAATAAAATAAGTTTACAGTAAAATACATATATTCATGTTTCTGAATTGTGCCTCTTAATGTTGTTAAAGTTTTATATCACTGTATTTTCAGACCAATGTCTCTATGTTGATGGTAGTCTCTATGCTAAGGGAGCCACATGGAATGTGGGCTGTGATTATGTCTGCACATGTGAGGACCCCACAACCAACAAATACAAGTGTAATGCCAGGTCAGTATCTAGCAGTCTACATGTGCACATGACAGTGTAGGATTGTTTGTATACAAGTTAAATATCAAATGTAAAGGAAGGTCAGTATGGCATCCTTTGTATATGAGTGTAGTATTCAGTACTGTACAAATGTGATCCTTGGTCAGTATTAGTTTATGAAGACTAATTGTCCCTCCTTTCTGACAGATGCCAGGGCTATTCTGGTCTCCCCTCTGTGTGTACACTCCAACCTGACCCCAATGACCAGTGTTGTGAGAAGCCTGACTGTGGATCCTATACACCGTCCATCGATGGACCCATCACCCCCTCACCTAATGCACTGAACATCTTCCCCATCGGAACACATAACAGCTTCACCGGTACAGGATGGCAGCCAGGAACCTTCAACCCCCCCATGTTCGGAGGACGCAGTGAGTTTGTCTCCCAATCGATATTTGTATTTCAGTTGTTGTAGGTTATTGGCTGTCTATACTGATGTGTGTGTGGAATTTACAGGTGTGTGTATTTACAATGGCAACATCTACAATCAAGGCCAGTCCTGGGACGATGGCTGTAAATATGTCTGTACTTGTGAAAATGCAAATGCTGGTGTTTACCGCTGCACATCCAAGTGAGTTCATTTTGAGAATTAATCATCAATATTAATTGAAGTTCCTTTTTGCCCTAGCTAAAAACCACAAAAATCTATGACTATTATTACATAATGTTTTATTACATAATGTTCACTAAAAAGTTCTGTTTTAAAATTTATAATATACCCTTAATTTATTTAATTTTTTTTTGGACAGTGATTTCCACTTTTTCATTCAATGCTAAAATGTTCTTAATTTGAAATTATATGCTCCTAACTACTGAGACTCAGTTTTTATAGACACTGATTTTCACTTTCTTATCCGATGCTTATGCTCATCATTCCAGATGCCCCCATTTCTCTCAGTCCCTCCCCAGCTACTGTCGCTTGGTCAATGTACCTGGTCAGTGCTGCCAGTCCTTGACCTGTGATGTCCCAGGCTATGGAACATACAACCCTATCCCTCAACTGAACCCCACCCCTGCCCCAGGAAAACCTCCCGGCTCGACCATGCTACCTCCCAACACCAACATTCAGATTACAACTCCAGCCCCTATTAATGTCTTACCGGGACAAGGATACCCAATCAACTCCGCACAGATTCCTCAGGTCACCAGTGAGTCATATTTGTTGTGTTTATTTTTATATTGATATGGTGGGTAAATACTAAGAAGAAATGATATATGATGTAAATATGTATTTTATCTCTTAAATCAGTCAAATGGAGTAAAAGTATGCTCATGAATTGTTTGCATAGAAGGCAATATACTTGAGACAATTGCATAAATGTGCAGAGTCTTCAGTATATCTGGGTTCTGTTGGCCATTAGTCATACAACCTCAGAAATTGGAGGCTTGCAGGGCTTCCATCTCCACTTGTTTCACAAGAGTTCACAATGTCTGTTTTCTGATTCCTGGAAACTTATCCCCAGAGTTTATCCTGTCTGTTTGGTTATTTTCAGATCAGTGTATCTTCCAGAACAAGGTCTACAACCAAGGGGAAACCTGGGACCAAGATTGTAAGTTCTCCTGTGAGTGCAAAGATGGTCGGTCAGGATTCTTTGAATGCAAATCCAAGTAAGAACTCCTTCAATCCTGCAATTCATCTTTTGTTTTTTGCAAGTTATGAAATTTTGCTCTTCACAATAACAGATAATTGTGAAATAATGTATGAAATAAATGGACATTTTATTGAATAATATGTAGTGAATAAACCCTGCTTGCTTGCAAATGGTATTCTTTTTCATCAAGATTTCCATTTCTGTTAACAGATACTAAATAGTATGATATGTATGAAACTTTCAGATGCCCAACATACAAAGACATTCAGAAAGCCAACTGCTTCAGTGTTCAGGCGACGGGATTGAACGGAGATTGCTGCGAGTCCATTAAGTGTCCAGACAGCAATGGAAACATTGTAAGTGTGGATCCAAATCATCCCAGCCAGTTCCCCATCTATGGAACATTCCAGCCTGGCTACTCCGGATTCAGACCGAACTACCAACCTCCTTCCTCTGGACTGACTGGAAGTTCTAGTGAGTGAAAAGAGTGAAATAAGAAACCATACCAAAAACATAGACACTGTATATAGCTAAACTAATCCTGTGTGCTGTGATTAATGGTGTCCTGATAGGGCTATTTGCAATAGTGTAACAGCGCATTAGGAACAGCTTGCTAGCGCAAAGTGACAATGCGCAAGCGAATAGTGACAACGGGCTAGCGCGTTTATAACAATGTGCCAGTGTGTTGTTTACAACATGCCATCGAGCAAACAAACAACACACCATCACGCTAACAAACAAATGCAAATATTCATCTTATTAGGAAGTTGTGATAAGAAAAAATACATAGGGCATGTGTGAAATGGGAAAAGTGATATGGAGTACTCTTCTTTGCATTCAGAACCAGTGGCTGAAACAACGCGTAATTAATAAAAAATATTCCTTTGATTTGATTTTATATTTCCAATGAATTGGTGATCAATTACGGTTGAATTTTATCAATAATAATTTATAAGAGGACCTCATCCAAGAATACTTCTTCACCAGGCTGAAGCTAGCAGCCACTAACACTAAACCCATAGAAGCTAGCAGCCAATGAGAAAATCGTTAAAGTACTAAAAGTACTTGAACATCCTAGCGCATTGTTCCTAATGCGCTTTTCCCACTTCGCACATGAGTAATTTATTTTTTCCTGTCACAACTTCGTAATAAGATGAATATTTGCTTTAGTGTGTCAGCATGACGGCGTGTTGTGTTCTCATTCATGGCCTGTTTTAAAAAATGTGCTGGCATTTTGTAACAATTGCGCTAATGCAATGTCACTAGCGCATCATTATAAATGCGCTAGCACATTGTTCCAATGTCCCGCTAGCATGTTGTTCCTAATGCACTGTTACACTTTTACGAATGACCCTATCAGGACACCATAGTGATTAATATTTTTTCTAAAAATTTAGCACTGAATAATTTTTTTAAAATTTTTATTATACATTACTTCTAAATGTTCTATTTATTAAAAGTGATTGATATTTTTACCTCATATACTGTTTATCATTCCCTGTAGTTTACTAATAAAAAATTGTTCATTTTCTGTTTCATGTGTGGTTGCCACATATGGTACATTTGTGACAAGTTATGTATAGGTACATATGGTTTTTCATTGTAGATGGCTGTGTATACAAGGGTGTTTTATACGCTGTGAATCAGAAATGGGACGATGGCTGTGACTTTAGTTGTACATGTACAGACAGTTCAGGCCTCTACACTTGTACCTCAAAGTAAGCCACGCCTAGTGTGCAATTCTTTTTATTTTGATCTTAATACAGTATTCACCAATTGCCAGTATATAAAAAAAGATTTCTGGAACAAGAACTAGCTAATTGACAATCCCGATTTTCGTACATGTCTGGAATCTTTTAAGTATCAGTATCTGGTTGCTGAGAAAATGTTTTTTCAACCCGTTAATGTCTAAAAACTATAGTATAAGTTAATCCATTAACTTATGCTTATTTTGGTAATTTATTTGTACAGACATTCAAAGTTATGAATGAAATCAACACAAAATTAGCGTATCTTGTAGGGACAAAATTTGACAGAATTCACCTTTTGATAATTTTTTATGGGAATGGTAGTCATTTATCCCACAGAAAGAGTTTTCTCTTGTCAGGGGGATAACATACCTTAAACTGACCTGTAACAATTGATTTCCTACAGATGTCCAACTTACACCTCTCTGCCCGCGTACTGTCATTTGGAGGCGGTGACCGGTCAGTGTTGTGAAGTGGTTCGATGTGGCCCCGCTAACTCGGTCACCACCACCCTCACCACACCACATCACGGACACACAGTGTCAGGCTGCCAGGACTTGGTCTCAGACTGCGCTTCCTATGGACACTCAGCTTGTACAGGGACATACAAAGACTGGGCTCAGAGAAACTGCCCTGCATTCTGTAACATGTGCCGTGAGTATTCCCTATTAAAATATTTAAGTGTATTGATGTCTTTTTCAGTTTTATGGTTATGTGATTTTTTTATATCATATAGTTTGATATTCAGTACTGATAATTTTTAAATAGAAGTTATAGTTAGTGGTGATTCTAAACATAATCCTGACACTTTAATTCCACTTAAACACTGCACAGAACTCTTGATATTGTATTGATCCATACAGACCACAGTACGGTGACCACACCTCCTCCCCAGTGTAATGACAAGAGCCTGTGTACAAGCCTGGCCTTCAAGCCTTGGGCTCAGCAGAACTGTCCAAACTTCGCCCAACTGTGTCAAGGACCAAGTAAGGCTTTGTCTGTTTCACAATTTTTTATGTCAAGAGCAGTTACAGTGGTACCTATAGCTGTCAAAAAATGACCATGACTTAGGCCAAAATAGAATTATTGTTTGTTTGGAATTGCCTCCCACCTCTTTGAAATACCCACCGCTGATAAAATTATATTAGCAAAAAATGAAAAATAACTTTTTAATTAGTTAAACTTCAAGTTTAAAAATTAAATATAACCCCTCCCTCCCTCCTGGGCCTAGAAACCTCCAGGCAGCAATTCCAAACAAATTTTTTTTTAAAGATGGGCCATCTGAATGTTTTATCTGAATGCACGTTATAGCTTGGTACACATTCAAAACAACTACATATTTATGGTACTCATCAATAAACTTATTATTCATTAACCTCTTTTATTATTCATTTACCTTAAAGGAAGATATTTCACATTGAGATAAAAAGTTTCTTTTTCTCTGTAACAGATGCCAGCAGCTTGCAGAAAAAAACCAGAAAAATAAATGATAATAATATTGTCTGATGTAACGATACATTAATTTTGTGGACTTGTCTGATTTTGCAGCAACAACATCTGTACCATGTGTAGATAAGGACTCGCCCAGCTTGTGTCAGACAGCTGTCACCAACGGCTTCTGTTCTCAATTCGCCACAGTCAGAGACAGATGTGCCAAATCTTGTGGAGTTTGTACAGGTATTCAATGTCTGTTGTAAATACCTATAATCAAACACCAGGTATTGATATCAGATTTTAAAATATTTTACAAAAAAGAGTGTAATAGAGAAATTGAGTAAAATAAGGGAATCTACAGTATTTTGAATTACTGTAAACCAACTTTTATTCATGACGACTTTATTTTGCAATTTACCGAAGATAAACTGGTTCGCAACGACTATTTTTCGCGACCATGCCTTATCCACACTCATTTTGATATAAGCAAAGACTAGTTCGCGGCAAGAAATATTCAAGATGAGAAAAATTTGTAACGAAAAAGATCTTGCATATTAATTTTCTTGCACGCGAATAAAAGTTGGTTTACAGTATCAACAAAAATATGTGTTCAGTGGTTTCTTTGAGGGTCTTTAAAATCGGTGTTGATATGTTTTGCTGATAATTAATGTTATGATTTTAAACATACATTGAGTTCTTAATTTTCAGTTGCTACCACACCTTCTACAAGTACAGGTATGTATGATTTATACAAGTACTAAGGATTGTTGCAAATGTGTGAATTCCAACAATGTTCAGAAGGTTTGCTAGTATGTAATGCAATAATTTGTATTACAGTAGTATAATGGATTAACAAAATATCAAAAAGAGAAGATATATATTATATACATATTATAAATTGATATGTTTACTTTATGGATTAGCCCCTCCCAGTGGCTGGCAGTTACTGTTCAAGGGTGTGGAAAACATGGGAGGCGATCTGTTCCAACTGTGGGCCGGAGGTCAGACCATCAACCCCTTGGACCCAACTGCTGCCAATCTGTTCCCCCAGAAGCCCTACAAACCAGACTTGTCCAACCACTGGAACTCTCTATGTCTGGACAAGGTGCGATACACCATATTCTATTTTTTTCTTGAAAAAGATGCCACACCCACTCTGAGTATTTTATTACATTATATTTTTGATACTAACAGAGTTTCCCCTTTGGATTGATTAACTTGTAAAACTGTGCTTTCAGATCAAGGTCTCTATATATAAGCATGGCGTAGAGAAAGCCTACATTGTGTTTGATGCCAGAAACTCCGACAAGCTTAACTGGTTCACATCCGACAGGATTATTGATTCCTCTTGGGGAAATATTGCCTCAATTCCGAAACAGTTTATCGGAATGCAGACGTAAGGCTTGATGCTTATGATTTGGTCGTAGATCTACATTAAATTGATAATACAGTGTACATATAGAAAAAGTGCAGTGACTTCGTTGCAAATATTGACTAGCTATGTTGTTTCACTAGTTAATTTGTGAAGAGTTTATTTCATGATTAACAAGCAATAAACAGGTTAACTGTAACTAAATATAGCTTATGGAAATATCTAAAAGCAAAGCAAAAGGCATTTAAGGACCAGTTTACAGTAAGAAATACTCAAGACAAAGAGCTTCTCGCAAACCTAGAGGGAATTTTTCACAAACTGCACAAAAGTTGGTGTACAGTACTTGATGAATAGCGGTAAGGTTTGATGATGTTTTTTGCAGTGACCCAAGCACCGGGCTCCAGTTCTCGGTCACCCAGACCTCCCAGCAGTGCAGCACTGCCGGTTGGATCATGGTCACCTCTCCTCAGTCCAACTGTTTCTACGAGAAGGGTCTCCAGAAGCCGTCCTTCTTCTACTCCATGACAAACACTGCCGTCAACTGGGGATCAGGTAATGCAGTAGGATTTTACATGTTAAGTGAATAGAGTACAGAATACAGCTCTCGGCTGTGTGATTTAAAAAAAATGATCATTCAGGAAAGAGCACACAGAGTTAAATGAGGCTTCCTTTTGAAATAAAACCTTTCATATTTTAGAGGAAGGTCACTGATCAATAATTGTAATTTATCATTTCCAGTATCATTGTTTCTGTTCTAAATATACATTAATAGACATGCAAGCATTCATATGTTAAATAGGCAGGGAAATACTTTTTAACTTATGAATTTGAGATAATTTAAATACATGTACTTGTATTTCTTTTTTACAGCTCAAAAGGGCTTGGGAGATGTATTTGCAATTCAAGGACACAGTACATGTAAGTTTAAATTGTTTACCTGTTAATCAAAAAAATTTTCCAAGCAAGACATTCTGCAACTGCAGAGTTCAAGAAAATGATGAAGTGTACATATAGATACATTTATAAAGTGTTTTTTGGGTTTTTTTTTTAAACAGGCTCAAATGGCTCAACAACTACACCAGTGCCACAACGTAAGTTTGAAATCGACAAAAAGATACCTATATTTGTGTGTTTTATAGAGAAGAAACTGATTGTTTATATTTTTGTCTTGTAAGTTATCTAATGATAGTGAATGGTTTCTTTTGACTTTTAACCATGCTGTTTAAATGGATATAGCCACAGGTTGTACATACAAGGGTACATTACACCAAGAGGGAGAAACATGGACAGATGGTTGTGAAAAGAACTGTACCTGCCCTACGGATCAATCTGGAATTGCACTGTGTATTCCCAGGTAAAAACAGTTCAGCAATTAAAAAAACATTTTGAAAGTTGCTTGTGTTCATCTCCTGGGAAAGGAACATATACTTTTACATGTTGCATTGTAAATCTGACTTCTCTTAAGGTAGCTCTTCAGATTAAACATGGTACTGATGCAAAACTTTTTTTAGACTATTTAATGGCCATGCCCATTGGCATTTTATGATGAATGGCAAATATTACCCTAATGGCTACTGCTATAATTAAAAAAAGAACTGACCGGTCGTAATGTTGGAAATCAAGCAATGATGCCTTTCTTGTTTTGTAGATGCCCTGTCTACCAAGGACTACCCTCTCAGTGCCATGTGGTGAAGAAGCCAGGACAATGCTGTGGACAAGTGTACTGTAACTTCACTGGCATGATCAGTAAGTTGTTGACCTTGCAGACTTTTGTGCCCTATTAAACATTAGAACCATTTTAACAAGAGCTTGAACTTTGGGTAGTTGTGTCAAGCAGCAATGTGACGTAGGCCTGTCTATTTCATTCTTGGCCACTCAGCCATGGCTCTTTGAAATCAACAAGATTTTTCTGGCTTTTAAGCTAAGGCTATGCAATTTGTGCATATTCTGCTGAAAACTAACATAATTTTAACTTTTTTTTGAGACAAGAAATAGATAGTTACGTCTAACCGAAAGTTCAAGGTATTGTTACAATGGTTCTATCATTTTGTGTTCTAATAGCTAGGTGCTCACATACGGCATTAACTCCTGTAAAACAGCAGATATTTTCTTCTTGGATGCATTTTGTAAAGCTTCATTTGTTTATTATATGCTAATTAAGTATTAATTAAATTTCTACCCATGTTATATGATATAACATAACTTATAAATTCCCATGGTTTTCAGCTTGTAACTACAAGGGAAAAGACTATGTAGTGGGAGATAAATGGGACGATGGCTGTGACTTGTCTTGTGAATGCTTGACTAATGGCGCCTACAGCTGTAAACAAAAGTAAGTACCAGAATTCTGAACACCCAAACCAAAAAGAGCCTTGATGACCATCAAGGTCAAAGGTAACAAAAGCCAATCAAATCAAAGCCAGTCAAAGGTAAAGGGCAAGGTCAGTCATCAAGTTTAAGGTCAAATTGTTGGGTATTATTTGGTTGATGACTTCGATGTGACCACACTTGAAGATATACATTTACCAGTAGTAGTTTGTTGACTGAATAAAAGTGCAGTGCTTAAAATGGCTTCACAAGTCAGACTTCATTTGAAGTTCACTTTGAAAATGAGCTTAAATGCTGCAAAAATAATTATTAACAGCTTTGAATCTCTTGGGGTTTGCTTCTATCAGTATATACATTTGTATTTGCTTGCTCTGTTAAAATTTTCTCAGTACATTCAAGGAAACTTCAATAACTAAGTCCAGCTGAGCAATCAATAAACTTTGAGCTTTTGATGCATTTTTATAGCTTTGAGCTTTTCACTTATTCCTACAGGCAAATATTTTTAGCATTGCTGTATATAAGCTTGGACAAATATTTACATAATGAATCTGCTTGCTTATGCTTTTGAAATGAATGCTGCTTTGCTTTTAGGTGTGTGACTTGGAATCTGCCCAATATATGTACACTGCTTGATCCAGCTCCAGGAAAATGCTGCAAAACACCGGACTGCCCGTCCTATGTTGTCATTCAATATCCTCCAGGATATGGCCCTGAAACTTAATTGTTATCCTTGTTATTACTAATATATTGTTTGATGAATTGAACAATACCATATTATTTCTTTGTACTCTAGTCTTTCATTTACACTTCAAGGGTCAATTTTCTTAATCTTACAAGTCCACATTAATCCGACAACTGCGGCTCCTGTAATGTGACTTGAGTGACTTGATTTCGTAGTCTGTATTCATTTCGGATGCAAAATTAACAAGTTTGAAAGGGTAATACATGAATTGAACTCAAAACTCATTGCTTGAAGTTAAAAAAAAGATATTATTTGGTAGAGTATCTAAAGCTTGTGCTCAACAGAAATGCTTGCAGAGCTTAACTATTATAATTTTGCTTCATTCGACTAAGCTTGACTGCTTCATATGGCTATGCTTTATATGAATCAATTCTGTTGTACTATGCCTCTGCTTGAAACAATGCAGTAGGACTTTCCTAAGGTCAACAAAACACCACATAGGTGACCTCCACAACTGCACGGCAATTTTGATATTAATGTACTTCACTTAAACCTATACTTGTCCTTTTTAAGACACTACGTCACAAGATGGTGATTTAAATGTTTTGTCAGATTGTTTGTATCCACAGATTTGCTTAAATATCGTCTTAGCTCAATAGTTAAATTATCGGGCTTGTGAACCGCAGATCATGAGTTCAAAGCGCCTGGGGCTTATGTTCATTTACTGAATTGAAATTTTTGAAAATCATAATTTTTTATCCAAAATTGTACATTTATTCGCCTATTTGACTTGTATATTTCTTATCCATCATGCTATCTATCAAATTCAAGTAATTTTCTACTGATTTGAGAAATAATTCAAGGTGTAGTGAGCCAAAGACATCTTTTTTCTTTACAAAAAAACCCATTTAATTTCTCGGGGGACAAATTTAAATGAGCGTGTGCATGAGACATCTGAACTGCAGCCCTTAACTTGGTTTGATTGAAGTTCATTCTATACAAACTAGTAACACAAGATACATTTGTTTGAAAGTACAACCACATGACTGTATCTTAAATCATTGGAGCAGTTTTGAAATGAATCATGTAATTTAATTATAATTTTGAAAACAAATAAAAAAGTGCAGTCAGGACTACCGGTAATCACAATTTTATAGGTCCTTACAATAATTTTTCCATAAAATGATTTCAAAACAGGATTAATGACACAGAAAGTAAACTTGTGTATGACTGTAAACTTTGGAATTTTGTTATACTGGTACCCCACTCGAAGAATTGCAGAGGTATAATTTTTTGTAGCTCTGTCAGGCATGACCCAAGGTTAGAAATTTAAATAAACACAACTTGTAAAATATTCATATGAATTCTGCAATGGGTGTGCATGTTTTAATCATAAGCAGAGGAATAACGTTTAAAATTACATGTAATGATTTGGGTGCAGTATGTAAAAAAACAAAATTCAAATATTTGTTCTCAGTTTATGTTTCTTGGACCTTGTCATTGAAACCCCTCTTAAACCACGAAACAGAATTTCATGAAACTGAGTTGTTGATAAGAAACAAATTCTGATTTGCTTTTTAGCTCACCGAGACGAAATCAGGGGGAGCTTATGCTATACCCCTGGCGCCGACGTCCGGACCTGGTTTAAGTTTTTGGAGCAGGTCCTGTATCTTAATTATTACTTGTCCTTTCATTGATTGTGCATCTGAACCTACATATTGACTTAAAAGACTTGGATGCTGAATCTGGGCCATGAATTTCAGATGCTGGAGGAGGTTAAGTTTTTTATAGCTGGTTAAAGTTTTTAAGCAGGTGCACTTTGATGACTATATCTTAGTTCTTGCATGGATGGTGTGTCTTATGATAATCATGCACTTGACAGGCTTGGATGCTAAATATGAGTCATAGGTTTCGGATGCTGAAGGAGGTTAAAGTTTTTAAGCTGGTTAAAGTTTTTGAAACAGGTGTTCTGATGACTATATCTTAATTATTACTGGTCCTAACTTCACCAAACTTGCATGGATGGTGCATCTTATAATGCTTATGCACTTGACAGGGTTGAATGCAAAAGTTTCGGATGCTGAATGAGGTAAAGATTTTATTGAGCTGGTTTAAGTTTTTGTAGCAGGTGTTCGTTAGACAGCTCTTTGTTGTTATTGGTTTAATCTTTCCCTAATTTGGATAGAAGATGCATCCTATGATACTGATGCACTCCACAGGCCTGGATGCTGAATCTGAGCCGTATGTTTCGGATGCGAGGAGGTTACGTTTTTAGGAGCAGGTCACATGTTTATATAAATAATAGTACTAATTAATAGAGCATGGTAGACTTAACTATATAAATGAATCACAGAGATGGCTTCAGATTCAGAGAGTGATCTTGAATATCTAGATGCTTATAGACAGATTTCAGATTTTAGAACAACTCAAATTGTGTTTTGCTCCTGGAGCTGGTTATAAAAGGAAGTAAATGTTGCTCATACATAGTCAGGCTTAAACAGTTTAAATATAACTTTTGATGTGTAGATAGAGGAAGCTTCAGATACAGAGCTTGATCTTGATTATCTAGATGCTGGAGCAGATTTAGTTATTTTGAGCAGTTAAATGCAGGTTTGACTGTTTAAAAAAAATGGTGTCCTGGCTAACTTTCATGGTTGGATTTGAAACATAAGTCTAGCTTCAGATACAGAGCCTGATCTCTATTATCAAGGATGCTAAAAAAAATCTCCTACCTCACTCAAACTTGCTTAATAGATGTGTTTGTTGTTATGTGATATATCATGACTCCTGTGATATTGTATTGTAAAATATGAAACAATATTGTATAATATGATACAATATTGTAACATATATTATTGTTAAATATTATATGATTTGATATTGTATAATCTGGTCAAATTGTTTGCATAATATGATATTGTATCTTATGATATTGTATTTTTCGATATTGATACAGTTTGTATAAAATGATCTTTATTACATTGTATCATATGATATTGTTTTATGAAATAATACTATGTTGCATCATATCAAATTGTATCATATGATACAACATCATATTTTATGATACAATATCATGATACAATATTGAAAAGTATCATGTAATACAATATTGTATAAAATAATATGATATTGTATCATGTGAAAATGGTACAATATTGTATATATGAAACAATGTCATATCATGATACAATATCATTTGGTATCATGATATTATACAGTACTTTATTGTACCATATGATATATAATTAGACACAATATTTTATAGTATCATGATACAATATGGTATTGTATAGTAGTGTATTGATAAATATTGTATCATAGAATACAGTATGAAATTTACATATAATTTGATTATTTTACAATTTTGTATCATGACTTTATATGATATTGTGTCAAACCACACTTCAGTATCCAGTATTTTATCAAAGATCTTTAAAATGATTTTCATAATATAATAAAAGTGATCTCGGGAGGGTGATGCCTCGTCTCGGTGAGCTTTGTAATCTATGATTACCCATCTTTTCTGTCAGCGATGCCCATTTATTGAATATACCACCGAAACGTACGTCTGTGCCACTCCTCTTAAACAACTTAACAGAATTTCGCGAAACCTCGTAGTTATAAAGACAGTACCATGTAGATTTAACATTTGCAAGAATTCTGATTTGATATTGAAGAAATTCCCCTTTTAATTTTTTTTGTGCTCTGTCGGTCTTTTTCTTGTTAACGCAACTTCCTGTACGGAATATCTCTGTAGATTATAACGTCATACTGTATGTACATGTATTTAGAAGTACACGGATTTGAGGACAAAAGGCTGCACATGAGAATGGAACGTAAAAAAGTAATTGGCTAAAAGAGCGCACTATGAACTCCAGTCTTTCAATATAACAAGATAAATTTGCGGGAATGAGATCCATTGACATAGTGTATGAGCCTCATGCATGGTTACCACGATAATTTTCTTGTTTAGACTTCTATTTTGTTTTAATGAAAAAATAAAATCTTACGAATTTGAATCATATTTTGATACCATCTTTTTCATGATGTTAATTTATTATCTGTTCAAAGTGTATCTAAGAACTATTGCTGAAATATTATTTAGAAGTTGCCCGTCTTTAAAATTGAACTTTTTGTGTTGCAGGTGCGTGAACCATTGGAACATTCCTACGTCGATCTGTTCACTGGCTGAACCCGAACCAGGCTGCTGTTGCCAGGTTCCCAAATGTCCGTCATATGTCGTCATACAGTACCCACAAGGCTACGGACCAGAAGTGTGCAACCCTGCCACTTGAAGCCATCGGTTTATTTGAATTCTTTATTTGAAAAGCTACTTAAATTTTTAAGTATTTTCTTTTATATTTTGTGGTGTTTTGATATTGATCTTGTATGCCAAATGATAAATTGTCAAATAAATATATATAACAGTAATTACAGACCGTACCTATTGTTTTATTCACTGAGGAAGATGTTCGTTCGATGGAGTTTAAGAATCACAATAATGGCTAATGAAATGACCATATGAAAATTTCTAAAAATTCCTGATTAATAAAATGATTACTAGCTTGTAAACAAACACCATTAATATTTTTATACAAGGCTCATGGACACTGCTTGATCTACGTTCACAATGTGATTGATCGAATTTATTGGTGTATGCCAACTCGAGAGTATTTCACTCACGTAGGGACATCGCCATTGTGCATGGGTGAACACCTTTATTAAGCATTAGGTAGGCAATGAGGGTTCTGTTTGGTGTTAATATGTTCACCTACATGTACAGAACCTTCCTCAATTTACAAAGTTAAATCACTTTATTTATAATTGTAAAAAAAAAAAATGATGAAATAAACAATTATTATGTCTTATTTTTAAAGATGGTATATGCGCCCTTTATTTAGCACACCAAAGATTTTGAAATGCGAGGATGAAAACCCAAAATTTTTTTTTCTTGTTAATCAATAATTTGATCATAACGATTGGTGTGTGTGTATATATATATGTGTATGTATATATATATATATATATATATATATATATATATATATATTAGTAACATAGCAATGCATTTATTAATTCAGAATTAAATATATCATAGTACATAAATAAACAGATCATAGTAAACTTTAATTCAGTTGTATAAAATTTAGCTGTGGCTGCGTCATAACATAATTCCTTGTGACTAGTGTTGCTGCCATAGCGTCGCCATGGTCAGTGCGTCCAGTTTGTTGAGATTCCGCCGGGAACACCTTTCTGTTTCTTGTCTCCTATGATTAATAAATCCGTAATGCTCCGTTCTTAAGACATTTGCGATAAAGTAGAAATTTAACCTTTTTGTATTAGGGTATTGGGTTGCCAGAAAACATAAATTTTAAAGGGAACAAATAATTTTCATTTGGTTTGTTTAATTTTATATTTTATAACATATTCTGGATATAGTTGATTATAGTCAAAAACACAGAAAATCCGAGGCTTAGACGGAGAATCCACTGCGCAGTCGCAGTCATCCGGAGGTCTCCGTAGCTCTGGAGATCCGCTGCCCATTTTACCTGCCAAAACGCGAGCCATTAACATGTATTTTAGTCCATCCTTTTCTTTTTCTGAGCAATAGTGATCGGAGAGAGATGATTCAGCAGCAAAGTATACTCCTTTGCCATACATTGGACTCAGATTTTCACCCGCAACTTTAAAATCGAAATTTTCTTGACATATCTTAAATATATTGTCCGATTTGGTTCCATGGAGAAGCTTCACCTCGTTTTCATTTCCTCTTCCGTATTTCTTTGTGAACTTTGCCTTTGTCCTGTAATTTAAAGGATTGATATCACACACACACTGACATATATTCTTTGAAAGAATTTTCTAAAATATCACGTTTCATTAGTGAAATCCTTAAGAAATTAGTACAAGAGTGTATTTCTAGTTTATCCAGTCAATGTAGCTATTTTTAATTATGAAAAAAAAAACATACACAGAATATAGCTGCCATAGATACTCATTCTGAACTCGGATGATCTCCGTCACTTCTGCATTAGGGAGTCCATTCACTATCATGGAGGATACACTTGTAAACTCGGCCTTCTCCTCCAAGCTGTCCCGGTTCAAGCAAACAAGCTCGTAACCTTTGCTTCCCATTTCAGACCAGTGCAAAGGAGGAAACAAGCCTCCTCCAGAGTTAGCTGCCCTTTTTTCTTTCGCCGCCTTTGAAATTCTATAACGAAAGGCAAATGTACATTTGAATTTATGGTGAAAATAATTTAAAAAAAAAACAATTCCATAAAGGAAAAAGTATTTATGGAAAATGGTGCAAAGTTGTTCATCTTCACCTTTCCAAGTACAAGCGCGACTGTTGGCAGGTGAAATCCAAGGGAGTCTTTCCTTGCTGATTTTCTAGGTTAAGTTCAGCACCGTTTTCCACCAATAAGCAGGCTATTTGTACATAGCAGTGTGTTTTCTCAGAATTAGGTTTCTATAAAATGTATTCATATGAGTAAAAATTTGTTTTGAACAAAGAATATCGAAGTTCGAAGTTCATGAATAAAACTTTATAATAATAGTTCTACCTTTTTCTGCACTTGAGAGTGCTTCATCTGCACAAGGTGTAGAGGACTATTCCCATCCTTGTCTTGCGCATTGACTGTCAGGTCTTTAAAAAAGGCACCAATTAATTGACTTGATAATTTGCATATTAAAGTTGGCTTGTAGCAATAACTAACAAGAACATTCATAATACTTGAGATTTCTTCTTCCGGAATGAATTTGAAACATTGTAACTAATTTAAATCGATGGTAGAATAGTAGATGTGAACATCAATGCAATTAAGCCAATGAGTTTGGCAATTTGCCAGTTGGTGAAGTTAAACAAATTCTTAATATTATTTAGATATACAGACTTAAGTACTAAGCCATAAAGTTTAACTTTTTCGTTTCTGTCTAAATGGAAGAGCAATATATTATATTGCATGGACCAATCCAATTGCATATGGAAAAACAGTTATGATGAATGTAAACGTAGAGGACTTTGAAATTTCAATGTACTAACGCTACTAACCAAATTCTAACAAAAGCTCTACCACCGACAGGTGCCCTTCTTTTGCAGAAATATGAAGAGGTGTTTGTAACTGAACATCAACTAAATCCAATTTCATTTCCCCCTGAAAACAGTATTTTAAAAATGATATTGCTATATACTAGTAAATCTTCAAGAATCAGTAATTCAACACTCTCAAACGATTTGTTCGTATAAAGTCAAAAGCAAGTTTTCTATAAATTTGATAAACTACTATATCTATTGAAAATCACATATCTTGAGATGTTAACAAATGAGCATTGATCACCTTTGTGATGAGAAGGTGGGCACATTCCCTGTGGTTATAGTAAGCTGCGAGGTGGAGGCCAGAGTATCCATTGGTGACCATTTGCCGACTGACCAGCTCCGGTAAGCTGTGACTACATCTCGTCAAAATAACCTCAACAGCACTAAAATATCCCATGGTTATCTCATTTAATTCATACATGAACATCTTTTCTTAAATTGTAACTTGGTTTTTTTATTCACTTGAGTTCAAGCATGAAAACAAGCAAATAAAGCGATCAGATTTGCTTAAACACTTAAAAAATTGGATTACACCATTTGCTGGAAATGTATCTATAATAAGTAAAACAATTTTAGAAAAGCCAGAAATCCAAAGAATAAAATAAAAAAATTAACACCCTCCTACTTCAAAGATGTACATGTAAAATACCTCTTGAAGTTTTTGCCGACTGCCCACTGCAGCATGTCGTATCCTGCCGTATTCTCTGTCTGGAAATTAACTCTGTGAGTTCTGAGTACTGCATGAAGGAGAGCCTCCTGTCTTGTGCTTATTGCAGCATGGACTGCCGTATCTCCGTTACCGTCCTAGAAATAAATACACTCTACTCCATTACGGTCCTGGAATTTAATGCAATCTGATACTAGAACTACAAATACACTCAACACTTAAACACCTTGTATGCCAGCATGAAATTGATTGCTAGGGTAAATGTGCCCAATTCTACAATAAATTAATTTGACCTTGACCTGACACAACACTCACCTTAACATGCACATCACATGAAGCCAGGACAAGTGCCTTTATACTTTCTTTCTGTTCCTTTGCTATTGCCAGATGTATTGCTGTCTGACCAGAGCTATTTAATAAGGAGACGTTTGCATTATGTTCCAGTAGAAGTTTGATTATGGCAGTCTTCTTTCTGTAAAAAGGGTACCCATATGATATACTGGCCAGAACAACAAAAAGGACACTTCTTCAAAGTAATGTTAAAAAGGTATTTAACACACCCTTGCACCGCAAAATGAAGAGGTGTGTTGCCGTCCTTATCTGCTTTGTTTATATTAGCCCCTCTCTCCAAGAGCAGTTTGACCATCTTCTCATGACCTCTGTGACCAGCCACTTGTAAGCAGGAGACTCCGTTCTCCACTTCGTTAATCTACACAAAAATAGGGTACAGTAATCTACATGAGCAGGTCGAAGGAGCTAATTAAACATGTAGTCGGAATGCAAAACTGAACAATTTCATAATTTCTTTTTTTTTTAAACTAGATAGTACCTTATTTAATCTTTCATGACTTATCGGAGACATATCCAGGAAATGTTTATATACAAGCATTAAACTTTGTAGTTCTTTTGAATTTCTGAAATCGTTTTCTATTCCCTAATTTTAAAACAATGTACTGTTTTTCTTCAATGATCGAGTGAAAACTACCTTTTAAGTTATCAAACCTTATCTTTGTTGTTGTTCAGTATTTCTTTGACTATCTCTAGGTTTCCTTTGGAGGCTGCCTTCACAATAGAAGTTATCGGAGGAAGAAACTCTGCTTGCTTGGGTTGTGTTAGATCAAAAACTGTAAATGTTACATACATGACTAAAACTTCGGGAATAAAGAAGGTGAAAATAACCGTTAAAATTAAACAGCAGTATACCTGAAGTTGATGAATAATGTATTAATTATTTTCAAGGAAACTAAGAAGTTTCAATCCAACTTCTTGGTAGTTTGATACGTTACTTACCGAATACAGGTATTCGAATATATTTACAAAACGATAATTCTGAGAGATAATTCTTGGAGAATATTATTAACTAAAAAAACCACTAGCTTTAGTCTGTGTATAATTATACCTGGTATATTTTTTATGACAACAACCTAAGATACAAATATATTTTATTACTACAAACATATTTTCTTTTCAGCGGTCATTCTTACGTCTGAGGGAGTGAAGATTATTGGGAATGGATGGTACTCTTGCCATGTCTGAGAGAGAATTGGGATCCACCACATCAAGGCAGACCGGACTGAACAGATACTGACCGTCTCCAAACTTGACGGAAACATCTCCGTCCTCATCAATGTGTACAACCCTACCCAGCTGACCCAATGTCTGTCAGTGAAGAACTCAAAGTTGGAAAACAAATCTAGTTTTCATATACAGTAATTGTTCTATTGTTTCAATGTGGTAATTAAAGTTTTTAAAAGTAAGTACATTTAGATGTATATAGTGCTTGTTAATATTTGTCTTGTGCAATGCGTCGGTCAATTTAAAAGATTTAAGCAACAGATATCCTTTATTTTTTGCTCTTGATTAGAAAGGGTAATAAATAGAATCTACTTTATATTCATTTTTGCCAAGAAGTGGTATTATTGTATATAGCGGGTTAATTTAGTTGGTGTAAAATGTGATGATTTCTAGAGATTAAGAAAACCATTTTTTTTACACTAGTACCTTTAGTAATAACGAAGTTTTACAATATTTATGTAGATACATAAACTTAATTTTAGCGACTTCATTTTTCGCTATAAGTATGCACATATGGTACGCGAAATTCACAATAATGAGCAAAACATCCTTTCGCAGTTGACAAACTAATGCTTTGGACTTTATAGTATACTTATCATTTACTATAGTTTACAACCTTCATCAATATTTCACATCCGTAGTTTATTTTATCTTCCAAAACAATACCGTAGTTTACTTTGTTAGCAACAGTTTTATGAATAAAATAACATATAAACTAGGTTTATCGTCTGTAAACATTTTTTTTTGACTGTCAACTACAGCTGACGACGTTAATCTATTTTTCACATCCGAAATTTATCTCCCAAAACTATAGTGTATAATTGTTAACTTTAATACAGTTTATAAATAAAAATGACACTATGTTTATCGACTGTAAACTACTACATGTAGTATATAGTTTACTGACCGTTAACTATTGTTAATGACATTTATCTACATTTCACATCTTTAAACTATAGTTAACGCAAAAGTCTATGTTTATTAATGCAAACTAAACTTAACACAAATAACAAATATTTACAATTGTAAAACATAATTTATCTAATAAATATCGTTTAAAGATTTGTAAACTACGGTTCACACTAATCAAATGTAAATTAAAGTTTACGATTTATAGCGCCATTTTCGCATATATGTACCAGTAAATTTCACGACTCTATAATTTAAAACTATAGTTAACAATAATTTTGTGCATAAATCAGATACGTTCTTTGAGATTTCAAATTTAAAAAACCTGCAAGTGACTGCGTTTAAGATTCATAATCTATGTAATAGCTTTTAGTTACAGGTAACGAATGTGAATTAAAGTTTATAGTAATAGACTATGATCGAAAATGTAAAACATAGTTTATTTCAAAACTATAGTTTTTGATTGTGAAATTACAGTTCACGTTTGTTATATATAGCTTATAAATATAAATGACAGTTATCTATAGTCAATGACTAAAAACTACATGTATTATTAACGAAAGTAAAACATAGTTTATCTGATTAATATTGTCTCATGATGTGAAACTATTATTATCGTAAATTAAAGTTTACAGATGTGAATCAATATTTATCAACACAAATCGATTGTTATTGTTATCATCTGTTTACAGGTAGATACACTTCACAACCTTTTAATTTCAAGAAGACGAGCAAAACGTTAAGAAACATAATTAAAAAAATATTTTGACAACAGACACTATCTTTAAAAGGCCGCACCAAAGGAGAGGCGTTTCTGGATTTTATAACAGGTTTGAAACGCATTGTTTTATTTAGAATTATTTATTTTGATAGAAGGAAGTTTGTATATACATTGTCATATAGTTTCCTTTTACTTTGTATACTTTTTACAGATTGAAAGTCTAGTAAACTATCCGTTAACAACAAGTGTCGTTAACAGATCGTAAAGTAAGTTTACATACGACAAACCTAAAAATTAGTTTATGAACTTTTAATTTGTGTTTAACTCGATTTTGTGAAATTGGCGTACTATAGATAAGGGATAAGGTATGAACTGCCACAATAAACCATCCAGCCCCCCCCCCCCCTATATAGTATTATCAACATAAATACAGTTTTATAAAACTGACTGTATCCTGATTCTTTAACCAGCCCCCGTGACCCTGTTGAAGCTGTAGGGCCGTCGACCTGTCCCTCATCACCCGAACCAGGTCACCCTCCTCCAATCGATGTACCTGGAATGAAAAGCTCTGTGTATTCTTTAAGAATAAAGAAGTTACCAATTTGAGTTTTGCTGACGTGAGAAATCAATTTCGCTCCATTTACATAAAACACGTGTAATATGAAACTGGGAATTTTAAAATGCCACTTACATGTTAGTTAAATTAATTTAATGATCTTGATACGTATAATATGTTGTTACATACAAGAATTAAGACATAAGCTTTTGAATTTTAACAAGCACATTCATTTCTTAATCGTCAATCAAATGTTCCTAGAATTTGTGCAAATAATGGCTCAACATTCATCACCAAACTCTTATTTATTTATATAAAGCTATGAAATGTGCTTCGGTTAAATCAAATTAAATAAATTAAGAATCGTTTGACTTACTTTAGTAAGCACAATTTTCTCAAAGTGAAACACTTGTCCATTCTGGTAGTGGACTCTGGTTTGACTTGCTGAGGAATTGTGGGTAATGGTCCCAATATTGTCTTTACACTACAACAGATGACAGTGTGGGCACAATTTCGACAGATACATATACATGTATCATTTCACCAGTAATGTACGTATTTTTGGATTACCAAAATGATCTTTAATTATTTTGTCCATCAATGGATTTAGGAGGATCTAATAATAGTACATAAATCTTCGATGAGAACAATTTAAAAAAAACCAGTTCCAGTCTCCTTAGATTACGATTATTATAAATTAGTATTTTAAAACAAATCATGGTTTAAAGAATTTCTCATCTGACGGAATCTCACAGAAGCCATCTGGTCTTGCCAACCACAACTGCTGGACGATTGTAGGACTCTGAGTTCAGACGTGCTGAGATTTATCTGGACTTTGTCACCAACCCTGTAGTCACATGGATCCTTGTGCTCAAGATCTGTGCAAAATAATAACACCAATTTGGTAGATGAATTAATTTATTTGTTCAACTGTGTATGTGCAGGGCATTTCGGGGCATTATAATTTATTATTAATTGCAATAGAGATTCCGTTTTTAAAGACTTGAAACATAAAAAGACCTAAGAAACAAGATACTAATAATACTATAATACTATACCATCATCTTAAAAACGTACTAAATGTTTTAATAGCAAATTTAAAAACTTTCTTGAAAAACGAAAAAATGCAAAAAAAAATTCAAAATGCACCGACCAACATAGGGTAAGTGGTCAGGGTAATAAGTGGACCCGTCTGCAGTCTTTACTGCTATTAGATCCACCTTTCCATCACCCCCTACTCTGTACTGCTCCACAGTGCGTTCCTTGTTCTCCCAGCACACCCTGACCGCCCCACGGTATCCTCTAGGTCCCCAGTCACAAATGTCTCGTACCACCCCTTGAACCTCCTTCCCTCCTGAAAGTAAAACAGAGTCACTGAGTGTGTTATTTATTACATCTACCGAGTATGATTTTCTCGATTTCTTACGGAAACATAGTTAATTCATAGCTCTGTAGAACCAGTAAGACTGGAATCTACACGCCCCGTTTATCGATTGGTCGAAACCCACAGCGACCTAAGAAATATCACGGACTGCACGAAAAAATCATGTTGATGTCAGACTCAAATTCCCATAGGAGACGATTTGGCTGTTTCTTTTAGTGAATTTTACTTACTTTTTACAATCAATTTATCAATTTGTTAAAAGAAAGATGTAAATTAAAACAATAAAATGCTTTCTTTGATGATTCATGCGAGTTATGAAGGTAGCAGTCATTGCAGAAAAAAATTGAAAATTCCGCTTACGGAGGTTATTTATATTTTCTGCAATGTCGCCACCTTCATATCCCGCATGAATCACCAAAGACATCGTCTCAAGCCACGGGTTTTGTGTCCATTCTATTTCCACAAACCCGGTTTGTGGAAATAGAATGGAAACAAAACCCGTGGCTTGAGACATCATGCACCAAATATTGTTTAAATGTGAATATTTTAATGCTGAGTAAAACATTTTTTTTTGGGGGGGGGGGGGGGTTATTGTTTGAAAAGCCATTTTTTCTTTAACTTTTAAGATTTAATTTTCCATCGGTGATGTTTGAACCCCCTCCCTTCTCCCCTCTAGAATCGTACACAAATTACCATTAGAGCTTCCCCACTTCCAGTGTGGACCTCTTTCCACTTTAGCTCCTGGAAAAATTCCTCTGCATTTTACGCAGCTGCTAGTTTTCCTTTTCCCGACTTTAACTCTGTAGTACGGGAATAAATTTTAATAATTATTATTGTTCATACATGCTGTATGTGTTCAAATGACATCAGTGTTGTGTTTTACTATAAATCCACGCCTCTTCATCCTTGCAATGCCAGATGTTCGCACACCACCTGCACACAATCATGCGTCTAAATGGACTCGAACTTCCAACATTGTGAGGATGACGATTAACTTACATTGACGAATTGGGGTGAGTGACCCTTCCAAATGCATGTTCTGTGTTGTGTTTCCTGGACATGTAGCAGGTGGAACACATGTTTACTTCCCGACACTGCAAACACACCCACCTCATCCCTGCAATCTCTGATTCTTTGCATCCTGTGCAGCTTATGTCTTTGTGGCTCACACCTGTTACATTAATAATAGTTAAGGAAGTGTTAATAGGGATGTTGAATTTTAATAAAAGTATTGCAAGTCTTTTTTATTATTATTATTGATACAGCTGTGGTGTACTATAAATATAGTAGCTTGTTTAAACCTTTTTTTTTACCAACCCTACCCTAAATTAATAAAAAGAATATATTATTCTAAAAAATTAATACATTTATGTAGATTTCGCAAAATATGTTTATTTTAATTTCTAATTATGTACGCATATTGAGAAAATATTAAATCAACATGAAAGTAGTACAACATAAAATAAGTTATTAAGCATTATGTCGATCGGTGTCATGAATTGATTGTACAGTGCCTTTAATTGGGACTTAGAGAAGAAAATGAAAAGATCAGTACATGCATTCTCAACGCTCGTTAGATACCGGTATCTCGAAACACTACTTCACACAAAAGAAGTGAAAGGGGGAAATGTCGTGCACATGTATAACGACTACTGTGCTTTTTAATATTGGTGTAAACGTGAATATAGCTACAATAGTCTACTTTATATGTTATATGGAAGTTGATTCTCCGTTTTCTACGCGGGGAACTTTTTTCTATGTTTAAAGTAATCAAGATCGAACCAAATAAAAGTGTTGAATAAAATTAATTTACGCAACTAGCAATGAAATGTTTAATTGATTATAGTACACGTATTCACCTTTCAGAATTTTTTTTTATAATAAATAAATAATCATTTTAACAGGTAAAATTTTTTATTCGTGGCCATATTTTTTATTGCGACACATGTCAAATTGTAGAATTTCTCTTCTGAAAAACCGATAAATAGCTGATTTCTGCAATGAATAATCCAAAGAATTGTCAAAGGATCTGTCCCCTGAACCCCTGCTAAGACCCCGGCCTCCGAGATCTCCACCCTTGCTCGAATTACGTGCTTCTTGCTTTGACCCACAACCTCTGTTATATTACCTCACCCACCGACGTTGAAATTCAAGCTACACCACTGCACAGACTTGCCTGTGGGTGCATTATCCAGGATCTTTAAACAGTGGTTTCCCTCTGGACATGGGTAGACGGCTACTCTACCATCATCCCAAAATACAGTGACTGTGTCCTCATTATAATTCACCTAAGCAAAAGAAACGAAAGCAAAAACAAAATATAATGCATCATCCTTTGCTTTTTATACATATCACACATGATGCTGGTGTGTTGCCCTTTTAAAGTTAATAAGTTAACTTCAATTTGGTTAGGGTGGTTATACCTCAGTTATTGTTCCTACAAGGCTATCCCCTCCTTTACTGTTCGATATCTGCACTACACGAATTCCTCGCAAACTCCACATTGGCAACTGAACAAAAAAATAAACAATAAGATTTTTTCTCAAGAGAGAGAGAGAGAGAGAGAGAGAGAGAGAGAGAATTATTAAATCGAAAGTAGAAAATGTATCGTGCCTCGTTAATCAAAATAACCATCCGTTACATAATAATAACAAAAAAGATATGTGATGTATTTTTTCAAATGACATATGAAAATTTCTATACCTGTCAGTAAATATTTCTATCCACCTGCAACATGTAAATCTTCTCGGAAGTCGATACAATATGAAAAGGTTAGGTGTATTTTAAATAAAGAAATGAAGTTATTTTTATAAGGGTTACCTCTCTTTTCATAGTACGCACGTATCATCGTGTGAAAAAAAGGGGGGGGGGGGTTACAGATTTACCAGGATCCGAAAAAAAAAAACCTTAAGTAACTTACTTATTAAGGTACTCCTAAAATCCTATTTTACATTGGGAAGGGAGGTGGTGCCCAATATCTAATTCGTTTTTAGTCGGGATAAAAACTTTCTCTATATTGTTTTCGCAATATCCGAAAAATATGGGGGTAGTTCGTTAAAAATTTACATTCTTATATGCGTTTACAAAAAATGTAGATTTTCTATAAATAGTGGAGGGGGAGGGCAAGCCCTCTCCTTCTCCCCCGTTGCTACGTGCCTGCGGACGTAAGTTGAAAACTAGTCATCTATTTTTCTTAATATTCAATTTTTCGATATGAATGTCTATTTCAATGTTGTTTTGAAACAATAATAGAAAATTTTCTTGTAACGCTGTATATTTCTTGAAACGTTTTCTGCTTTAATACATGTATCTTTCCATATATTTTATATGCCAACAGGCAATTGAATTAAATTCAAGTGATATTCGTACTAAAGAAAATGGTCTATGCTTCTATGCGTGTTTTTCAACAATGAACTAAAACTTAAGCTTAAAACTATGTCCATACTTTCCTGTTTAATTTAAATACATGTAATAGCATACATCAAATTTCAAGAAAAAATAAGAAGTATTAATCCTTTAAATTGTTACATCTATAAACGGTCAAATTACTTGTAAATTACTAAGGGCAGGTCACTCTTAACTGCTCAGCATTACCAAAGAATTAGAACTCTTCAGTGGGCAGTGTAGTGACTAGTGAGGGCCCACTTTCCAAATTTGGTAAAAATTAACACCCTTTTAAAAAACCTTTTTGAAGTAATTTTAAAAGAATTTTAAGGCATGTCTTAGTCTTTCATGCTCATAGCTAAGAGGTAAAAAAACTACATTTTTTTTTTCAATTACAACTTGGTTATTTTTTTTTATCTGTTTATCAAACAAAAATCATCATTTTTTTAAAGAACAAATACATATCACTTTTTAAAATATGTTTATAATTCATATTTAAACATAGTGTAGTATCTAATACATATATAAAAAGCATTTGTGTTTGACCCAGTTTATCGCTCTTGTATTCCTAGTTGTTGGACACCTGCTGCCACAATGTCATTGTGAATCTCGTTGGCTTCACTCTTTGTCAGATTTCTTTCCATGTGACGATAGGTTATATGATAGGCCTTACTTTTCCGTTTTGTTTTAGGATGGACAAAGTCATCAAACAGTTCTACATTTTCCACAATGTCACCACCGATATTCCGCACAATGTCATAAAAATCGTTTTCAGAGAAGTCATCAGGCACCCAAAACGACACGTCATTGATAACAGGAGACTGCTTACTGAAGGGCTAAAATTAAAGGTCATTATAATTAATTAAACTATATCTCATATGATAACATACCAATACACAGACAATAAAACCTCGATTTCTAATCAAACTTTTATATTTAAAACAAACTTTATTTTCAACAATGCAATTAAATGAATTCTTTTGGCATGGAATCTACCTTGTAGGTGATCTTTGTGTTCGGGTCCTCTACATTAAATTGATCAAGAAATCTGGAATCTTCACTCCAGAAAAGTCTGATATCTGGAATACTATAAAGCCTCATGGCTAGTCTTTCCAGGCCCAGTCCAAAGGCCCAGCCCACTCGACTATCAGCTCCAGCTGTATTAAAGAAAATAAATTTGGTCATCTTTGACAGAATGTTTATCATCTGTTTAACAGAAAACAATCTGCATATACAGTGCTTGGATGGATGTATATCACTGCAAGTAAGCAAATTTTCCAAAATTTTTTTTTTTCATTATATAGAACTAAAGTAGATCTGATGGCATAAAAATATCACATTTCTAATAAACAAATATTAATTAGCTAAGATGTATTATCAATAAATAAATTTACCTGATGAGAGAATTTCTTGTTCTACAATTCCACACCCTAACACTTCCAACCATTCTCCTTGGTACTTGATCTCTAACTCCCAGGACGGGTGAGTGAACGGGAAGTAGGCATCGACCCACTGCATCTCCACATCTACAAGGAGAGTGACATTTTCAATTATCAGCTGTTTCATTACATAATTAACATGTTCGATTCATTTCTGGGCACTGCAATTTTCATAAATATAGTAAAACCTACTTAGTCAAATTACACAGTTAACATACATGTATGACATATCTTTTATGTTTTTGACTTATTTAAGGTAACAGTATTACTGGTACATGTACTTGCATAGCAATAGACAAAATGTGAGATATATTCTACCCGGGTACATGTGTTACAGAGGGGCATATTATAATACATGGGGCAATTCAGACACTTGCTTTTGTAATAAAATTTCACACATATATTGGAAGACATTAATTTTAATTTAGAGTAAGAGATTATTCATTTGATAGAAAAATAAATCAATGGAAAAATTAATATAATTCAAAAATTAATTGTCATACTTTCAAGTTGTAAAAAAATATTTGAAATATACATGTACATGTAAATCCATGAAATGTAGAATGCATAAAATCTTAAATAGTGAAGAAATTATTACTGTGCATTAAAAGATTTATTCATTATATCCTTTTTCAGATACACTCTGACATTACAAGGTTATACATTCACTTTATTCAAGAACCCCTCATAGCTTTTTTGATCAGATGCAAACGGAATAGCATCAACAAGAACATTTCATGTAAACATGTGCATCTTAGGAGTCTTCGATTATTAATACATGCATCTATGCTCTTATCAAATTTCTGAATTTTAGTATATGTACCATCTCCAAACAGATTGTTGGCTAGATTCCTCAATGTATTCTTCAGATTCTCTTCTAAGCATAGAGATGTCTCAACAGTGTGCCTTTCTTGCTTTGTAGCATCTCTTGATCCATTTTCAAAAAATGTCACCCTTGAAGTATCTCCTAAATGACTGAAAAGCTATAATGATAAATATTATGTAGTAATTTCATACATGGCTGGTCTGTAATATAAATTTCAATAAAATATGCTAAAATAATCATTTTGTTTGTGCATACATTTCAAAGGAAAGAGGTAATTGGCATGAACAAAAATGTACAAATATATCTTTATTAATTGCTGATAAACATCCTATTATCAATGCATCCACATTCGACCATTAGATAAAATTCATTAGCATACTTATGTATACCTACTTCTTGTTTGGAAAAAAGCCGGACTCCCTCCATCTGGTGAAACACAGGATAGTGACTGGCATCAACAGTGTCTCTGCGATACACATCACCCAGAACGAGAAAGGCGTCCAGTCCCTGTTTAATTAGGTCACTCTGATGAGCTGAAGTGTGTGCCCTCAGCATGTATTCAGAATTCAGGTAGTAGCTTTCTGATAAAGCTCTGCTGGGGTGATCGGAGGGGACCAGTAAACTGTCAAAATTCTGTGTCAAGGTCACTACTGGACTTATTCGATCAAATTTGCTAAACATCGGCGCTCGCCAGTTATTCCTGTAGTTGTTGTTGAAATAATTTTCTATTCTCCGAGTTATCAAATTCAGAGGATGGTTATGTTTACAGTGCAAGTTTTTCCCCACCTTTTCCAAAATCTTTGGAGTAACATTTGTTGTTTGATCAGTGTTATATGAGTTGCCTAATACAGTCAATGTTTTCACATCACAGCTGGTTTTAACAGAATATTTCCTGGTTAATGAAATAGAAAGACTCATAGAAGACTGTCTTTCACATACATATATGTGATATCCATTTATTTTAGCGAAGTGTTGTATCCTCTTCCACATCATTTTCTCTTCACAAGAAAACTGAAAAAAAAACCCATATGCATTTGTTAACTTGACGGGCATAATCCAGCAACACATGATATTGTAACTGGCAACAGAAGCACTCATCTTTGGAATCATTAATACTGTCTACTGAATCATTCATTATCTATACATACATGTACCGGTAGTGCATCGATCCTTCACGATCATCAATATTTTAATGAGAGTAAAGGGGTTTAAATCTGTTATAATTAATGCAGTTAATATTTCATGAAAGGGGTCCTGCACTTGATTCTCAGAATGGTTTCTTCATCCTTTCCTATATATCAACTTGCATGCTGCAGGAAAACTTATATTATTTTAGCTCTGATTTACATCAGTACATCTGTTGTATATCTTTAACAACATAGACTATTTAATGGACAGTTAAGATTGATTTTGTTACTATTTCAGCTGAATTTCATACATCTGTTCCAGATACAGTAATTAGTTTAAGTTTTAACCACATATATATATCTTTAAAAAAGTAAGTTAACATTCTATTTTACTGCTGTAAACAGTTTTACTAAAACTTTTAGCAGGTTAAATCAACAACATTCTAATCTTTTGCATATGAACTATTACAATGTGCTTATTTACAATGAATTCTTACAACGTCAACACAGATTTATTATTGATTCGCTTATTAACATGATGAATGATGACATTGTTGTGCAAATTTCGAATTTTCTCAACTTGTAAAACATGTCCGATTAAATATAATTTTAAAAAAAAACAGGATTATGGCACAGTCCATTCGTTATTTTGTTTATGTATGGTACCAAAATGTTTGTAAAAACTTACGTTATACAATTTGCATTGATTTGTACACTGTTTTGGAGATTTTTTCTTGAAAATATTAGAATGCACAAACTTCAAAGGGCGCAGCCATATTTGCTGGAAATGAGAATGTTACTGGCCACTAATTATTTTACGACATTGTCAAGTCTAAAAAGAGTCTAAATGTGAAATGTTTAAGGTACTGCACAGTAGTGTTTCATGTTAAACGAACATCAAAATCGTTGCACGAATTAAATATTGGTTTTATAAATCTAGGTATATTTTTGTTTACATAAATCAGTTTCTAAAGGTCAAAGGTCACATCATCATCATGGCAAGCCACAGAAAAATAATCCAACTTTACAAGAATTTATTGCGTGAAGGCAAGAAGTTTAATTCATACAATTACAGGTATGAAAACTAATATTCTATTTATACTGTCGTTTTAGTTCTATACGTTTTCGTATTTAGATTCAGGGACTACGACGTCAAATGCAAACCGAAACGTACTTATCATGCTGATTGTCGAATTTCCTCTGTCTTTATTATCTTTTCTAGTGAAACAAAAAATGTGTATTTGCCACAATGAATGACATCCTTTCATTTTTTAAAATTGTCAAATCAAAGAAGAATGTTTATATGTATTAATAACCTAAAGTGTGAACAAATGTATGGGGATGATAGAGTGATGTAATCGTTGCATGGCGATCTAAATGCTCTGTTTTCTGAGTAAGAACCGAGTTAGGAGTTACAATGATACATTATATCAATTTTTTCTTAATTTTTGACCACCCTTTACTATAAAATACACATTTTACATTGTGTATTTTATAGTATAGGAGTGTTTAAAAGGTAGGGAAGCAAAAGTTTGTAACAAGCCCCTGTGATCTGCCCCCAAAATATTATGTTGCTACTGATCTTCTTACATAGTCTCAATGATCTCCTTCATATATTTCTGTCCATAAAGTGGAAAGGTCTCTCCATCTGCTTCTTTCATTCTCAATTCTGGTAATGTTGAATCAGTCATACATGTATCCTTTTCCCTCATCTCTGTTTTGATGGCCTCCTCCAAATGCCCTTTCATCTTCAAAGCTTCCCCTTTCCAGGTAGAGTCCATTTCATAGCTCTTCTTGTAATGCTCTCTATATCTCATCAATGCACATGGTCCATGTTGCAACTGATCAAAGATATAATTTAACAGATTGGTCCCATTAAATATTGCAATGTATTTCCTCACATATTGAGAATGAACATGTAGTTATCAATGACACATATCATTCATTGGGCTTCTGATCAAACATTTTTTTTTAACACTTTGAACCAGGAACATATTTCTGATCAGTAGAGTCATTTGTGTATTCTGTATGATTATGATTATGATTGTGTTTCTTGAAAGTTTTAAATTATTGCACTGGATTGTACAAAACAACAGATGACTCTATCTAACATCAAAATCAATTAACACTATACAATTTAAATATAAATATATTATACAATATTTGAACAGAATATACATTTATCAGGTAAAATTAAAGTTTGGTAAGTGTAGGGAATTTTTACCAGCTGAATATACATTCCTACATGTAGTATTTTAAACCCGACATTGATGCTGTTGTACATGCATATGCAAATACATTACATAATGGTGAAATATTTACCAGTATTTGTATTGTAAGTTACATGTATATATGTACAATAAAACAGATCTATAGACAACTGCCAAGGGTGACCAATTTATAATACAGTGTAAACATAATTCATTATCATGGTTATTGCTGATCAGTTTAAGATAGGTTTTAAGACTGGAACAAAACTAAAGGCAGGTCAGCATTGTCAGAAACCCTATTAGGCCCAGTTCATTCTCTGTATGGTTCATTTTTCTCTCTATCATGGTATTAATTAAGAGAGGAACAACGCAAAATCAAGCATGGGTTCCCAATGATGATGATCGGTCAGCTACCCTGCTTTACTTCTTCATTCCTACATACGGGTACATAAAATTCTAATTACCGTAAGACTTCTGGACTATCTGTTATTTTTATTAACCAGGGAATATGCTGTAAGGAGAACTAGAGATGCCTTTAAAGAGCACAAAAATGAGCAAGATCCTAAAAAAATTGCCTCCCTGTTGAAGTCAGCTGAAGAAAACTTGGACATAGTCAGACGCCAGGTTGTATATTTTTTACTCTCAATATTTTTTTAGAAACGGCCATCTCAACAGAATAAGAACGAGATGATTTCTGTACTTGAGGGTTTGTTCCTGGATCTTTTAGGAAACCTGGGGTGTATTTGTATGGTACCTTCAGAACTGCTCCAGGATATCTCCAGCATCTACTTGCTATTAAGAAAGTAGACAATGGAGATCTACCGGAGATCTCTGTACGGCAAACGAGTAAATAAGGATTACTCTTGCAGTTCTCCGAGCGACCAAACGAATACACCCTTAGTAACCTTTGTGTTTTCAGTTTATAATAGCATTTAACATTGTGTTTTAGGTTTTGGTAGGGGAGATGTATGGTGATGGAAAGCTTATCATTGAATCAACTACCAAGAATGCCACATGACAGACCCCAAGAAGAATCTTATCACTAAATATGACGGAATGTGTGTCTTCTGTTTTATTGTGAAAACAAAAATAGATGTAAAGGTCCATTAATTTGACCCCAATCAACTTCTTGAGATCATTATTTGTTATATGATATGAAATCATGTGTTCATAAAGCAATTAAAACTCAGAAAACTCATGAATACATCTTTTTGTGTTAGAGTCAATCAAAATAATGTATACATGTATTGGTTTTGAGTACTGAGAACATAATAATTTTCCTTCCATTTACCCCCCCCCCCACCCCGAAAAATTTTAAAATAAGACAAAAGACAAATTGGATTACTAGTATGTTTGGTATCATATATCGAATGTATATATTTTAAAATCATGCGCTATATATTTAAAAAATAAGGATGGGTGATATTGAAGAGCTTATCAGACTTTAGAGAAAAGGAGTGGGGACTATTATGTGCTCAGATTATGATGTAAATTACCTTGCATATAATATGAAAAACAAATCTGGATTTCCCCCCAAAAATAATACACTTTACATTTCCTCTTAATGACAGACTTTATACAATAATCAAAATAAACTTTTCATTTTGCTTTGACCAGTCGATTTTTATATTTCTTCACATATTATTGTGCATGAAAACATTATAAACCCATGTAAGGAGTTCCCTGTGTATTAGTACCCTGTGTTTAGTATGTTAAGTATCAATTGAATGAATATGATTGTAGATGATTTGAAAAACATAGCTTTATAAACATATAAGTCTAACCGGTTGAAGAATAATCAAACTGTTTATAATCATGAGTTTTTTACATGCCTGGATTTGTGTTTTCTTGTTCGAGTTTTTAAAAACATTCAAATAAAGGAAAAATAAACAATTCATAGTGAGTGTATTTCAGAGAGTTTGTCTTTGTTTTATGTAATAATTGATACGTGATATCAATTTGATTTAAATTGGTAATGTCACATATTAAACTATTCTAATAAGTGATGTCACAAAATATACATGTATATCGAGTACATGTATTAGAAAAGGAGAAATATCACCAACTTGAGTAGGTGATATCAGCGCCCGGTTATTTAACACCGTGATAAGGATAATGAGTAATGACGTCATTAATCAAGTGATGTTTACGTGATGTCACCTTTTTTCGAATTATTTGTCTCTACTTAAAGTGATGGCTATAAATTTGAAAAAAAAAAATTAAAAAATACAAAACTGTGACTTCATATGTACATATCATCTTTACTCGGCTGAATTTCTTAATAACAATTGCTAATAGTTATATTACAGTGTACGTTAACTTTAAAAAAAAAATCTTTATCCACATTTCATGGTAAAACTCTCTTTTATACTGGATTAATTGATAGCTATAAAGGGAAAACAAAAAGGAAATAATTGTTGTTTCATTTTTGAGCTATACATGTTAATTAATGTCATATTGATATATATTATATAGTACTATATAATATTAATCTCATTGAGAAGAAGACTTCTGTATAAAGATATAGAAAAATATTCAAATTGTAAAGATAAATAATTTGGAGTTTTGTCTTCACTAATTTAAAAACTAGTTTATGGTTAAAAATATGTCATCTAAAAATAAAATATTAAGGTAGTTCTGATGGTTAATTTGTTGACCCCCCTCCTTTTAAAATATAGTTTTAGTTAGTTAAATGTTGTAATCTTGGACAGTTGAAAAAATTGCAATGTGTTGGGAACATTCCAAAAGCTTTAATATCAATATTCAAAAATACTAGTACTGGCTATTGATTATGAAATATAAACTATAGTACATATATTTTTAAATAACAAAGAAATCATTTCAGTAAATTGAAAGATTGAAACGTCATATATTGGTAACGCCAAACATTATGGTTACATTGATGTCTGTGCGACGTCTTTTAATTAAGGAACGGTACTTTCACCCGCAACTGGAGCATATGCATTTTCTTTAAGGAGACTGACTGGATAGTCAACAAAGTAACCATCAGATCTACATGAAGCCTTTAAATATATTTTTGGCCATAAACTATTATTAAGTTAAGAAAAAATCCAAATATTTTAGCCATTTTGAACATTCTCCTTTATCTTCATACAGAGTTCCTCATTTAAAGGAGACAAATATAGCATAACAATGGCCATCCAGTCCTCTTAAATAGAGACTTAGTGGTTGATAAGTACTAGGTATGATAAATACCCGAAGTGACGATATCATTATCATTCATCACATTTTTACATCAACATTAGCTGATATCAATAATACTGTGGTATCTTCTAAAAAGCTACCAAAATGGGATTCGCATTGTTAACGATTGACATCTCCTGAATAAGAAATTTAGCTTATAGCATACCAGTTCCGTCTGATATAATCTATATATGCAGTGCAATGGAATGTACTGTAGTTTGAAAAAAAGAAATTAAAACACACAATTACCTATAAACATTTCCCCGATGAGATATTTGTTGTTTACGTGTACACGCGCTTTTAACTTTGCTTCTGACCTAAATATATATTTTCTTTAACCTTACAATTTTGAAAGATTTAGGCCATCAAATAATGCATGAATTTTGCATATTTTAGCACAACAACATTTCTATAAAAATCCTGTCTTTTATAAGAAGTATTTTATTAAAATAATCAACAATAAAAGAAACAAATAAATTAGAAGAAATGTACCGAAAACACGGTTATCTTTGTTTCTGGTTGTGCATCAGTTCACGTGTGCCCTTTTGAAAACATTTCACACTATTATGTCGATCTTATGGAAATTATAATGATGAAAATAACATTAGGAATACATGCATACATCTATTTTGCATTTTCTAATACCACATTTAATGCATGTAAATTGAATGCTTGATATGAAATTTCAGAGTTTAAAACACCAAAACAAAATAAAAACAACGCGTTCCGTTCCGATATCTAGGCCACGAAAATAAGTAATTTGGGTATGTACACGAGAACTTTCGAGACTGCACCATGCACTGATAAATAAATTTGGTGATAAATAAATTCAACCAAATAACCCAAAAAAGTATTCCCTAAAAACATAAGTCATATGGAAATGTACGCAGTATTTATATAGATGCGCAAATATTGCATTGATGAACTCCAAGTGGGTAGATAAACTGTTGCACATTCTACTTGCAGAACACCTAAGTATAATTCAGGAAGGTAAGCGAAGGAGTTTGTCAAATCTGCTATTTATATAAGATACATTTACTAACTTCAGTCGCACGTACATATTTTAACATTATATCTTGCAAATGTCCTATTTTTTAAGATGGAAAATTCCAGTAACCTTTATGCACCGATTGTTTACCAGAATTCATCAAACAATCTGAAATAAAACAAAATCAAACCCAACAAGTCTTAGAGTGAATAAAGACAATGGTTAAAGGAAAATTTTGAACACTAAATGTAAATTTTGAAGAAAAAAAATGTAAATTCTGAAGCCATGTTGCAAGAAATTTGAATGCGAAAGGACGCCATCTTGTTTTGTGGGTTTTTGTTTTTGTTTTTTGTTTTGGTAATTATTACAAAGGAAAGACCATTTTTACTTCAAAAGACACTTACGAATAAGTATTATTTTTATTCTTGGACATAAATTATTAACAAAGATCGATGTATTCTAATTGTATATACAATATTGTTACATATATATGCGTATAAACAAAGCAATACATTGGCCAGTAGTTCGGTATGTTCTCATTGTAATAAGATGATCACACATTATTTTGTCAAGTGTTTGGTTGAATTATTATGTGTTACTCTCCAAATAAATGAACAAACAAATCCATATTGAAAACTTATAAACTGAAAATATTATTGTTGAGAAAAACCTACTTCTAAAGTTTGAGTAAAAAAAAAAAAAGAAGACATCTGGTGTACTGGTGCTCATGGGTACATTTCTATCCTTTGCGATGGGGTTTTGTTAACTAATTCAGTAGACGTGATAGGTCTTAATTCCGACTTTCATTCAGTCGTTTATTTTATCAATAATGTTGTGCGTTGCTTTAAACCAAGTCTAGGCCATATCTTTTGATAGTATTTACAGTTTTGCACATGGGAAAGCACTGATATCTTTTAAACAGTTATATAAACATAAACCATATATAACATTGTATTTAGTTTGTATAATGTAAGCAATGTATATTGACATTATTCATACAATATATATGAAATAATCAAACTCAAATAAGCTTAGCACCAGGCCGTTTTGAAATGTATAAACTAAGTCAAAAAATCCCATCAACTATTTTGCAAATTTACTTCACCTGGTACATGTATATATACTGGGTAGAAGACATCAAGTCAGTTACAAGTGTTTACATATATAATTGTCCTGTGTTAGAATGAATAATACTGCAGGAAACTAACGAAGGTTACATAATAAACAAGAAACATGTTTTACACAGTTGAATCAGAAAAGTCTCTTTTTCATCCTACATAAATCCTTGGTTCTACTTCCTTCACAGAGAGTGCAATACTAGAAAATAAAATCGTCCCGTTTTCCAGGAGAATTATGCAATTGTACCCAGGAAATACGTTATGCAACAGGGAATTTCGACTCTTTTTAAAAATTCCAAAGAAAAAATAACTCTATTGGCTGCATGGGTAAAATATTTTTATGATTGGTGATCATATCCATGATTATTACACATATGTTCATCTATATGTTTCTAAAATTGTATGAAAGGATTTTAAATGAACAATATATACTAGAATAATAGTGATAAAATGCACGTCTTTTCGTGTATATGAACTACTCATCTGATACATAGTAAATCAGTGTATATCAGTTTTATCCTTTTCTATCCCCAACTTCCTGTCGGGCAATCATGTACGGCTTTTCAGAAAGCGGACATAAAATTTATGTGCACACTTTAAACAATCATAAAATATCTGCAGCGAGAACTTGTTTCTAAGGATTGGTGTGAATATGAAAAAAGAAGTCATGATTTATGCCGACAACAAAATCTTTTTTCTATGAATTTATACCTCGTACACATTACGTAATAATTCCACACCTTTGAGGCACTGATATAAAATACAGACACTGCGTTGAAATGGGTGAGTTAATTTATATTATTTCGTATAAAATTTATAAATTTTAGACCTAATAAGTTATAAAATTGATATAAGTCAATGTGATGCTATCATTTACTAGTATTCTGGTAATGATATACCAGGAATTGCCTTAGTAAGTACCTTAAAACGATAACAATGACGACATGACTTGAGATACGTAAAAATATTTGACAGATCCGTCACTACATTTCTTTAGGGAAGTTTATACACACATTTCATCGCGGAAAAAGATCCTTAGTGGTTAGATAAGTCTATGGAGAACAAAACCGGTAATATTTGTATGATATAATACATGTCTAAGTAAGGAAAAGTTACTTCAGAAGAGCAAATACCCTCGGCACCCCCCCCCCCTCCTATTGTGAATATGGTTAAAATACTCAATGCATGGAGACCTTGAAATCGGTTGTTTAAAGTTAAGTAAGTATAGGTATATACGTAAAATATAATCAAAGAAAAATTAGGGTATGAATCCATACAAATTGGTAAAAGTTTAGTATTGTATGTTTTGTATTTATATTCGCTTCCCGTTTTTTTTTTGGGGGGGGGGGGGTTTGGTTGTTGTGGGTGTGTATTTAGGGAGGGGGTGTATATTGCTTTTTAATTCGTATAGCAGACTAATGTAGATACAACTAGAATATTTAGATCATTAAATAAGAAGAGAGATGTTTGTGCATCATACTATTATATATCGTAATGGTTATAATTCAATAAAACGAAAAGGATTAGATGGCGTTTAGATGTTCTATCTTGAATAAACATCGAAAGTGAAAATAATATTCATTGATTTTACAATCCCACAATGATATGGATTCAGTAACACAACTATACTACGTTACAGCACCGCAATGTATTTACTACGCAAACGTAACGTACTTATAAGTCATCTCTACTCTCAGAACATTTTTTCCATGAAACATACAAATATTATATACACAAAAAGATGGTTCCTGTTTCACATGCTATAGTTAACCAAATATATATAATTTATTACACAATGCTACAAAATATTCATCGAAATAATACATGTATATATGCCGCTCTCAACAAACACTTACCATAATGTCTGATAGTAAGTTCATTTCAATCATTAAACACACAAAATTATCACACTTTCGAACAATGTCTTAGTAAAGATAATCCGGGAAAAACTATCACTAGAAAAAAAATTGAGTAGTTCCAGCACAAACCTTCTTGGAAAATGAATCAAAGAATTTGACGCAGTATTTTTTACTCTCTTTTTTACGTTGTAAATAAATATCGAAAATTGCGCCTCTCTTTTCATTGATGGGTTTGACCACGTGATTTAGAATGGTAACAAACAACATCAATTCCGCACTTCTTTTTTGTAAAAGGGGAAACCTTTCCTTGAGCTCTATTCATTTTTGTCTGTTTTGTTGTTGGCCTTTCCTAATCGATCCCCTCTTGCATCATTAAATTGATGTAGTATGTATTGCATTATTTTCCAAAAGGATTTGTACAAGTTTCAATCTTATGTGCAAAATTCGGTGTCTGAATGCCATTCTTGCTCATTTTTTGATACTTAACATACCCAATGTGAGTGGATGTATTATAACTTTTGTATTCTTAGACTCAAAATGATGTCAAGGATACGTCCTTTTTTGTCGCTTAAATTCTTTCAATGAAAATTGCCAATCTTAGTTTAAAATTGTTCCTCTACCATGGGCTACATATCGTTTGGTAGAGAAGCGGTTATAAAAGTCTATTAATTTCAATTAGATTGGGAATGTATATATCGGTATGAAGCGGCCATCCTCATTTTCTCTTGGTCAGTTTTTTTTCGACTCTTTCTCTAATGCTGTTTGTTCTTATTTGAGTAGTATTGAATTGTCCGTCTCTATTTTATTTTAATTATGCCTGTTGTTTTTTCCCCCCCATTTTACTATTGGTGTCTCTCTATACCTCATGTGCCGATTCAAAGTGCTTTGTTCTGCACCGTGATTTCAGCCTGCATTGGTCGTCACCCAAAGGCATGACCCATATTCGGATTCGAGGTACCCAGTCAGTTCTCCTTCCTGAGTTGAACCAATGGTAAAAAGATTTTTATTGTCTGTTCTGCCAAGTGGGGAACTTATCTGATCCGCTTGTGATTTTTGGTTTGAGTGTACGAATCCTTTGGTACCTCTGGTACTGAGTAACTCCTGTATATTGTACATAGAATAAGATGCAGTGGGGTTCGAAGCGAACATTTTCTCATTGCTTGAAATCAGAAAGTCATTTTTTCCAAATTAACGTGAAATTTATTCTTGGAAGTAACTTTGTGAAATCGAACCTTTTACTACCAATTACAAGAATTTTATTTTACGAAGAATCGTTATTTCTTTACATAATTCAAGGCGGACGAGTTAAAAAAAAATCAGTACTCTCTACAGCAAGAATGCTTAAATATCAGTTTTCCGGTATGTAGAAAAACAATAACATATTTCATAGGATACATGTATGCCCAAAAATTACAATGTCGTAATGAAGTTAATGATTCTTGACACCAATACGACATCGAGTTTCGGACTAATAAACCTTCAGACCAGTGGGCCTTCGGACTAATGAAATTCGGACTAGTGGGTCTTCGAACTAATGAACCTTCGGACTAGTGGACCTTCGGTTTAATAAACCTTCGGGCTACTGGGCAGACCCGAAATTGAATATCTTTTGTTACATTTTATTCATGAATTTCATCTGTATCTGAAGATTTTGTAGTTTTAATAATTTCCCGAGAGATCATTTTGTATAGTGAGGTATATTGAAAAATCAAAATTTATGATTATATTTTTGGTGATAACAATAACTGTTAGTTCGTGACATCAAGCGAAAATATCATTATTTTGTGTGTGCTTGTCGCTTGTCTGTGTTTGTGGAAGGGGGTCGGGGGGGGGGGGGTAATTGTTTGGGTGATGGCCGGTTGCCTTTATTTTAAAACCAATTAATGCGAAACAACATACGCATGTGTAAAATCGGAGGGACCAATCAAAATGATAATATACATGTGTATAAACACCGTAACAAATATTAGTATTCTACTATGATTGTAAACCTTGAAATATTGCAAGTAAAAATAACCCAAAATATCTCTCACGACCTTGACCCTTATTACATCCCTGTTTTTCCTATCTGCACAACCAGACAGCAAAGACGCAATTATGTGTTGTTAAACGTGACCCACACGAGAGAAAATATTTCTTTAATGTTTTATTTACATGTATTCTTTTTAAAATGACGTACTGTGGCAATCGGGTCTTGAGTAAAAGCTAATGTATAACAACGAACGAAAATGACCATAGTATGACGAGATCATGTATATTTGATAAGCATGTAATCAAATACTCATCATTAAAATGTTAGAATAAACAAAAGTATATCACTGAAAATTTTGTAGATAAAAAAAACTGGCGCGTTAGGTAACGTTATCTTTTTTTATAATTTATCTCAAGATTAATTCTCGTCTGAGACGCGTCTGAAAATTTTTACAATTTGAGAATGCTTTCTTTAAGTCACACGAACTTATATATTGGAATTCTATTTTAATAGTTCTGTACAAAATATATGTATATGAAAGCATTCCCAAGCATGCCCCCCCCCCCCAAAAAAAAAACAAAAAAAAAAACATTGTTTAATTAATCACCATGTAATTATAAATTTGTTCAAGATGTTCCAATCGTGTTTTTGACGTACTTTTAAATTTTGGTCAGTATTTGTATATGTATGCAAAAAAATGCGTCAACAATTCTTTTTGGGTTGTTGTAGATGGAATTTAACCGCGCTCTTATTGATTGTTTACGTTGTTGCGGCTTCAAAAATATGTCTACGTGTCTTTTCTCACGTATTATGAATGAATGTCTATTTTTAGCATTGACCCACATACTTGGCCTCGGAGTAGACAATTTTAGGAAAACATCGTAATATGTTATTTTAAAGTATTATTTAATCAATACACGTATATCAAGCGAAATGATCGCGAAAGCATTTGCAAGGTTCATCCACTAAGGACGCATTTTTAGGCATGGTTTGTTAAATGTTTGTCAATAAAGCTGAATGAATTTATATTTGATGCTGATTAATCTGATTAATTTCAAGCGTGAGCCAGAAAAAAACAACCCCAGTATTAAGTCAACTATATTCAGCAGCATGACGTTGAATTGTCTGTTAATACATACATACATTTGTTTGAAAAGTAGTCGAGATGTTATTTTCACAATAGTAATTGTATAAAATAATTCATTCAACAAATTTAAAGTTCCCACTTTTGAAAATGCAATACATGTAATAATACCTTTTCTTTACAGTTTTCACAGTTGTGATAATAATTTCTTTTTAAAATTAATTGATGATTATGATATACCAGTACGCAACCAATAAACTAAATTGTATGTTAATTAAAGCAATTTTTGGAATTATTGTTTGTTACAATTCAATTCCGTAAAGTTTTCACAAAGTGTCCAATTTTGTCGTCGACTCGTCGTTGGTAGACTGGGCTATCATTCATTAGATTCCGAGTGATACAGTCGATCAAAATGGATAATTTATGTCATGTATGGTTGAATATTTTTTCAAATCCTGCTTGTTACACTTTTTGCTCGTTATATTATGTGAAATTCATGTCATGTCAGCAAACCAACCACACACACAAAAAAAAAAACCTCCATAAAGTACCATGGCATTTAGTGAATCAAACTAAATGTCCGTTCGCGTCCACGTGTGTCTCCTTTTCAATAATAAAATGCTTTCTTGGTGATTCATGCGGAATATGAAGGTGGCGACATTGCGGGTTATGCATGCGCGGATCTAGAGGGGGGGGGGGGGTCCGGACCCCCCCCCCCCCTGGAAAATGAGAAGTTATTAAATGAACATAGTGAAATTATCGCAAATATGACTCGGACCCCCCTGGAAAACACCTATTATATGTTTTGGAAAGGCGTCGGAAGCGGAAATATTAAGAGTGATATATTGAAAAAAAAAATTGCAGTTATAGGCATATTTGCCCCCCCCCCCACCCCCCGGTTTAGGAATTTCATGAATAGGGGAAAAAAAATTTTTAAAAGGTACAATTATTTTTTTTCGAGTTATAGGTATACTACGTTACCCTTCCCCCCTTCCCCCCCCCCCCCCCCCCCCCCCGCGGATTGGGAATTTCATGATTTTGGGAAATTAGCTTTTAGGCTTTTTTTTTTTTTTTTGCTTGTCAACATTTCTGATGAATAGTGTAGAACAGTGTAGCCCCCCTACTTTCAAATCGGACTCCCCTGGAAAAATTTTCTGGATCCGCGCATGTTATGTATTTCTTTCTGCATTGATCGCTACCTTCATTACCGGCATGAATCATCAAAGAAATCATTTTATTGTTTATATTTAATTACATATTTCTTTTAACAAATTGATAAATTGATTGTAAAAAGAAAGTTAAATTATCCAAATTACTGTTAATGTACACCAGTACGTTAGATAAAACAAACAGCCAAATCGTTTTAGTCTGGCATCGTAATGATTATTTCGTGCAGTCCGTGATTTTTTTTTAAGTCGCTGTAGGTTTCGACCAATCGATAACCGGGGCGTGTAGATTTCAGTCCTGTTAGTTTCTATATGGCTATATTTAATTCTACCGAGTATGATTCCCTCTATTTCTTACGGAAACTTTAGTTAATTCATAGCTAGACTGATATCGACACACCCCGTTTATCGATTGGTCAAAACCTACAGCAACTGAAACTGACAGGACTGAAATCTACACGCCCTGTTTATCGATTGGTCGAAACCTACAGCGACAATAGAAACATCACGGACTGCACGAAATTATCATGATGATGTTAGACTCAAATTCCCATAGGAGACGATTTGGTTGTTTCTTTTATCTAGCGTACTGGTGTACATTAATAGTAATTTATGTATTTTTTCTGCAATGTCGCCACCTTTATATCCCACATGAATCACCAAAGAAAGCAATTTTATTGTTTAAATGAATTAGAAATAGAGGGAAACATACTCGGTAGATGTAAATATATCAAACTAAATGCACATAATGACAAGTTTCATGTGCATGTAATTCTGAATGTGATGTTTCTGTGAAAAAAGGTGCGTTTTAAAAGGAATATATAACCCCTAACTTGGAGCTACGAAGATAACAGGATTTTCTTAATATATATTCTATGTATTTTTATATTTCTGTAGACGGCAAAATCAGCAAATCATAGACGGCAACATGGCGACTTAGCCGGGTCTTTTCAGTTATATTTCTTTTTCTCCAATTTAATAACATACAAAAGTTTTGGTCCTCGACAGAACAAAACACTTCTTAGCCTAATGGGTTTGTTACTACAGTCCACATATTTCTGTAGACAGTCAGTAACATACTTTAAAATATAGTAAGTGTTTTATATTAATTTTTGTCGTTTGTACGTGTGCATTTAGTTTTCGGTGAGGTTGGGGATATACAGTTTGTACGCCCCTGTTCTTCGCTGTCATTTACATCTATCAGGAAAGTAGACATACTAGTAGTCGGAACGAACGCGTTTTTTTTATTTACAGCTTTATGAGTCATCAGATGCAACAACGGTGAAAAATATTACTTATTATACTTTCATGTTAACTACTGAAATCGGATTGGTTTAGACGCAGTTGATAATCCGTTCTATTACCCTCAGCGTTAGCAACACACTTGGCAACGGGTAACACTGTTACCTTCCCAAACAGGCACTATTTATATCATTAATGTTAACTAATGGTTATAAGTTAATTGAACAGTGAGTACGGTGAGTATTCGAGTTCGACTATCGCTCGGTCTACTAAAATTATCTTATTCGGTTATTCGTTATGAAGTTACATGTAATAACATTGGAGATTTTTCTCGGCATTTTTGGTTCATAAGAGTTATAGTCTGTTTTCGACACTTGTGTCTCTGATCGATATTTTCAGCTTTAATTAAGCAGATCATCTGATGGTCCGATCGATGATGTCCAAGAACTTTCTGATCAAATTATACACTTGAACAAAAGTACTTTTGAATAGATGTAATTGGGAAGTCAATTCTGTGCTGAATTTGATGGTTTATAATAAATAGTGTTTTTTTTTATAACTATCGATTCAATATTCATTATTGGATACGATGATTGTACAAAATTTGATAAAAACTAATGAATAATTATTCTAAGACTTTTTTTAATGAAATTTTTATTACCGTAGACTTTATATCTGTTGAGCTGAAACGGTCCAATAATCCAGGCTTATAAAATCACGTTTGAATATGCGGGGTTACAAGAAAATAAGGAATTAACGGATTGATAGATAACTTTTTTTTAATAAAGAATGGAAATAAAAAATGAAATACATTTAATAAGTGCAGATAATCATAAAGTATGATTATCAAATATTGTTCCTTTAAAGATTCTTCGTATGTGACAAGAGCATTATTCGAAAAGAACTCGATGAAAAATCAAGTAATATTGACATCCCTATTATTGTGGGGTTTTTTTTCTGAAGTATTCGACATATCAACACTGCTTTTGTTTGAAAAAAAAAATAATCATATTTTAGCACTACTGGCCTTCCATAACAAACAACATGCCCTTCTTTCAATGACAAATTTTGTAAATACCGGCTTTCCATACTCGATACAAAATTTCCCGAGGAGTCTCGAATAGTCTATATACAGAACGTAAACATAGTAGGAAGTTATTTATAACACCGGCTTCATGGACAATTTTTGTCAGACGGATAGTTTTGGGTGATTGTTTCACTTCTCTTAGGATGAAAATATTTTTTTATTGAGGACTTGAAGTGAAACCCCCTTAAACTGTAAGTGTATAAAACCTTATGAATCGTTGCGAAACATATTTATAAAAGTCATCGACCTATTGCAGCGTCTGGTTAAAATCGGTTCAAATCAAATTTACTCATGATTTTTGAATGAACACAGAGAAAATTTAATAAGACACTTGTTGTGTTTAGACTAAATATTAGATTGTCATTTGTTTTTTTTGCAGATCCTCACAAGACACATTGTTTGTGCAGTCTGAATAGTGGTACACTATCTAGATTATGCACGGCAACCTGACAGATCCAGAGGCATCCAAAGGGGCAATCTTCTTGCCAAGAAATCTCTCTTATACAGAATCCAGCTATCTTGATTGTTACAGCGTGAGTAGTAATTTTGTGTACAATCCACGAGTCGACAAACAATTATATTATGACAGAGAAATAGCAGCGACTAAATATTTATTGAGAAAAATTGTGAGTATTTCAGTGAGCATGGATGCTGAAACTGATATTGATTTTGTTCCGAGTGTCTGCAACGGTGTTGGTGAAATGAATATGAATCAAAAGTCGGATTTAGACGACGACAGTGCATTGTTTTTTGTGAATGAAATGGACGATTTGAATTCGCTGGAATCTTCAACAGGAAACCTGAATTTGAATGATGATGGTAACGATGAAGCGAATGGGATATTAAGTCCTATATCGAATGACCTTGCAGGGACATCTCAAGGATGCGAGGACTCTTTAGGGGAAGCTCTGGTAAAGGCTATGCAATCTAAAGAACGTTCAAACAGGTTGAAAAAATGTTCACCACCTCCGTTCGTGATCACGGAAGTCTCAGTAATGACCACACAGGATGTCAATGATGTTGATCCGGATTTGGACTGGGAGGATGATACAGAAAACTCGTTGAAAAAAGATCAGTCATTCGGATCTCAGAAATCGCTTGACAGTCGTGTGTATGAAGAAAGTGAATTTAATATTGACAGGTCAGAGTTGAGAAAATCATCATCATTGAAGGCAAAAAAGACCCCGCCGGGTACACCCAGCAGAAAAAAGATGGTCCGTTTTGCAGATGCCCTGGGTCTGGACCTGGAAGATGTGAGACACGTGCTCAACGCGGAAAACCCGCCAAAAATCCCAGCATCAGCAATGGCCGATTTGAAAGTTGGTATTGAATCGGATAGAAAAGAACTTGGCAAACGATTCCTGACCCCTTGTTTCCAACAACCAGGCGCTTCCGAAAACTTTTTACAGAAGGTTATTGCGCAAAAGGTTTGTCTAGAAAACGCAATCATTACTGACCTGACCATCACCGGGGTTGTGAGAGTGGCCAATATAGGATTTCACAAGGTAGTACGGGTAAGATATACATACAGTAAGTGGTCATCCTACCACGATATTATGGCTTCTTATGTGCAGAACTCCTGCGATGGACCCACTGACAGATTTTCGTTTAGCATCTGCGCACCAGCTGATTTTGGAGTGGGTTCGAAACTGGAATTTGCTCTGTCCTACACGGTGGGGGATGTTGTATACTGGGACAATAATGATGGAAATAATTACGGTTTTGAGTGCTTTGCGAAAACTACGCCGACAGAATCCAGGGATTCGTGGCTGCATTTTGTTTAATGATTACTTAAATTGGTGCTGTATTTTGCTATTGTAAATTTTTTGTTTTTTTTTTAAATAGAAAACTAGTTTAAGCAACATACCCCTTTCCAAATTCAAACACAAGCTTGAAAGTAACATTTCAGTGACATACACTACAGAGAGGGCTTTAAATAGATGCAAAACAAGCTATTCATCATCAGAATTATTTTTCTTTCTCCCGGTGTGTTTTTAATATATATAGATGCATAATATATCATGCTGCAAAGTATAACTTAGTAGTGTTGCATGTGATGCAGTTTTAATTGTACGTACTTTTTATCTTTAGCTTAGCTATCGCTTGTCTTTAAACAACCCGGCGTTTGTCATTTAGATAGCTAATGTCCTCATGTTCTGACCCAACCTTAGAGGTTGGAGTTTGTTCAACGGGCATTATGTATGGGTTATAAATGAGGTCTATTGTGCTTGCCATTTCTATACCCCCATCATTTCCTGCATATTGATGTACAATATGCAGATATTATTATCGAATACGCTACAAGAGATAATACTTGATTGAAAAAAGGAACGGGGGTTATATAGATTTATTCGTTCATGTGCAATGTTTATTTCCTAATTCCTAGTTTAGAACTTGCTATATATCCAAATAGTGTTTGTAGAACTTGGAGAAGTCACGTCTACCTCTCACCTGCACGTTATTAACTAGATTAATTAAAACATGCGATTAAGGAATAGCCCTGATCCGAATGCTCTTTTTTGATCATATATTTAAATCCATTTGTTTGGCACCGATTTCCATCTGTTTGAAATCCACACGGTCCCCTGCCTGTTTCATGGCAGGTCTTTCTCACAGGTTATTGTTCAGACTTAATAAACAAGTCGACGCACTTTTAAGAAGGCCAAGGATACCGTGGATCTCTGGATGCTTTAACACTTATGACAATCTCAATCTGACAGAATTTGGCACAAAGTGACACCGACCCCCCCCCCCCCAAAAAAAAAACCCCAACAATCAAACAACTGTGTGTAGAATCATGTTTTATGCAATAAAGGGGTCTCCTCATGTTGTTTGTTTTAGCATAGTACCTTAAATGTATGTATTTATTGATGAACAATTATTGTCTGAAAGACGAAATCTTTTCATCATTCCCCGAGACAAATAAAGTAACAAGCAATGTTTTCACGAATCAAACTATCATCTTGTATGACTATACAGCACACGTCTGCATTTGTTGAATTGACATACATATTTATATTTGTTTTATGTAAATGAGAAAAACAGCCCTTGTTCAGTTTGTTTTCCGTTTTGCAAGGGATTATACCTTTATTTCTTGTTAGTTGTTATGTTTGAATTGTGTATTAAAGATTTATCATATTTTGCGCTCGTTAGTGGTGGATAATGTAATGATATGACTATCAAAAAATTAGTCGCCATTTGAGTGGTACGGGTATATAAGTGCTATCGAGATTAATATACTCCAAAAGGGAAACGTGGTGATGTGTATGAGTTGTAGTTGCTAATTATTGCAACTGATGATATTTTCTTCATACTAAATTGAACTTAATAAAATTGATCTATCACTATATCCACGTTTTCTCTTCTTTATTTGAGACCCCCCCCCCACACACACACACTTCCCCCATCACATTGGACAAGGAAAATCTTGCCTACTATTTGTTTGCCATTTAAAAGCCCCATTTACCTTATGATGACCCTTTGCTTTGGTGCAGGCGCACTCAGTCTGGTTCTTGGTGTACACGACGAGATCATGTGTACTCCATGCGTTTACATGTATTTTTTCTGTTTAGTGGGCACTGTGAGATTGCAACAGACAGCAATGATATAATGTCGGAGGAGCCGTCTTCATTAGTCTACAGTATAGTGACTGTGTGTCTGAAGAACATTCGTTGTGATGTTGTTTCTTGGAAGTGGGTATAATGAAATAGAGACAACCCTAACCATACAATACTCTTGGTCGTGTTAATTTCAGTTTAACAATGGGGTAGCTGATATTTTATTTTATCTTTCTTCATCTAAAAACCAACTTAAAACATGCAAATGGTAAATTTAAATGATTTTGTTACTTACTTAATCACCTCTTTTTATAAAATCACCAATGAAAAACTTGCATTTACATACGCGTAAATGTTGTTATCAGCATAGTGTTCTAATCTTTGCTAATGAACCGTTTAAAGCATGATATCCATCCTTTGCAATACAATGCTAGATCTTCCCAGAAAACTATAATCAGTGGGGATTATTAAACAGAACTTTACTTAATTCAAAAACAAATCCTACACAGTAATCCTATTCGACCTTAGTAATAATTATTAATAAAGAAAGAAGCAATTTCTTTCTTTTTTCTTAAACACAAGTTACGATATGTTACTTATGGTAATAATATCCTGTTTCCTCTACGTTTCAGACTCATTTCCGGTCCAAAATTGCGGATCACTCTAAAAACATCATCGGAAGCTTTTCTTGCATGCGTTTCCATGGTTACATCTTGTGGGGATTTGAAATGTTCATGTTATTTGTTGGCTAGTCTCGCTAAGGATGCAACAGGGGACTTAGAGTGTGGAATGAGACACAAAGAAGCGCATAACACATCTATAGTCTTTTAATGCTGAACATAACATTTGTCCCACCCATAAATATTTCTGCTATGTGCTGACTTGGATAAATTAATACTTATTCTAGAACTTTACTTTTTTGCGCTTTTATTATGATTTTCAGAAATTAATTTGTGGACCTTTCTTTGTCCTTTCTTTTTAAAGGATGTTAATGCATAAGTTTCTTTCTTTTTAGCTCACCTGAGCTGAAAGCTCAAGTGAGCTTTTCTGATCAAAATTTGTCCGTTATCTGTCGTTGGCGTTGTTGTTGTCGTCGTAAACTTTTCACATTTTCAACTTCTTTTCCAGAACCACGGGGCAGATTTCAACCAAACTTGGCACAAAGCATCACTGGGTAGAGGGGATTCAAGTTTATTCAAACGAAGGGCCACACCCTCTTTAAAGGGGAGATAATTTAGAATTATTGAAAATTTGTTGGTATTTTTCAAAAATCTTCTTCTCAAAAACTATTAGGCCAGAAAGCTTAAAATTGTGTGGAGGCATATTCAGGTAGTGTAGATTCAAGTTTGTTCAAATCGTGGTCCCCATGGGGTAGGGTGGGGCCACAATGGGGGATGAATTTTTACATAGGAATATATAGAGAAAATCTTTCAAAAATATTCTGGGAAAGTTTTCAGTCCAAAAAGCAGTAACTTGTGTGAAAGCACGACTTGTGCAGATTAAAGTTTGATCAAACCATGATTCCCTAGAGAAAGGTGGGGCCACAAAGCGGGGGGGGGGGGGGGTATATAGGAAAAGAGAAAAATTTATCTCTTTACAGGTACAACAACAAAAGGGGCTTGGTGTTTACCATATAAATATTTGGATAAAAATTGGCAGATTTTTTAAACTTTTCGAGCAAGATCTACTGTACTTAGTTGTCAAGATATTTTGATTTTGATACTGTAATGCTAATTTGATCAGAGTTAAGGCTATTATTGCTCAGAAAAGCGATGTGGCCCCTGTGCCTCTTGTTTTTCAATTTCATCATTAACAATGGCATTACCCTGGAAACAGTTTAAATGTCGGTTCGTCGCTTTGCTAATGCAAACATATAAAAAGGAAAACCATCTCACCAAATGAACAGGGCATACAGATGTGATGTTGCAGTTAGTTTCATTGAAAGAGGATTCTCAAGACTGGGTGGTGCGCTGTCATATCGGAAACAGGCAGCTGTACGAGATCTATATACAACTGGTATCAAAACATTTTTATTACATAACATCTCTTAAAAATGTTATCATAGCTTACTCCACAGAAGACGCAAATATTGCTAATCAAAGAAATTTCATGAAGTTCATATCGATTTTATTGAATTTACAATAGAAAAAGTTTGATTTCAAAACAAAAAGCATGGCATTGTATTAAGTATGATTAAGAATTTTTTCAGTTTATACTTAAAAAAAAATACTTGATAAGACGTCATCCCTAAAAATGTTGCTAATGCAATGCGGCTAATTAAACAGTAATGCTGCTAATTAAACAGTAAATGCAAATATGCTGGTCATAATCTGATTTCTCTTTGATACACTTTCTTGATCGGGAGTACTTTTTTTAACCTGTACTTGTACCAGAATTGTAATTGTTCTGATGATGGAAACAGGTTTTATATATGTAATTGTGGAGCAAGTCAGTAAGTTTAATAAAATTAGGAAATGAAGACATTAAAAGTCAATAGTTCCATAGGCAATCAATATAAATAGTTGTTGTGTTCAATTGGCGTTTTAAACATTTCTTAGCACATGTACACAATTCTTAAGGAATAACGAATTCATTCTTTGAGTATTATGAGGTGATATTTTGGTCGGGGCGTGATCAAATTCAATAAAGCCCGAAGGTCTTTAAGAAAGATTTGATCACGCCCCGACCGAAATTATCACCTCATAATATTCAAAGAATGATTCCTTATTACTTATATTTATATAATTTTCAGCAATTGTAGGATTAAATATTTAAATATAAATAAGCAAACCCCGCTTGCGTCCCAATCATACGTCATTTGAATTTATTGGATTATATAGAACAAAATCGATATGTAGTGTTATCACAGGCAAAGACACTGAAAATGTAAATATTAGATAACAAAAACCATCTACATGCTGCGTCTCAATTGATATCACTGCAGCTTCAAATGCATGCTCCAACATACATGTATGAGCGTAGTAAACTGTACCACATAGTAAACAGAATAATTATCTGTCGTTTGAATTACTCCACGAGGATTTTGTGTTTGGCATGGTATAAAACAGTGCGTGAAAAATGCTCGCCATCCTCTTTATAGTAAGATTACAACATTAGAGGTGAAATCAGTCATCGCCAAAGCTAGACAACGTCAATTTGGTTTGACAAGCCAAGCAGTTTCCTGGTCTATGATAAATTAAGAAATACTGGGAATTGTTCGTTTTCCACGTCATTAAAACGCAACTCCTTTGTAAAGATCGAGAAAAATCGATTTACAAAGAGATATCTTTTTTGTTTGATTAAATCAATTTAAAGGTTTTTTAAAAAACCATGAAAACACCACTCTCACCACGCCATACTCTCGTGTGAATTGGTGTTGAATTATTTCTACAATCAGCTATATTGAGTTCAACGTTATGTACTTTTTCATAGGATTAATGGCATTAAAATTATCTGCTTAAATTCAATCCCAAATACAAAAAAATGTTTTGCGATCATTTTTTATTCAAACATGATGAATATTACATACCGCGTCAGTGGTTTGTAAGGGTATGACGCAGCTTTGTAAATGGAACGGGTCAATGAGAGGGAGTGTAAAATGATTATGATATTGCGCACATATAAAATTCTTGCAAAGGAATCTTCATTCGGACCAAAATAAATTATATAGAACAAAAAGCGTACACAAGTCGAGTACATGTATATGCGTAAGGCAACATGGGTTGAGAATCTCTCTATCCAGGGTGTACAATATTAGTCTCTCTCTCTCTCTCTCTCTCTCTCTCTCTCTCTCTCTCTCTGATGCGATTTATATATCTGTACTTAATAACAACATTCTTATTTATAATTGATAGACTCTCACTAGAATTTCATACACAACAAGATGTAGCATGTACAGATACAGAATTTTTTCGGGGGGAAGGGGGGGGGGCGGTCTGAGAGAATTTTGTTTGCCGGGTGGAGGGGCGACTATCCCCCCCCCCCCCCCCAGGTATATACACGTATAAGTTGTAGTCAACTGAAGTCTATTGGTTTAATTGTATGACAACCGTCAAGTTTTTCCGTAATTTATGCATAAACACACACTCAAGTTCAATTAATGCATTGGAAATAATGAAAATGTTCTCCATGTCGTTTAACTTAGTACAACTTAATTATCGATTTCGATTTATTTTGTATGCCCCCCCCCCCTTCATTTTTATTCATTTTGAAAAAAGGGACACACTAAGATAGTTTACATATTCGGTTGGTTAATTATATGTGTTAATGGTCGGTAGACTGCTCTTCGCTCAATACATTGACGTAAAAGACTGCTATAGTGATACCCCCAAAGATGATCAAAATTCTAGACAAAAAAGTATTGCCAACCGGTCATAAAACACGGTACATGTATATGCGTTGATAACTTAATTCTATTTAGTATCTACTGGCACCGGTCATAAGGGTTTAGGTCAAGGTCAAACTACCTAGGGACCGTTAAAAAATTATACTGAGTGTCCGCTCGATATTTTGATTATCGAAATAACTTGATTAAAAATGTGCAACACCTAAATCAGACTCGACTGTCTCTGGTTTCAGACTGGCCGAAAGAATTAAAGACGTTTGTGGTGATTGCCAGGGATTATTACAGGTAAAGGGCGGTTGCAACAATAAAAGTCTTCTCTGGTTACCATGTTTCTTTTAACAATCAGACATGTTTACATCTGGAAAAAAACCCTGATATAAAGCAAACACACGTAAAACAGTCCACGTGAACAGAAATAACTTTCTTGTGATTTACGCATAAAATGTTAATTACCGAAAAGCTACCTTGGTTCCTCAACTACCTAGTGAGCGACCAAAGACATTTCGTCTTTGGCAATTCTTACCGAATCGCATCTTCTTTTTTATACTCCTATATATTTTTTCCGGTTGAAACAGGAAACAATGTTATTTTTATACACTAAAAAAGTAAAATATTTACCATCTTTGCAAACTAATTACTTCGTGGGTTGCCAACATTTCAGGTTATAAGAAGAACAAGTGAGTTAATTGATTCTTTAGTTTTATGGTTTACTTTAAAATGAATCACTTTTTATGCAAATTTAAATTATTTTACCATGTCTAACTGAATCAATGGGCACTGGAAGTTATTGTAAATGTATTGTATGTGCATGTATTTTTTTTATATACTTGCACATACAATATATTAACAATAACTTCAAGTCCCCTTAACTGAATCAGAAATTTTCATAACGAAGTCGTGTGTTTAATTATGTTCATTTTGCAGACCTTAACTTTTTTTTCTCACCAGGATTTTGGTGAAAATGTATGGATTTCATGCCATCACATCTACAAGTATATTTCGATTATCATTCGATCATTTTTTTTTCTTTTGTTATGTGTTAGTGATAGGCCTACTTTTTATTTCATTATATGTTTGATAACAGTACTTATTATATTAGTAGGAGGCCAATCACAAAACATTTACAATTATAAAAGTGTAAAATAAATACTTTTAAAATCAAAATATAATAGCTGCAATAATGTAGCCTTCTTCCTTTTTGATAAACTCATGTTACTAAAATCAACAATAAGAAACATTGGACTATTGGAAGCAAATGGTGGCACGTACGATACAGAAAATTTTCTTTTATTGGAGTTAGATTATTCTCTTTAGTCTTTACAGAAGTGAACAGGCACCTGTAATATGGATACTACTGTCTCCCTCTTTTCTGAATAATATTATTTGCAGGCCTGGATATTTATTTGGGTTTTGTTTTGATTCCCATTCCATAGTTTAAGCTGCAATAAAGTAGCCCTCTCTGATTTTTTCATCTGATGTTTACATTGAAGATATTTCTTGCCTTGTGTCTGTGGTAAAGGATATTTCATATGAATGTACTGTAGATTTATAATTAAATCAAGAATTAAATGTCTCTGTAAAGCTCACCTCGCAGATTTTAAAATCGTGCTTTATAATTAGATTTATTTTTCTGACAGAGGTAAACTTTATTAATTTTGTGTAAAGATAAAAATTTGACATTCACAATTTTGTATTAATTCAAAATGGTGGAATCACAGAATTAAGTACTGGCAAAAAATAAGAAATCTAAAGCAATTCAGTAGATCATTGAAAGAGTTATTCCTCTTTGCCTGGTTCAAAAAGTCAGAGTTGATCATTAATCACAAAATAAGCCTATAATAATTTAAATGATTTTCTAAAAATATGTTAACCAAGACTTCAACATGCAAGAGAATCGACTTCCTTACTTTATCTTAATGTCTAATTATTTTAATTTCTTCTTTTTTTTTTATGTAAACAAAGAAATGCATGAAGTGATGTCTACCCTAGTTTAATGATGGACCACCAGTAACATATCAATGGGCAAAATTAGTAAGGTGTTGGTGTGTGGACACGCAGAAGTTGGGAAGACAGCAGCAATTGAACATCTCATTTATGGAAACCACATCGTTGGTTCTGTAAGTATGTCTGATACAGTGTATTGATTGGTGGTTCTTGCATCGTTGTATTAATTTCAGACATTACTCAGTATTCATCATCTTAATCTTGATAGAATAAAGCAAAAACTTTGAGAATTTGATTAGAGATATAGAGGTTTAAACACAGAAAAAAGACCCCTAGTGCTCAAGAATCGAATCTCATTTTATGATGATATTGATACATGTATTGATATTAACTCACTAGAATATCAAATATTCATAATTGTTTTGAAATCTATAGACATAGTTACACTGCAAGTTTCTAATGAAAGAACTATGGGAACAACTACATGTATAACTACAAGTATTATTTTGACTTCATTGATTTTATACACTCATACATTTATAATGTGTAATACTTGTCTATGTGAATATGGTGTCTATCACACTTGTTCTAAAATCTATTTTCCTGTCATATATACTAAATAAATTTAAATGCATATTCTCTCATCGATATCATGCAAATATATAGCAGGTTTGTTGGGTGCAGATTTGGGTAATTCATATTTTAGTGTATACATTTAAGAAATAAATAACGTTATTTAGTGAACATGGCGTTATGAATAGCAATTGCTCTGCTGGCATATTCCATGATGCGCGCTAGGGCATCATGGAAAATATGCCAGCAGAGCAGTAAAATTGCTATTCATTACGCCATGTTCACTAAATAATCGTTGTTTATTACTTATATTTGCATTTTACCACTTGCAAATACCCTGTATTAGCCTAAACCTTGATATTTAACGTGATATAGCTATAATTGCATCAAAAATAAACGTTCAGACTGTAATGTATTTTTTAATTTTTTTTAACTCTCATTGATTTGTTAACAGAATAAATGATATGTTATAACAGTTATTCCTTTAAAATGTTAATATAGGAGATGTTTTAAATACAACAATTTTAGGGAGTTGGAGAAAAACACATGTATCGTTTAATTGTTTAAGACTTATGATTTATAATGTCATGGAAAAGAATATGACGTCACACCTTTATGACGTCATAGTACGCCAACAGTAAGGTACATAAATCATGGTATAAGTATGAAGAGTTATCTTTCCCTGTACATTGAATTTTGTACAGTAAAATAAAAAAAATCAAACACTTTCAGTTTATTTGGGTACATTTTTATAATACAATACTAAATAACATTTGTAATTGATTAAAATTAAATATATGAATAAAACTAAAATACTTTGTATTGTATTTTAAACTTCAGGTAATTTATATTAAACACCACATATTTTTGTTCATCTTCGGAAACCCACGGTCGGTCTTGCTTCTCTTACCTCGTAAGAGAAGCGAGACCGACCGTGGGTTTCCGACGATGATTTTTGTTATTAAAAATATACACTACCGGTATATATACGTGTAAAAATCATTTTATTTTCGATGAGAATTCGCTATCTGAAAGTCTGTGATGCAATTGCGCATACAAGGAGAGCAATTGCGGTTATAGAAAAATAAATGCAACTGCTCCGACTAGAGTTATAGAGGAAAAGAACAATGGATATGCAAATATAATGGCTATGTTACGGGATTAATCACTGGACACATGTAGACTATGTAACAGATTTATTGCAACTGCAGATGAAAGCTACATGTATATGGCTCTGAAACATACACAAACATACATAAACATACACACCACAAGATTTGAAGAGTCATTCCTACATTCCTGCAGTAATTTACAGTGTAGTACCTACATGATGTCAATTGCATGTTACTAAGGTTCTGATACCATATATCTGGTAAGATCTATGCTTCTGTGACTAACATATAAATGTATGTGGTGTCCAAATTGTCAAAACTGTATGATATGGAAACATATGACAGCAATAATAAATTTATTCAAACAACAAATAATTATAAAATTACTTGCAACCTATTCTATCACAGCTACTATGGAATCATGATGATTTGTGGATCGAAGCTCAATGTTTGTAAATCTATGGATACCACCTAACTTCTTTAGCCATGAATTTACATTCTCACCAGCTTTGTGTGGTCACATGTATATTTAGAAGCCGTTTAAAGCAATATGAGCTGCAATATTCACTGTGAATTTTTTTTTATGAAAATGTTATTTTCTACTAAAATGACAAAAAGCATAATGGTTTTTAAATTTCTGTTTGCCGTATTTTTGTAGAAAAGCTGTTAAGAAGCCTTAATTGGAGCAAAATTGAATTATTGTCGTCCTGTACAAAAATTGATCTGCTAGATATTCCTTTGAAGAGAAATCTTTCTTCTGACAAAATTAATGATTTTTTCAAATCTTATTTATCATAAAAGTCTAAGTTACATGCAGACTTATCAAACTAGCAGATTTTTGCAGCAAAATAAAATTCTAAAAAATACAGCTCATATTGCTTTAATTAAATTCTCATTGACCAGTAATTTTATTTTTTTTTTTTGCTACCCATAAATATTGTCTCCCAAGAAAATGTCACAGTTTTTCATTCTGCTAAAAAAAATTTACCAAAAATTGCACCCATCAAATCAATGAATATTAGACTGGAATACATTACTAACTTTGTTCCTCATTTGGATAAAGAATTCTGTTTACTTTATTTCAATGTAATATCTATAGCAAATGTATCCCACCATAGAAGATATCTATTCAGCTATGATTGAGACAGACCGAGGTGTGAAGGAAAAGGTGATCATTTATGACACAGGCTCTCTAGTAAGTAATGGAAACATTCTTTTCAACAACATGTTTGTTTTCTTGGGTGTGATCTCTCGCCCCATAGATTCTAATATTGTTGTGTATGTGTGATATTTGTTTTGAAATGATACACCAATTACTGACGTCTAGCAAATTATACTAACTGGTACCCCTATGTTCTGATTTTCTCAATGAAATCTTTTCTGTTCATTCCTGGTTTTATGTTCTCTTTATTTCTAGGATGATGATGGTGAAAAGTGTTATACCTTAGACTCCATTTTGTTGTAAATTATTAAAAAATATTGTGTTTTTAACTTTTGTTCAAAAGACAAATAAAACATTTTTGTAACACTTTTAAAAGCAGACATCATATCATAGTATGGTAAATGTCATAAGATTTGTGTTTCTGTGATGTAGTGAGGAATACATTTAGTCTCAAATACATTAAAGGTAACGCCATGTTTTGGGCCCTTTTTCGGTCATTATTGTTACGTTTATTTATCTCTCAATTTTACTTCAAGTCATTTGTCATATAGTTTAGTCATTTCCAATAGATATTTAATGTCATAATGGTTTTAAACTGTGTTGCAATAAAATATTTTGTTGTTTTTCTTACCCTTACTGCTCTGCAAATATCTTGAATTTAGACTTGTCTGCCCTTGTCTGCCCTTGATTGAAGATAAGACACATAAATATTATATATCTAATATTGTAAATAGTGGTCTAAAATTAGAATAGCGGTACATGTACTACAATTGAACATCTTTTCTCTCTTTCTCTCTCTCTCTCTCTCTCTCTGCATGTTGCCATTTAATTTGAAGGGTTTCAAAGGAAAATATATATAAATTAATATAATATTGGTCAGTATAAGTAGCCATTGATGATTGTAAACCAGTAGCTGCAATTGCAGATGTCAACAATTTAAGTGTTCAAAAAGAATTAACAAATAGATTAACCAGTAATGAACAGAACAGATTATCTCTTTAAGATACCTCAGAGAAATGAACAAACCATCACTTGATTGAAATGTCAAGGACAAATAACATCATCTAACTGTATGCATGCTACCTAACACGTCACTTGACGGGTTCTTGTATTCACAAAGTTATCTGGGGTTAGAAATCACATGGTAAATTATAATATTCAACAGGTCAAAGTATAACTTTTAACAACAGAGAACGCGAACACAAGAAGAAACAGTTTTTTGTCTGTTTTACCGTGAATGCATGTTTGTCTATTGATTTCCGTTTAACATAAGTTTATATATATAAAAATACACAACTACCATTCAATGGAGAACAATAGAAAAACATGCGCTGACTATGTATTAAGTCTGTAAAAAAGTGGGCGTCTTCATTATCCTATGGAGATCCAAAAAAATTTAATGTAATGTACCTATGAAAACGACTTCGTTCTTTGTAAATTATAAACTTTACATTTAAAATAAATGTAATTACATAAAGTTGCAAAAGACATTGGCAAATTCTACAATTAAAGCAATGTGCCCATTTTAAACATTTATTTTGTAGCAATTTTTAAATCTTAGGTCAGTCATCCTTTATCTTATATATATATATATATATATATATATATATATATATATATATATATATATATATATATATATATATATATTATAATCTTTTTGATCAATTATACAAACAAGATTCTGCTTTAAGTTATAAAAAAGAATGCTCATGCAAGTAAATAATTCACATTCTAATAGATATTTTGCATTTGCGAAATTGTGATGGCAAAATGGGCATTTTAACATGTGTTCATCAACCTGATGAGTGTATTTCAACCTAGGGCTTTGGAATATGTCAATATTTTCTCATCAGGATGATATGGAAATACATGGACATTATTGAAATTAGGCTGACATGTATATTATCCATGTAGTATGTAAGAGAAGAATACCCGGTACACATTTTGGTAATTATTGTTTTACTACAATAAAGACTTTCTATTAGGCAATTTATTCTGACAAGTTGTTCCCTGATAAAACATATACATGTATATATATGACCATACAAATATTTGGTCTCTCCTTACTTGAATAAAGTTTTTATTTAACCTAATTTTCCCTCCAGATCTATTCTCAATGGTTTAAAAAAAAAACAACAACCCAGAAACTGTGATAAAAACTCCTCAGAAATTAACATGGAAATACATGTATCATACCGGTACTTTTATTTGACGATTATATTGACATTTTCTAAACCTGATTTATTAAATATTTAATAATATTGGTTTTAAATGATTTTATATTAGTTACTGTACTCTGTGATCTTAATTGGTTAAAAATGCCAATGCAGGAGACCACATGCAGACTGATGAAAAAAACAAAACTTCAGGGAGAAAGATAATTTTCTAGATTGAATTTTTATAGCATCATGCATGCATGCCAACATAGTATCTGAAAAAAATTAAAATAAAATATGTTGACCAAGATACAAATAAACAAATTGGTATTCATACAAGTCTTTGCTTGTAATAGAAGCTTACATGACTTTGTAATATGGTATAAGCACTAACAATTGCATGGTGTTTTAAATATTAAGAAAATTAAATAATAAAGAAATACCATAAATAAGAATTTTAACGTACCCTAAAAAATACCAGACATAAATGTTTCATTTAAAATGAGTAGGATTCATTTAGAGGTACAAGCTGCCATATGTAACATTTGAATTAGAAATGATACACAAGGTAAAATTTCAATCAGTTTACTTTCATTTTAAAAAGCGCAAATTAAGTTAAACTGTTGGAAGCTATATATGTTTTTCAGACTGAGAATAAATCGGAACTTCCTAAGCACTATTTCTCATTTCCAGACGTAAGTAATATATTGTTAACTCCACATTATAAAAATGATATGGTCTTGAAAAGAGAAGCTTAATGAAGAGTAACCCTCTGACAAGAGAGGTAACTCTTTAAAGCTGAACACCGCTCGTAAATAGGCACTGTCCGCCATATTTCTCTCTAACCACCGTTATCCCTACAACCCCTATATAAGCTGCAGACCTCTTAGCAGTTTAAAGTATTTTGCTGTAGAGGTCTCACCTGTGTGGACGTACATCTTGCCTCGCCGTGTTACTCGGTTGCGATGAAAATATCAAGTTTTACGCACTTTTTTCAAGCCAGGAGAATACTAACATCAAATAAACTGGTCAAAATATAATTTTCAAACAGAATATGCACATAAAATAAGAATTAAATACATTAAATCCAAAGACCATGAGAGGAATACTACACGACGGCCACGAGTTTCAGGTGTGCAATCGGGTGTAACGAAATCGAAGGGTTTATATACCAGGTATCTGTGTGACGGGGCCTATTTACGAGCGGTGTTCAGCTTTAACTGGTTTAAAAACATTTTATGTATAATTCCAGTACAAAAATGTCATCTTGAAAAACGAATTCTGTCAAATTATGCTACACAAAGTATACCTGTATATACATACTAATATCGAGTAAATTTTAACCATGATTTCTTTTGAAAACTAAAGCCATTTAAATTAAGATAAGCACTCAGAGGGCTAATGTTCCTTAAGTAATTTGATGATTACCGGTAGTCTAGTTACTACTGGTAGTTATCAAAAATAATTTTGATTTTCTATAAAACAGACCATACTTTGATGTCTTTTAAGGGATTTGTGCTATTTTATGATGTTACAAATATGGAATCCTTCCAAAAACTAGACAGGATAAAGAAAGACATTGACCGCTTCAAAGATAAAAGAGAGGTATTTGCCATTTATAATAGATTATTTACTGAAACATTTTATTTAAAGACAGTTTTCAGTTTACTGCACTAAAATTTTTAATTAATTAGCGAGTTGTGGAAACTGTTAATCATTTTTCTGTTATTACAAAATAGTTTGGTACAAAAAGGTAGTAGTAAAAAATGTTGTTCATACATTTAAATGTTATACTGTTAAATACAGTCTTACATCATAAAAAGAAATATTTGAAGGAAATCAATGTTTTATTAAATTAGGTTCATATAGCAGTTATTGGGAACAAAACTGACTTACAAGAGGGAAGAGAAGTTGACAAAGAGAAGGCAGCAGCTTGGGCACAAAGGGAAAAAGGTAATAAATAGAATGTACATGTATAACCACATGATAATTTGCATAAATGCTGAAGATGTTCATGAATAAAATTACAATGTGTTCAAACCCGGCCAGTACTACATGTAGTGCCCCGGCCAACATACTACATGTAACAAACTTCTCAGGGTTTTACAGTCTCACAATGGAAAGTTCTGGGAAATGATTCAATGCAACTTGACAATGTCACATTTCATAGGCAACACATTAACACAAACTTATAACCTTGATGGAAGTCGATTCTTCTTCCAGGTAATTTCTAAAAAATTCTACCACCAATTATTATTCCATATAACATCAAAGGGGCATGCATAGTCACGATTTTGGTCAAAAATTTTAATGTTTACAATGCTTCAGTAAGGCACTTTAAATAGACAGCCAAAATTTGAGTGTCATTTGTTAAGCTATAAGCGAGTTACAGAGTTTACAATTCTTTATTATGTAAACAAAGATTTAATTTGTTTACATTTTGAATGCTGAAGTGAAAATTTCAGTTTTAGACCTAAAATGAATGTGTTAAACGTTAGGAACTGTTTATTTATGCTTAAAATAAATAAGAAGATAGACAAATCAGCTTGAAAAAGATTTTTTACTGGTATATTGAACCTATGTAAACAAAAAACAGGGCACAAGCCTTGTTTACATGACAAAGAATTGTGCACCCTGTATCTTGCTTATAACTCTACTTTCATTTGATCATTAGAAATGCATTCCTAAAGCATTGTAAATAATAAAAATAGAATTTGACCAAAATCGTGACCATGCCCCTTTAAGTGCTTTTGAAAACTCTTTCCACATTAAATTTCTCTGGAAATTTGGTATTTTGATTTCAGATGTAAAATCTTTACTTGTATGCAATATGAAAATTATCATTCAAATTACATGTAATGTGTGAATTTGCCACACTGAAAGATCTATATTTATAAAGAAATTTATGATTTAAACATCAACATAATTTATTGACAAACTGATTTATTAGTAATAATTATTTAAATGTTGTAAAATTTGAAAATTCACCAAAGAGAGATGAAATTTTTTTTTAAAGCAAAGTATTAAACAACAAGTAGATGACATACATCATAATGCAATGTATTTTACCCTGACTTTAACTACACATATAAATCAAAGTACTGAAGTACTTTCGGGAGTTGATTATATTATTTATCAAAAAATCAATGACATGTAATTTTGCATGGCAAGTAGTTTCTTAAGTGTATTTGAAAAATTACGCACATTTTTTTCTAATATGAATTCTCAGGCTTTTCGACAAGAATTCCGAGCTTTGGACGGAAAACCCCAAATGAATCATGTTGTTTAATATGAATTTAAAGGTAGAATTAACGCCATCAAACTTTATGATGCATTATGTATCAATTGAAATATTTCTGAAACAGTGTATCTAAGCAATTTTTTAACAAACAAATAATAACAAAGCCAAGTCTATGCCAGTACTGGTTCTATCTTTAGATTGGATAGTCTGCCCTTGATTCCAAACGCTGCTGCTGTAGAAATCAATGACCGTCTTGTTGAACTCTGACGTAGCGGCTAGCCGCGTAGGAATACTTACAACTACAAAAAAATCTAAATTGTTCTTACTATTTAAAATCTGACTAATTTCAAGGTATTTATAAATAAGTTTCTTTTAAAAAAGTCCAATGATGCTTTTGAATAGATTACATCGAATTTATCGATTATTTTCAAGAACTAAGTCTTGTCAGCGGCGATGATTTGTGCTTAGGTCCAAACACTGTTTCACTTCCAGTTTGCCTGAGTAACTGCATAGGAGAGTTGATTAAAATCAACTCCCAAAAAGATAAAGAACCGATACATGTATTACATATGTGACCAAATATCAGTTCACTGCTACAAAAGATTCCAAGGCAACTTCTTATTCAATAACAAATGGTGAAGGTGCACATTAATGATATAAACAGCTATAAATGTACCCTTCTGTATGTCTAGTATAGCAGCTAGGTATCTCAATTCTTTCAGGAATAGGGCATATACATTGTATGATTTGTATCTGTTTTTGGTGATTATTATTCTTTGAAAAACCATTGATTATGATATAGTTGTGATGTGATTTTGTTCTTTTATAACTGGTACGTTATTATAGATATGAGTTGAAACTTTTTTTTCTAGGTGTTTCGTACTAACTTAACTTTCATTGTATTGTTTATACAAGTTACAAATTTTATAAGATTGGGGGGGGGGGGAATACTGATTTAAACCTATATGTCCTGTATCTCCCATCTATGCTATTTTCACTTCATGAATTTCTAATTCAACTAATTCAAGATATCAAAGGATATAACATGAATTTCTTAGTTTAAACAGTATACACATATCATCGTCAAAGGTATGAACCTTTGAACTTGGTGACCAGCAAGTTTGTTACAAGGGTATAAACAGACCAACATATATTGTCAAAATGTGTTTGAGGTGTAGCTAGGTCCTTATTAACCAATATGAATGTTTTATCTGCAGTTAAATTGTTCGAGGGAACTGTCACTCAAAGAAAGACAATTATCGACCCGTTTGTGTGGATCACCTCAAGGATAACCCAACCTCCGAGTAAGTATTATGTAGCTGGGTAAAAGTAATTGTTATTAATTGATTTGTTTATACATGATAGGATAACAACCTTGGTAAAAGTGTTTTATTGTTAATTGTTTACTCATGTGCATGTATGTGGGATAGGAAAACAACCTATATTTACATTCACAAAATATTTTTCCAATACCGGCTTTTTGTAAGAGAACTTGTAAGCAGTAAATAGTCTATGAACAAACCAATGACAAAACACAAATGACAAAACCGGATCTAACCAGTTTGACCTATTACAATTTAAAGCTTATTTGAACAACCTAGACAAAGTAATCATCTGGCAAAATAAATCTTTGTTAAAAAGACATTTGTTCAAACCCATAATGAAAATATGTTTACTTGTTTATTTTTCATTTTAATAATTATAACAAATGATTTTGTTATTGTAAGTTATGACTGTCATATTTTATACTATTAAAACTTATTTGTCCCAAACTTTTCAAGATTTGTTGATATAGTTTTAGCTAAATATTTATATACACACACTGGAGACAGAAATTTTGGCTCTTTTGTTTATGTAACTTTTCAATCACCAACAAAGTGTTTAAAACTACCTTATTCACTTAATATGAATAATTGAAGACCCATTCAAAGAAAGATGTAAATATAAACAGCATATTGCTTTCATGTGTTAGAAGGTATACAAGCATTGTAATCATTGCAGACAAATCTACAGCTACAATTTTTGCATTTAGATAAAGTAGAAACAGATCCAAAGTTTTAAGGTGCAATTTATGTTTATCACAGACACAGAGAGTCCGACACTTTACAACATAATGCATTGTTCATTTAAAACACATTACATGTATGCATAGAAAGTGTTTTCAGAATTTCAAATTTTATCATTTTATTTTGCTTCTAGAAATACTTAGGCTTAAACATGGTATGTTTTTTTTCAAAGCAGACATTTTCACCCAATTAACATGCCTATATTTTTTTCTAAAAAAAAAGGGATATAATGCATTTTTTATATAACATTGGCAGCTGCTGTCCTTATTCTGCAAGTTACCAATGTAATAATTGTTATTCAAATAAAATATTAGTCAACAGATCAAAACAAAGTCGCTGGCAAACCATTGCAGGTAATGGTTACATTGCTCTGTTCCAGTTCTTCTCCTTCTAGAAAAGCATTGTTATGATATCTTGGACATGTTATTTGTTCTTCTCCATTAGTTGCTACTGTTCTTTTTTTTCTGTGTACTGAAACCACTGCAAATATTGACTTGTACAGTTGTTGCATTTGCCACAGTATTTCTATTTTAATGTTTACTGGCATGATTGATTTAAAACTTTTCAGGTATGAACCTCTTAAGTTTATAATTTCAATATCTTATTTACAACCTTCAAATTTACACTTAAATTGCATGTAGCAAATCAATCTCCACGTTTCAAATTGGAATACCTTTCTTGGATAAGGCTTATTTTCTCATGAAATATTATATATTGTATGTATATCTTCAACTGAAATGTTTCTATGAGCCAAATCTTTGACCCGCTTTCTATTTCTTGGTATAACAATTTATGCATTGTAAAGTAAGCTAAACTAACTTAAAATTTTTGTTTTATATTATTAAAAAATATATATTATGAAATATGGTTCTTAGAGGTATAAAATGCGGGTTGAGATTATTTCTGACTTATCTTTACCCTTCTACTCAAAAGTAATGAATAATATTTTATACACTGTCATGACTGTTAGATTATTAAAATGCATATTAATAGGCTTGTGTACAGCATACCAGGGTCTAAAAGAAAGGGTGCAAATCAGATACCCAGTGTAACGTGGTACATTTGCTTGTATAAATTCTTTTCTCTCGTCTTTAAACTTTACGTAAACACATATCAATTCAATGCAAAAGTAAAATTACTTAGTTTCAAGCATTTCTGTATAAACCTTTGATAAAAACTTTGTTTTAGCGAAAGGAAAGTATGTTGCTGCACAACAGAAACGTTTGACAACATTGCAAATGTCTCTTCGAGATTTGCCAGGTACACAAACATCCCTCATAACATTTGGTCAAAGACAACCCCGCATGTATATATTTCATAACATCTTTCATAGCAGCATACAAAAAAGTAGTACCAGGATATTTTAGTCGAGAGATGCGATGTGCTTCATTCATTCAATTTTAAACTAATAGTAGACTAGATAAAAGTCCAGATCGTTAGAAAGTAGCTAAATTTATTACTACAGATGCTTGTAAGAATGTAAAGCGCAGGCACGTAGTAAATTTTTTTTCCTACAAATATATATTAGTAATTTTGCTAATAATGTTCAAAATTTTAACATTAAAAAATCAAATAAGAGATTGTTGTCTGGCAAGACACAAAGATCTATTTGCCGAAACTGTTCTCATCTTGTGTCTTGGTAGTAATAAACACTGGATGTTGTACATGTATTTGCACCCATCGGTCTGTATAAGAGAACCATACTGGTCATAGAAGCTGTTGTGTGTACTACACAAATTTCTACTAACCTGTATTGGACTTTGTAAATGTTGATTGTATATTAATCATTAAAACGTTCAGAGTTCAGAGATAAACCAGTACTTGACCGTAAAAAAAAATCATAAAGCTTTGAATAATTCCTCAAGAATGTCTTGATTGCAATGATATTACCGACGTATAAGTATTTGTTGTCAACCAACTTTTCAACATATTAAGCATATATAACAACATACAAACCCGTTTCATGAATAATTTGGCCACACTTTGATCTTTGTTGTTACAAGTAATTTTACCTAATACATGTAAATAAAATATTCTACCGAGTCCAAGTTTATTTGCAATTACAAAAAAACCAAATGGTTGTTTATTTCATTATCCAAATTTTTTAAATGAAAAACAAATGAATCTAAATAATTAAAACAAGATATCTGTGAGTCAATGCTCATTAGTGATACCCCCGCTCTGATGTGAATATGTAAAATAAGCAAAGTCGACATTTACAAGAAGTTGACATCCGATTGGTACAAAAATAGATCCCAACGCATGGCATAACTAAACAAATAGTGTGTTAAAATTTCAAGCATCTGCAATTTATAGTTGCTGAGAAAAATGCGACAGAAATTTTTGTTACGGGCAGACAGACGGACAGACGGACAGACACACAAGGGTAAAACAGAATACCCCCTCCTTCGGAGCTGGAGTATAAAAAACTATTATAGAATTACAATAACGCGCAATGAAGGGGTTAAAGTGATAAAACATTTTATGTACATACATTTTGGGCTTGATATGGTAGGAGATCAAAACAATCAATTCAAGTTTAATAATAATAAATACAGGTTCCAGAACCAGTTAGCTAGTAAGCGGCTTTTCTGAAACCCGATTTCCAAGTTTTAAAGCCTTAAAGATGTAAGGTGCAAGAGTTTGAGAAAACTGATAAATAACGAGCAGGAAGACACTGTTTCTTCTATAAGCGTTGAGTAATACATGAATTCGAACGTAATGACGACGAATTTTAAAAAAATTCTTCAGGCAATGCACTTCATCATGATATTTGATATTACTGTGAATTATATATAAAGTAATCTACCGTTAGCGGTCTTAATTAGCAGACAAAAAGTATTGTATACAGAAAACAACTTATCAAAATCTTTACATCGGTTTTTAAAATAAGTAGGTAGACGAAAAAAAAACCCCGCCAAACAACAACTGCAAATGGATGACGAAACAGTTTATAATAGGAGGGATAAGTTACTCCAGTCATCATTTTGTTTCATTACCCTAGTGCAGTTTTTTTTTTCGTGTAGCTCTATGAAATGAAACACCTACGACGATTCTGATCGGTTGTTTTATACATTTTGTCTGCTAATTAAGGAGGCTGGATGCTCAACAAATTAATTATAAATTTTAGATATGATTTGGCCGAGGGCATATAGTGTTACCCCGTTTATTCATTCCGTCCTTCCGTCATTCCGACAAGTTTGAATTGGTCCAAGTCCAGATTTTTGACAGAGTAACTATAAAGAGAGAGAATAAAGAAATTTTTATTTCCATGCTTTAACTTTTCAAGGTAGTATATATAAAGTTTAAATATTTTACCAGAGAATCCAAGTCAAGCTAGGTTCCGTGATCTTTAACAGAGTTATGCCTCTTGAACTTAGAAAAAAAATAAGAAATTTTCAGTTTCCGCTCTCTAACTTTGGGGGGATGTATATATAAAGTTGAACTTGCATATAAAAATATTTTACCAGATATACCGGTCAAAATTGAAATTTGGTCCATGTCCGATGATTTTGGCAGATTAACGCCCCATAAAAAAAGAAATCTGTTGTCGAACAAATGTAAACTAAACATGGCATTAGGAATTTTGGCTGCGGGGGCACTAGCGGCGTTACGACACATTTAGTTTAACGATAAACTATTATTTCGTATAGAAAATTCCAATTTTTTATTTTGCTTTAAAAATTAAATATAAGTATATCTTTATACAAAACTAGCCACGACCACCTAACCCTCACAAACACGCAGACAAAGCCTTAAAGTAGACATATAATTCAAACTCGAATCAGATTTCATTGTGAGTTACAAGGTTTAATAACACAATTTTCAATAAGTTGTTAATTACATAAACAGTTAGTGTGAGATTCATTGTTTAGCGCATTTATGAAGATGTCAAATAACTTATTGTGAAGAACACTCCTTGTTTTTACAATGTAAATTAATTGAATAATGGGAGAAATAAGTCTTATAACCAATGTTCGCTCGGAATAGGCTTTCTCATACTTTCGTTCCGTTAATTTAAAGGATGGGGGTATATTGTTTTAGTCCTGTGATTCTGATACAGACTAAATAAAAACTACTTTAACCTTCCTTTTATTTTTTGAAGAAAAGAAGTATGAGACTTATAGAGATGTATGAGATCTACAAAACCTAAGAAACTAGCTAACATATTATGATAGGCTAGGTTCTCCCGATCTAAATCAGTTTTACAAGAAACGAATCGACGCCAGCGTAAAAAGAACGGCCGCAAACCATTTGTTTTTCTGAGCAAAAAATATGTCTAAAATATACCGGTATGGATATGAAATGAACAAGATCGACTCGAGGAATGAAAAACTAATTGGAATTTAT